>JAYGXS010000004.1:64981306-64996000 GCA_036362985.1 Ligula intestinalis | reverse complement strand
GCGCGCTTCAAATTACGGTTCAAATTTCTCGTCCTCCGTGGGAAATACAATTTTCGGGATTTCGGACCAGCTAGCCCTCCGGCGGACACTCATTATTAGCTATTGGATTCGTTTTCACAACATCCCCAGCCTCAGAAGCCATGGCAGGATAAATCCGGTAGTTCGGCGTGCTTTCGAGACTATCAGGGCACAGTGCTCTGACAAATTGAGACTATTAGAATAGGATATGCCCGAATCCTTGATAACTCCTGGGACATTTAGTTGGTGGCCGTCTATGCTTAATTCCGGTTTATGATCGTCGCCAACAACCATAACGGAACATTTGTGCCATTAAGGATGAGGTGCCATGTGCAACACCACTGGGTGAAGGCCTGAAGATCCTTTTTTATCAGCTCGAGGACGATGTTGCGATCTGCCGGTTTATACCGGTAAGCGATTTTTAACTCATCAGCGTACATGAAGGGTCTGCCATACTGAAAAGAATCTGAAACGTCGTTGAAAAACAGGCAAAAAAGGGGCGGACCCAGGTCACTACCCTGTATAACTCAACTCCTCATATGCGTGGGGTTGGAGATAACATTGCAATTTTTACTCGTTGTGCGCGAGCATCCAAATAGGAAGATATGAAGTTCAGAGGCTTGTGACCTATGCCGAAAAAGGCCAGTTTAAGAAGGAGGAGGTTATTATCGACCCGATCAAAGGCCTTAGTAAAATCAAAATAGACGCTATAAATGGCAAAACCGCTGTCTCTAGATTGCAGCACATAATCAAAGAAAGAAAGCTGGCAGGTGTCACAAGATCGTTTCTCGAGAAAGCCATGTTGAGCTGTATTGAGCAGGTTGTTCTCTGTCAAGTGACGCATCATCTTTTCTTTGATCAAGGTCTCCAAGATCTTCGAGGCTGCGGGAAGTGTATTTATTGGCCTCAAGTTGTCGAATGACGTCAATCGGCCATGCTTATGCCGTATCAGTATGAGTTGAACCAAAGAGTACCATTGGCGGTGGGGGTAGTACCATCTGTTAAGAGGAAGAACTGGGGTTGTTGGTACTCGGTCAGGGACATCTCTATTGGATTGGGAAGTAACCATCACCTAGGCTGAATGGGCTATCGGCAGTAAGTCGCGAATGCCAATCACAAATACGTAGGGACACGTCCGTAAATCGATAAAAGCGCAGGGAAAATAACCAAATACGCTGGGAGAGTCGGGAAGTCAGCAAATACGCAGGGATGGCAGGCCACATCAGAGGCTAAGCGTTCATCTCATATCGAAATGTCACCAATATCGCAGGGAGTTATGTAAGTTAAACCATGCAACTGCGATATTCAGACTATGGCTACTTAGTGCAGAAGAGAAGTCGATGAAGGCCAAAGTAGTAGGAGTAGTTTATTGTGTACACAAGGGAGAGGAGAAAAGATGAGAGTAGATTGACTTGGGAGAGCCCGTACGCTCAGGAGATCGACCGGATCCCAAGTGACTATTTGAGAGAACTTGGGGCAGAAGACAGAGAGGGAGAGGACTTTCATTGGCTAGGTTGGCCTGTGATTGGTTGGACAGCGTGTGGGTGGACAGCGTGTTGGGTGGTTCACGTCACGCACGCTAGTAAGTCTAGCGATCGAACTTACCTTGAGCTCCAGACAGATTGAGGCCACGACGGGAAAGCCAGACATCGGACGGGCGACGACATACTACACCTTTGTGTACAAAATATAGTCTTTCCACTATTCTGGCCTTTAATGACTTCTTCTCCACTTAGTAACCAGCATCTGAAGATAAAAGTTGCTGAGTTTGACTCACCTTACCCCCTGCGACATACCTATAAGCAGATTCGATTCCTGCACAAAAAGACGGCGTCTCTGCCCTCGAGGAAGTGCCGAAAGTGTTTCACGGCAATGTAAACAGCCCAAGTATCTACGGAAGGTGATACTACAGGTGCTTTCTAATAACACGTTTCCTCCTAAGCTCTACCAGTTATCGCATCATTTTTCGCAAACTTAGGCATATAAAAAGCTTTCAGTTTGAATTGGGTCACTCCTAAAGTCATCCCTAAGTTCCCATAGGAATCCTGGGAGACGGTTTTCGCACTAAGCATCTAGTTATTCCTTCTCTATCTTCACATAGATTACATTTGATATCATTAATATTAAATCCAGTCTCTATGGGACTATGTAATACAGGGGATTTCCAATAACACGTTATATCTTCAGCTCTACCAGTCCTCCCTAAATGTCGTGGCATAGAATACAGCAAAACCAAGGCAAAACGAAAAGATTTACCACGAAGTAGAGTTACTTCTGGCGGCGTTACAGTGGTTCTATACGATTCTGGACGACAGTTTCGCCGAACAAAGATACGGATAATCCTTGAATGGACTACATTCGACGCGCTAAGTTGGCGGCGTTTTGTTTGAAAACTAAAAACAGAGCCCTGATCCTCTTGATAGACCTATATGGGTGCGATCTGAATCTGTGATGTTCCTGTTTCCAACTCTAACACTTCTGCTTCTGCCTCGAACTCCGAAACTTCTGCCACGGCCCCATCAGCTCCTCTTCCACGCCCCCCTGTATATATCACCCGGAGTGGACGACATGTTCATTTCCCTGACCATTTTGTCCCCTATATTTTTAGGCACCAATCCTGCCTTTGGCGTCGTTTCCGTCGCCTACGGTCTTGCCGGAGGGTACTGTGGGAGCCTGCCTCACTAACTCACGCTGGCTTTGTTGCCAAAATCTGCGCAGGTTCAGTGTCTACGCACGTCGCCTCAACGTCTACGCACCATGTCTGCCAACAGCTACAAGAAGACCCTCGATGTCCTACTTGCCCTATGCTCTCCCCCTTGTCGCGGCTCAGTGCGTACGTTAGTTCCAGCCAATAGGTGCGCGCGAGTCCACCTGGCTATGTGCACGACCCAGCCATCTCGGCTTCACAGCACCAAACACACAATTTGGCGTCCTGACTCGGCATGCATAACTCCGCCTTTATATTGTCAATTTTCCGGCAGTCAACTTCTGTCCTCCTGCACCGTCTTGCTTGACTGGTTATTTGAGGGAACCTTCTGCTTGTCGACATCACAACTTGCGACATGGTCATCTAACTCGTCGACTCAGACCATGCTTAAACTAAAAACGCCATCTTATCTGCACCAATCTCGCTCGGGAGGTCACTTACTACGGTGCGGATGCGTGTGTTCGACGTAAGAGCAAGTTCTTCTAACCAGCACTCAAGTCACTGTTTGCATAACACGATGGTGCCCATATAACCTCCCACAGCGATTTACAGAGCCCTGATCCTCTTGGCAGACCTGTATGGGTGCGGTCCGAATCTGAGATGAAGGCAGACAGTGTGGGGCGAAGGCTGTCAACTAGAGGAATCTCATGCCCTTGGCAGCCCACCCGCTTTGAGACCTTTATCACGCCCACGCCCTATACAAGACTGAAACACAGCTTTGCGACATTTTTCTCCACAGGTGCTAAATACAGAGCACTTCGGTATTCACCTGAACCTCCTTTGCTTTTATTGAAAGGTCACTTTTCCTACTACGTTACAAGACAGACTCCTTCCACTGTCTCCTGGAGTTCTATACAGAGAAGCCTAAGCAGTTGATTGGCAGTTAATGGGGAACTATAGGGAAGGGACTGCTGACGCAAAAAGTGGGTGCTTGAAAGTATCAATTCTGGCACTGGTAATTCCCGTTCCCTTTTGCTTTTTCGTCTCACCTTCTAGTATATTCTGATGTTTGATAGCATAGGCTAGCGTAGGGTGGACGGGCACACTTTCTGTTCTTGTTCCTCTTGTTAGGTGGTGAACGTCATCCGTCTCATCCCAGGGCCTACGAGGACCCACCGAGAGCCATGACTTTAAATAGTCTTTGGTAGACTTCCCCACGCAGCCTCCTGCAATGTACGGAATGCATCATCTACGAGACCGTGAGCTGACTGCCCTATCGGAATTTCCTGAGCAATCTTTCTCATATCCATCGACTGTCGACCCAGCTCACTTAATTATTTAGTGATTTGACACATGTTTAGGAAGACGGCGACTAGGCAAACTATTCATGCTCTTTACTTGGACCTTTCCTTTCCACTCTGGGAGGCATTCTCGTAGGCTTTTGGGCAAACGCCGGCTCGTGGCACCAGTATACTCTGCTCCACAGGAGATCGTGAATAAATAGAGACATATAGAGGTGGTCTGGGCTGGCATTTTTGTCTTTATCTCTCGGTACAAGGTGTGCGTATAGAAGTTAAGTCTAAGATGGTTAACCCTAAGAGCTACAATCTTCTAGGGCTGGTTCTTAGGAGATGAGAGGAGACGGTGGGAAAGTCAGAGTAGAAGGAAGAATATATATTGTGTACACAAGCGCTAGGAGAATTTTGTCAATTGGTTTCGCAGGGCGTCCGACTGTGAGGCCCATGGGAGAAGACGGCGTCTCCACGACCGTGCCGTGCCGAGCAAAGGCGGAATACCGAGTGCGTCTCACGGCAGTCATCCCGAGCGGCGGCCGCCGAATACTCGCTTTGTTTCGGCAGACTGGTTTTGATTGGTTGCACAGCGCGAAGTGGGCACAGGCGAGTCTGGGTGTGTTAGTAAGTCGCTCAGACCTTCAGTGATAGAAAGACCAGAGAACAGCCAACAGCTTGCCGGAGCGTTGGCGTGATGAGACAACAGTGTCGTTAAGTTCCACTACAGGCGTATTCGCGAAGAGTAGATGGGCGTTAATTGAATAATTATACGTATTTCTTATTGTGATCACGGCTTTAAGAGCGCGGAGAAATAAGATTCTCAAGAAACTTCAGCTTAAGAAAACGGTGCATCGATTGGTGGACCAGTTAATGAGATTCCAAACGTTTATTTTTGTTAACAACCGTAGCACACTTGCGTGTTATCTGCCAAAATCCTTTTCTCAATTATTGAATGCCCTAGCAACTGGACGCCAGTGTCGTGGTGACAGAGTCAAGTAAGTAGGAGACGCGATTGACGCAGGTTACTGCGCTAGAATGGGCCAGCAACCAGACGTATATCCAAAACGCCCCCTTCTACGAAAGTTGTTTAAGGGGCCAGCATACCCTGATAACGCCTGCCACACTGTTATCTGGAAACCCTGCTGATCTATCTAATCGATAACTCGGAACCAATTTACGGCCCACCACATTTAAGCACTTGCGTCGCTTACTGCACGCTCCAAGGATGTTTGAACCATCAGGTGGCCGAAAGCCTTGGGTGACAGTATTTTAAACGTAAAATGAAAAAAAGGCAAACAATATGTCAATGTTGAGTCACTTACGCCCAGGAACTTCAGCCTGTTCTTCAATATAATCAGCCCGGTGCACATAAATCGATAAGATTAGGATTATGAACCCTGAGAAAGACTGATGGTCTTGCGTTCAAGTACAAGAAATGACACTTCCTCCATATTCCTCCCGTAGACAGAGCATCAAACCTCAACTGAAACTTTACCCAAACTCTAGCCCCTACGAATGTCAGCATGACAGATTCTTATATATTCGACTCTTCGTGGTATAAAAGGCTGCTAGTGTAGGCAAAAAGGAAAGACGCTCAATCAAAAAGAATCACATACACAGTCATTCCAGAGTATCCATAGGATAACTGACAAAGCATTTGCCCAACTGATATCCAAGTAATCCATCTTTAAAAAGTCATAGAGTGACATGGAGAATAAAAACAGTCAGTTAATCGCAGTGTTTATGTGACCATCAATTTGGTGGTGGGGTGGTTGTTGGCTATAATTTGGCATCTGGGTTATCCCGCGTCTCTTAAATCTCAAAATACACTTCGAGAATCTGTTAAGTCAGACTTTGGTCCTTAAACATTCCAAGCCCAGAAAAGTTGATAACGTCAAATCTTCTCTTGTAATTTGCTGTCAAAATACCTAAGGAATGCTCCAATTTGTAGTGCACCATACGGCTATACAAGGTACTAGGTGAAAACCGAGACACATATTTCGTCGCTATTCTGCCGCTGTTTGACAGGGCTGCGAGAGGTCCGGCTCATCATTGGGTGCCCCAGGTTTCCGTGTCTGCTTTCTGGTTCATATTCCAATTTCGAATGTTCAGATTTTTAATTTCCTGAATAATTTATTATCTTTTAGCGGTATACATCAGTATATTTAAAGTCTATAGACACAATTTGCGTTGAACCCGGTCAACCATTTCGAAATATGCACTTGCTGCCAACGAACAGACTTTCGTAGTATATATTCATGTTGTAACTTACCTCACTGATGGCCTTCGTACTAGGTAAAGGCCCAGACACGAGTTTAACCGTTATTCTGCCGCTGGCTGACACAGCTGCGAGGTTTCCGGCTCATCACCACAAACACAAATCAATTTCTCTGGAATTTAGAAAGCTGAACTTTCAAAGCCTGTATATCAACTAGAAAGTTTACAGGGATGTTGTTTCACACACCTCACAGATGTGTCAAGCAGCAGCAGAATAGAGGCGAAACACGTGTCTGGGCCTTTACCCAGTACCTGGTACAGTAGTATGGTGCGTTACAAAATGGAGCCTTCCTTAGGTATTTTGACAGCAAATTACACGAGGTGATTTGGCGTTATCAATTTCTCTGGGCTCGGAAATTTTTAGGTCGAAAGTCTGACTAAAGAGATTGTCGAAGTGTATTTCGAGAATTATGAGATGCGGGAAAACCCAGATGCCAAATTATAGCCAACAACCGACCACTCCCCACCTCCAACATGACGGTCTAATAAATACTGCAATTGACTGACCATTTTTATTTTCTATATCACCGTATGACCTTTTAAAGAAGGATTACTTGGATATTAGTTGAGCAAACGCTTTCTCAGTAGTCCTGTGGATACTCTGGAATGACTGCATAATTGATTCCTTTAAATTGGCTATCATTCCCTTTTGCCAACGCTCGCAGCCTTCCATACCACGAAGAGCCGAATATAAGGCGGGAAATTTGAAAGTATCTCTAATGCTTACTGTCGTAGGGACTAGAGTTTGGGTAAAGTTTTATCTGAGATTTGATGCTCTGACTCCGGGAACATTATGGAGGAAGTGTCCCTTCCTATACCAGAAAGCAAGACCATCAGGCGTTCTAGGGGTTCATATTCCTGAATCTTACCGATTTATGCGCACCAGGTTGATTATATTGAAGAACAGGCTGAAGTGCCCTGGGCGCAACGTTATCAAATAATGTGGGCTGGGAGGGTTTTATGTCTGAAGTCTGACAAAAGAGACTCTCGAAATGAATTTTGGGACCTAGGTGCTTTTGGTTCCGTCGTGCAACGCAAATCTTAGGATCGGTAGATATTTCCAGCAGGAAGAAATTGTGTGATATAAAACCACACATCTGTGCAGCCTTCGCAGATATTCGATCCGCATGAGGCGACAATGCTAGTTTATTTGTGTAGCTAAGACCTAAGTCTTTTATAGTGGATTGTTATAAAAGTGGAGTATTTTGAAAGACTAGGGGATGGGGAAGCTTGGCGGGACCGAAACACATGAAACTACACTTGGATGGAGAGAATTCCATCTGCCAGGTAGCACTCCAACGTGAAAGTGTAAGTAGGTCCGCATTTATTTTATCAACGCGCATACTTGCCGTGTCCTTAGAAAATGAGTATATGCATTTGAGGTCGTCTGCATAAATGAGATTGTGTGAATTTTTTAGAACAGACGAAAATTCGTTTGTGTATAGAATGAAGAGTAAAGGACCCAAGACAGTGCCTTGAAAAACGCCACTCGTGATCAGCTGAGAAGTGGAGTAACTATTACCTACTATGACCTTCTGGCTGCGGTTAGACAAGTAAGAACCGATGAAGTCAAGTAGAGGGGGACGGATGCCAATGGCTTCCAATTTTACCAGAAGCCGTCTGTGTGGTATCTTGTCGAGGGCTTTGCTCAGGTCAAAGTAGATAACAACCACGGATAACCGCTCGTTACGGAGGGAAGAGACGTGGTTAAGAAAAGCTAAGTGACACGTCTCGCATGATCTTTCAGGTAGAAAACCATGCTGCGAGTAGCTTAAAAGCTAATTTTTCGGCAAAAATCGAGAATTTGATTAAAAATTATCTTCTCCAGAAGTTTAGCTAGGGCCGGGGATTTGTGAACACCACGGTAGTTATTAATGTCCGAACGAGATCCTGATTTAAAGACTGGAAGAATAATGGATGTCTTCCAAGTGTCAGGAAAGAAACCATTTGAGAGATAGACTGAAAATATATGGCTAAGTAATTAAGGAAAGGTCCACACTCTTTTGATAACTGAATTGGGGATACCATCAGTTCCCGAAGAGTGCGAGTTTTCTAGATGAGTTATATGCTTACGAATTAATTCTATGGAGAAATCAATGTTCCCGAGAGTATTTTCTGAGTATGGTTGAAACGACGGGACTGGTTCGGATTCTGTCGTAAAATGCTTCGCAAAGAAAGCATTGAATAATTCAGCCTTATCAGACTCATCTAGTGAAAATGTTTGATTTTCATTAAGCAATGAGGGCATCTCAATTCCTCGTTTTGCGGAGGACCTACGACGAAACAGTTGTGCAACCGATTTTGCAGAGTTTGACTCGCTCAGGGCGCAAGATTTCCTGTGCTGGTCACGTGCAAGACGAATCTTTGACGCTAACTTGAAGATCTTTGCGATCCTTAGATGCACAGACAGCGAACTACTAGATCGATCTTTCAGCTGCCTCCTCAATTTCTTTAGTCTGAGCAAAAGAAAATGAGGGACGGTCGATTCTGGTGTGTAGGGTTTCGCATTTTTAGTGGGCACAAATTTCAGCATTTTATTAGAAACGACCGACATGAGTTCAGAAAGATATACAGCGTTGTTAATGGAGGAGAGGCTCTGTCAATCTAATGAGTCCAGAAAGTTGTTGGTTCAGCTAATACCTGCGAGGTCATACGCATGATAGGTACGACTAGCACTAGCCTTTTCCGTAGAAGGAAGCGGAAGGCAACAGTGAATTAATGTGTGATCACTTTGGCAGATGTCCTGCTTAAAATCAACAAAGATAGGGGCAATAACATTTGTGAAAATCAGATCTAGGATATGATTCTATCTTGTTGGGGAACTAACCAGTTGAGACCAGTTAGAAAAATTAATGGTGTCTAGGAAAGGCTGACATCTAGGTGGACAATAGTTTGAAAGCCAGTCGATTTCAGGAAAATTAAAATTTCCAGCAATAATTTATACTTCTAAATAGGATTCTGAAATAAACTTGAATATTTCACACAAATTTGCATCTTCTTCAGATGAACAGTTAGGAGGATTATATACACATCCGATAATCGCCTTTTGCCGGGGCGACATGATAATAGAAGCGAAACAGTAATTTCCAGAGAAGGACGTGCTTTTCAGATAAAACGGAAAGTGTCTAAATGACGTTCTAATATGGAGAAGACAACCACCACCACACTTATTAATGCGATCGTGACGATAGAGATCACACTCGTCTATGATAATGCAGGAGTCAGAAATGATTGGATGGGTCCAAGATTCTGTTATGCATATAATATCGGGCGTCGTCTCAAAAGCAATAGCTCGCAGTTGAGCCATTTTATTTATAACAGACCTGGCATTACGCACTGTGAAATCTAGTGTGTTTTGAGTGGCAGGACTATGGCTATCGTTTTTCATAAAAAAGAATTTGAAGTTGGGTATGAAAACTGTGGTTCGTCCTTATTTGTGGAATAAGTACTGACCGGTATGGAGCTGTTAGCATACGGGTAGCCAATAATGGATGGCTGATAAGGTCTGAGATATCTAGGGGCCTCACTTTCTGGCAGGGAAAAATGAGGAGAGGATCAACCAAAATAAGCTTCTGGGGCGTTTAGGAGGAATGGGGGAGGCGAGAAGGCATGTAGAAATTTGCAGGTTTGGGTGATAGAGGATGGGTAAAGGAACTGATAAGGGGGAACGGTGACATAAAATTAGTGTTGGGGCCGCTCGCGTAAGGACTAGTGGTCTTAATCAGTGAATGTCCTGTACGGCAACTCCGATAAGATTTAAAACCATACCAGTTTGGGTAACTGCCATGCAAATTATATTTTTCGTGGTTCGGGCCCGGCGTGTTCAATAACGCATTATACGGGGGAATAATATGACCCCCACGGTCAAAAGAGGAGCTAGGTTGTGGCGGGGAAGCGCTCGGCCTAAACGCTTTCGACGGTGTTGGCGACATTCTTTATGAACTTGTTGCCGAGTTAGAGGCAGCGGAATTTATCGATCGTTGGACAGAGAATGTATTTAGACTAGTTTTAATCGTAGTAGATGACAGAGCGGCGGGCCTTGACGTTCCCGATATCAAGAGAGTCGGGCTAACTGTTGCACTGATGTTTATGGGCCTATGACTAGAAAATCGGGAGGTAGGGATAGCAGGTGTACTGACGGTTACGGGACTATGAATAGACATCAGGGAGGCAGGGATAATGGGTGTACTGACGTTAGTGGGTGTATGACCAGTTATCCAGTGTGGAGGATTAGCGAGTGCATATACCCTATCGGGACTACGAACAGATTTAAGAATAGTAGGCTGAGAAGTCATTGGTCTATTGGACTGGGGAGCCGTATTTCTTCGCTCCATTGGTGTAAGATCTCGACAGAGGAAACTTTTAGTCATTTCTAAATATCGGGAAATGCGACCTCGTTGAGCAAAGATTGAGTCAACCTAGATCAGTGAAAAAAATTTAAATAGGATAGGCGGGTTTTCGCTACGCGATTGGAGGCGTTTGGCTTCTGCAATTTTGTAGTTGAAACCACCCGAACATAGAAAATCCTTTGCAATATCCAAAAGGCAACTTAATATGGAGGCATTTTTTAGTATAAAGTTAAATTTACGCATTTGTCTATCAAAAGCTTCCGTGGTTATAAGATGGATGAGGGAGTCTAACTTTTTACAAGTTTGCGAGGGCAGATCTGATAACTTACCATCAAACAGATTGCATAGTATTGGCAAAACAGAACCAAACTTCATCATGAAGTCATTACAGTTCTGTAATGCAGATAAATCAATTTGCTGAGCCTTGACAATGGGCTGCATGTTGATATCATGGCATTGACTAGTAGGCGTGGCCAGGCACCGCTTGGGTCTGGGAGCAGATATCTTACGATGAGCTTAAATTTTCGTTCTCATAATTTGGATGGAACTCTGCTTTAACTGTGAGACGATTTAGAAAAATTCGGTCTTTATAATTTTACCGCAGCTGGTTGTTAAAATCTTTTAAAATTGTTAAACAAACTGTATTAGTTATTACGTTCAGAAAAAGAAAAATTTGGTATGATTTTCAGATTATGACTACCGACAAATAATCAGAGGTAACTTAACAAATACTGTAGCTTTTTTTAAATAAGCACTTTAAATTTATTTGAAAAAGTGTATTCAATATTGGGAAACGACTCAGCATTTGAAAGTCTCGAGAATATTTGGATCTGGACGATTTCTGTTACTAGGCTGCGAATTTGTTGGTTTGAAGCGGTTGCGTTCGGTTTAAAGAGGTTGCGTCTCGGTATAATTGGTTGGAAAACAAAATCTTATTAAATTCCGACTTCAAAAGATCGTCCACGCAAGAAAAATAATTCCAGATACGCAGAAAAAAATTGTATACGAACGGTTGCAGCCAAAATATCCTAGATCGTAATTAATAATAATGATAATAATAATAAGGTTTATTTGTAAAGCACATCTTTGGCGCCGTCAAAAACCCCGGAAGGCAGGAAAAACCTTACCCAAACCCCTTCTTTCGCAGTGACTATTGTATTTGTTTTGGTATTTTGCTAGGTCAATAGTTTGCAAAATAAGGAGTTTGTTTTAAGTGAAAAAACCTGACTTCTAAGGTAAAAATCTCGCAAAACATGAAATAAAATAGCTATACATTGTACGTGTTACGGTTTTATAGAAAGAATACTTGGGGTCTGGAAAAACTGCCGTCCTTTAACTGAGGTATACTTAGCCGCGGTCAGCTTGAAGGCGAAAAAATCAGCTGAGGACCAAACCTGGACCGAACCCTGTTTCCTTGTTTTAATCATCGTTTTACTGTGACCGGTCCTTTTTCCCTAGAACAGTGATCTGATTGGACCAGAGAAACACACACGTGACGACCTGAAGTTCCGATAAGTCTGACCCTAGATCCCTTCCGACCCTCTTGCTTACCGTTTACCGTATCTCCTTTACCGTTTCCGTTTCCGTTACCGTTCCTATTACCGATAGCCTTCCTTGTACCAGTACAGTATACCTTTATATATCCTCGTCTTCCCCTTTTATTACGTTATGAGTTCTACCTCTAACTTGCTCGCATCAGCGTTGGATGAGATCGATGGACCTCTCGGTAGTGTATTCGACGAGACGCCATTCGTCGAACCAAGGCTGAGAGTACCGATAACCTCTGGTCCCCACCAATTGGACGCATTTGACTCGGCCGTTACAATGGTGGCAGATGGTGCCGGATCCCTCCCAAATCCGCCTGGTTACGCCCCGCACAACCATGAGTTCTTACCCTTTTATCGTCATCCCGACCCTCTTCTAGCCCCCACCCCATATCAGTCTAGCCAGGACATTCGTAAGTGGCTGGTCAAACTCTCATTTTTTTAGCAGACCTCTCTCCGTCGGACCAAACACGCTATCTGCTTAACTTTCTTTCCCCCGAGACATTAGACTCCGTCCTAGAAGCGGGTGTCACTATTGATACTCCATTTCCCCTTGCCCATGACCAATTATTAGGCTTATTTGGCAAACCTATTTCTGAATCCGCCGCCGGTGCCCAATTCTACCAACTCGAGCAGACCCCACAACAGTCAGCTATGGAGTTCGCGAAAGAACTTCAACGACTGGGCTGCCTCTCTTACCCGATAGCACCCCCTATATCACGGAATCAAATTGTGTTGGATCGGTTTATCGCTGGTCTGCGGGACCGGGTGGTCACTGAAAATTTTGTTATCAGACGCCCCCCCATAACCTGAGCGCAGCACTCCAGAGCTGCAACCGGTTCACAGAGTTCCGCAGCTTAGAAGACAAACGCAAGGTGACACTTGCAGCCCCTATCTAGCCCCGTCCCGGTCCAGTCTCTTCGACTCCCTGGGTATCATTTTCAAACCCAGGTCAAACGACTGTCAAGAGATCCCTTCACGTCCGGTTCCCAAATCACAACCCACAGTGTTAGTACTGTTCGGCCTTTGGTCCCCGGGCACAGCAATGCGGACACAACCCGCCCCGTAAGTCACCTCCGTCTCATTCTTTTTTTGCGCATAACGTAGCCCACTTTCCTGCGTTTCTCGTACCCGTTACGTTAGCAGGCATAAACATCCAAGCCCTAGTGGATACCGGAGCTAACGTCCCTCTCGTCACGATGAAATGTTTACCTCAACACATGCTACGGTTAGTAAACCATTATCCGAGTCACGAAGCCTACGAGCCGCTAACGGTACCGCCATCCCTATTTCCAGCACGATTACCCTAAACTTTACTTTCGAAAATGCCCCCGTGACGCACTCGTTCTTGATTGCTCCGGATAGTCCTTGGTCTCTCGTCCTTGGATTTGATTTCCTTTCTGACCATGAGTGCGTCATCCACGTTCGTGAAAGACGCGTGACCCTTGGCCCCAAGGTTACTAAGAGCCCACGGCCGGTTCCAACCTTCGATCTCAACCTGATGTATGATTCGGTCATGGCGGTCGTCGCCTTCGAACCCACTAACCTAGATGACGTCCTCCCTCCGTTAGCAATAGTAGGTTCTGTGGCTCATGCAAAATTAAAGAGCATACTTGGCTCAGTTCCCGGGCTCTTTACCTGGTCTCCCACGACGTTTGGTCGGACCCGACTGGTGCAACACACTATCGATACCGGAGACGCCAAACCAGTTTGGCAACCACGTAGACGTATCCCGCACAAGCACCGGGCCGAAGTGGATAAAATCCTGGGTGAACTTCTCAAAGCACACGTTATCCAACCGTCTTCTTCACCATGGGCGTCACCGATCGCACTGGTCCCTAAGAAAGATGGATCCCTTCGACTCTGCATCGACTACCGTCGCGTGAACGCAGTCACTTTCCGCAATTCGTTCCCCCTTCCCCGTCTCGACGACACGCTGGACACGTTAGGTGGGGCAGCATGGTTCTCTACTCTCGACCTCAAGCCAGGGTACTCGCAAGTTGAAGTCCACCCAGAACATCGGCATAAGACGGCGTTCACGGTTCCCCAAGGCCTATATGAGTTCCAAACGACTCCTTTTGGGCTTTGTAATGCCACAACAACATTTCAACGTCTCATGTACCAAGAGTTACGACACATTATACCCGGTAAGTGCCTCGTGTATCTCGATGACATCATCGTTTTCGGGAAAACCATTCCGCAACATAACGAATACCTAAATGAAGTCTTCGCAGCCCTCCGAAATGCCGGGCTGACCCTTAACCCCACCAAGTGCATTTTCCTCCGATCGGAAGTGCAGTTCTTAGGGCACAAGATTTCCCCTGGACGGTTAGCCACACTCTCCGAAAAACTGCAACAGATTCGTACCTGGCCTACACCGACTAATGTGTCAGAGTTACGTAGTTTCTTGGGGCTGGCGTCCTACTACAGGTGTTTTACTAAGGGTTGCGCACACATGGCTAAGCCTCTCCATAGGATGACCGAAAAAGACCAGACATTTACGTGGTCCACTGATTGCCAAGAGGCTTTTACCAATCTCAGAAACACCCTGTATTCTGCACCACTCC
>JAYGXS010000004.1:64938279-64981206 GCA_036362985.1 Ligula intestinalis | reverse complement strand
TATTTGATCGAATAAATTCTGCCATATTTGCTTGCTTCAAATTTCTTCCTAGGAAAAGATGTTTCACATTTCTCAAAATGCGAAAGATTTAATCAGTCTTCCGTAGATTTGCTGTTTTAAAAGAAAATGAATTAGGACAAGCGTGAACTTATAAAAAGTTACCAGCATCAACCTACATGGCCGTAACACGAACAGTGATAAATTTTAGTTTAGATGGTAAAGTAAATAATAGGCATTGGAGTAAGAAATGATTTTAAAAAAAAACAATTCTGAATTTGAGCAGCTGATTATCAACCAACTTTCAATTTTACTACTGCCGAACCCCTACTGACATTCATGCTACTATTTTGAATAAAAAACAGGATATGATCAGGCTTCTGATATAAGCAATAAAATTAGTTGGCATTTTTTCCGGCATAAAAGGCGCAGTTCTCTTCGACTCACGCCTTTAAATGTCATTAAATCGCGGCCGTGCCCTGAGTAAATACGACAAACTAGCAAATATGCTACTTCGTCGGTCTAACCAAAAAAAGGCTGATAGCTTTTTGTTAACGCATGTCGGTAACACTATCTCGTGGGGCCGTCAGAGGGGAGTACTACGCGCTTCCTGTTTTATGGGCTCCCGATTTTAGGTAAAAAAACGGGAGAGGCGTGTCAGGTTACAAATTAGATCGCAATAATCCTGTAAAATGAAAAAGTTACCAGGATACGTTGGTTTGCGTACTCAAACCTCAGGCGGGGACACTGAAGAACGCATTAATATCATTGCTTAGCGCCACAGGACCAACGGCGAGCGCGTGTTAGTCAGAGAAAGTGCGCTGACCTTGTGCGAGGTCAAAGGGGTACATTTTCTAGTAGTGCCATCAACCGCAAATAGAATAAATTCGAACGAGCGAAGTAAATTGAAGATCATGGAAATTGAACCTACGTACAATTGGTTAGCAGGCATTTAATCCCGTGGTTTATTTGAGAAGCCGATTTTTCTTAGTATACTCACTTAAGTGCTTATTGTATGTGCTGGGCTTCCGAGTTCCACTTTGCATTTCAATGCCATCATCTGATCCCTTCAAGGTAGACTGCTGTCATACAGACAACTGGAAGATTGAGGAAATCCAACCTACTTTAAACTTGAAGGTAGGCGGTTATAATGCAAAAAAACCTGCCAATGACCCACGAAGAATACTCGCCCGTATGCCATAAGTTTGTGTTTTTAAGCACGGACCTACTTGTTGCAATAGAAGCACGTTCATTCCCATTGGAATATTTTTCGGAACTCCCATAATCGATAAACCCCTTTGAGAAAAAAATTGCTGGAAGTGATCAAATATGCTGGGGCATAACAATGTCCGTCATCCTTCTTGAACGTAAGTGATACTGTCAGGTGTTTGCTGGGTTATGACATTGTAGGGCATTTGCAATGGCTTGCTTCTTCAACTGGGACATCAAGGTGTTTTGGACGATTTACTGACAAAAAAGACGACTTCGGGGTTCGTCCATTGGACGACCACGAACTTAGAAATCTTACAAGCATTCGACAAAGCAAAATACGATACGATACGATAATCAATCAGTATAATCTGGGTTACATGCCTCAAGTGCCGTTCAATATGAGAAAGTGTACTTGGAACACTTTTGTGTTACAAGTAGCATTAAAGTTAATTTAAGGGGAATCCTAGATGAGTGTATGAAGAGACTTTTTGCAAGATTTCGTGATATAGTGATGTCAAAATTAAAGTTCAAATATGGAGTTAAGAGCAGAGACGTTCGTATCACAGCAGGCATTCATAGTTATGCTTTTAAAATTTTGTAAAAATGTGACTGGGAGTTCCTTCAAAGGTATGACTAAATTGGACGTGTTGGTTTAGCACACCTTTTTTCCGTTCTTTTAATCTGCTGAGTAGACTCAATCCTGAGAAAGCCGTTTAAGTAAGGAAAGAGCCTATAATCAATTTATTGAGAGCAATAGGCCTAAAAGTTTTTGAAATCAGAAACGGCTTCTACAGTTAGTGCACTATTTCATGAAAAACGTTGAAAAACGTAATGAAAGTAATTTTGCGGGAAGTCAGCAAATGCGGCGTGCCCCCAAATTATTAAAACATTATAGTTAGAACTACAAGTAAAAAGAGTCAGCGTTTGGTTGACAAATAACTATTATTTAGCATAGGTAAATGTCATTTTTTTTAAAAATCTGCAAACTCAAGATATGATAATATGAAAATTTACTGGTCCAGTGTAAACTAAAAGTTTGTTTAGGGCATGGGAATGGAAGAAGGATGGCAAGAATATACAGAATACGTTTAACTACAATTTTTTTTACACTTGCACTAAATGTGTCAGAAATGGCTATAGTCACCTTAGGTACAATTGTTCGCAAATTTTTAATCTTCGGACACATTTCCGTTTTTAATGCACGAAAAAATTCTTGCGTGCTTTTTATCAATTTCTTTTGACAATTGCAAAAAGATTTTCTATGGAAATCTCATCCCGGCTGTTGAGCGAAATAAAAATACGTTGATGGCCACACAAAGGTAGGCTGCCTGTTAACTAAAAAGTAAGATTATGGTTGTACTTGTAATCAAATTTATACCATCTTGTGTATGTTGCAATAAATTTCTGTTTGTCACATTTTTTTCAAAATTATTTTGAAAGTTCGAGTGCGATGATCAGCAAACTGTTTTCGAAATTCTATTGAACACATTACAAATTTCACAGGTTTGCTTTCGTTGTCCATAAATACCGATTTCGTTAAAAAAGTTTACCGAAAACTTACAAATAAAAATATTTTTAAAATATTTACCTGAATAATGAGTTCTTTAACATTCCTCCTTTGATAGCTGCCTACGTGGGTCATAGCTTTAGAATCACCCAAACATATGAAGTTTTTGCCGAGAAAAAGTATTTTCCACAACAAAGCCAATAATGAATACGACTTAAATTAAGTAAGAGACTTTCTTAAACAAGTTGCCTCTTCAAAAAGCACTTCAATGAGATATGTTGAAGTCAAATATCTGTGTACGATACGTTTTTTAAAGTTAAAGCCAATATCAAAATGGCATTTATGATCGGTTTTTGACTTCTCTTAAATCTAAGAGGAAAACATTTGCTCGAAATAAAAATTTTTACATTTCTTCGCAAACCAGAGCAGTTTTTTAATACATTCGTTTACTTCAAAGCAGTGTTCTTTGATAATAATTGGACAACAGAGTGACGCAAAATATCTGCCAATATCCTTAAACCTTGTAATCTTCTACTTGTTCCTTTTGAATATTGACATTTATTGATTTTCGTCAGTAGTTTGACAACATTTGAATGGACTAAACGCAACACATTCGTAGAGCAAACATTTGTTAACTAGATACATCAACAGTTTCTCGACTCTAGTCCTGTATCTCCTGAGTACACATTAACCTCCATTTCATGGACGCTAAACAAATATTGTCCGTAGTGAATATATATAATTAATCCTTTTCTGCTATTTGTAATTGTTTTTTTATACTTCAGCATTAACAAATGTAATTTTTTTTCTCCGCAGCGCTTTATAGCACAGGAAATTCTTTGGAAATCTACAAATGTTACATTTCACCCGTTTCTGCCTATATTGTCTCCAACTATAATGATGTGAATCGAATTCAATTCTAGTAATTTGCCTTTTGCGCATCAAGCCAACCCAATGAACTTACTAAACGACCTCAAGTATTTGCTAAATCCCCCAATCCTCGACCTTTCATCAGATATGTCACCTGCTGTATGTACAAAAGAGTCAGAAGTTCCATTAATTTGTATCATGCAATGCGACTCAAGAAAACATTCAATATATCCCTTCCGGAACCAGAAATTTACTCTGCAATTAACATTATGCAGGTGAATTCAAGTTTAAAGAATCATACTCTGATTCAGAAACAAGGAAAATTTTAGCCTTAAAAACATTTTTTTTCATGTGTCATTTTTTTGACGAAAATACCGTAAAAAAGTTTGTACCAAAAATTTTTTAAAGGGTATCGACAGTTTGGGTTACTGATCATAGCACAATGATGAATGTTTAAGCTAAACTTATGGAATATTTAGTAAGATTTTAAACTATAATTCGCATTTATGCGTGATTTGAAAATGAAAAAAAATAATAAGAATTATTTTAAAACTTTTTATATTTTCAGGCACTCTTCTTTGCATTCGCAAACCTGAAGGTACTCAACAATGAAGAAAACGGACGCAGTTAAGTCCGAAAAATAGATTTTATACTTCCAGCCCACAATTTTATATTTATATTCAAATATATTTAAAAAAAACTTGACAAAATTCTTCATTTTTCATTTTGCCATCAACATCGAAAATTTTCACATTCACATATATTCATCAACTGAATATCCATTTAAAGTAATGTTAAAACCATGAATATTTTCAAAGAAATTATTTTGATATATCTTAATTTCAACAATATCTGATTCTCGTAGAGAATAATTAATTTGCTAGATAATCTGTTTTGGTTTTTGGAGGATTTCCTGGATATGACTCAGGTGGCCACCTTCATAAGCACTCATACCGACAAACTAATTTTTGATACGGACATCGAAACGAGTTTACTTCAGTTTAATAAAGCTTGAGAACACAGAAAATAATCGAGTATGTGCTGAAATGTAAAAATAAAGTTGCGACTTATTCTATGCAAATAATAGCAAAATACTTTGTTTAAGCACAGTGCGTAAGATAAACCAGAGTCAACTAAACAACAAAAGCTCAAAATAATTCAGTTATGCTAGCATGATGCATATTTACTACTCAGACTTAAAGTAATACCAATCCATGCTTGAAATAAATTAAACCATATCCCTGATTATATATATACAAGATAGCGAAGTCGTAGCTCAATGTTTTGTGCGCTTGCCTCTGACCGTAGAAATTGCGAGTTCGAAAGTCAAGTATTGCAGCAGATTCAGTGGGAATATTAAAGTTGGGTATCATAAGCTAATAACGGTTTAGGAGCCATAAATAGCCATTTTAGTGTCCCATGTCTTTTTCGGTGATGTCCTTCAGCCTATATCTCAGCCGCCTTGCAGTGAAGGTTCAATTGAGAACTCTAGTGGCAGCAGGGACGGACGGGTGTGTGGCGGCTCACACAGTTATTACCTCTCATTAAATTTTAATACGTGGGTGGTTTTCGCCGAATGAGCCGCAACATCAGCGTTTTTGCAATTTCTGCCACATTTGCGGCAATTCTTTTCTGCAAAGGTTTTCTGGTTTCGCCGATGCAGTCACTTTTCCCACTGTTTAATTTAATCTACACCTATGAAATGAGTTAAAGTGATATAAATGATTAAATGCTGCAGAAAACAAAAGGAAATATTATATTTATTAGCATGAGCATATATTCGGAAAAGAATTTCTTCCTTAGGCACAACGCACAGCTGTAAAAAGTAAAGTAAAATGGTAAGCAATATAAGGCACAGCGAAGCAATGGCAGCCAGGCAATTCCTCTCCTATATTTGCACGGTAATTCAATCTTGCTTCCAAGTTTTCACTCGCGATAATCTTATTTATTCAGTACTTCATATTTTTTCAAGGAACTATTCCTGCGCGTGCATGTAGCCTTTACTTTATACATGTTTACGGTTCTCAACTTACAGATCGATGATATCAACAAAGTCCAGTAAGACGAAGATGCGACACTTTGAAAAACAGTTTTGTTTTCCTCACGTTTCGGAATCCTACAGGAATCCTCAATCATAGGTTATGGATGGTATGTCTGATTCATGCGCAGATAGGTATTCTACGTGCACAAGTTGCACAGCATTTATATTTCGTAGCGGTCATCCACGTGCATATCCTAATTATCCACTCCTGTAGCCACCACTTGGATCTAAATTGGTGCGTTAATGGCTTGACACTTCATGTTCGACTCACTTATTGCCAAGATTTCCTTCTCCATGCGGATGCGAGCTTGATAATTGCGCGAAAATTATACCCACTGTCATCGGAGTTGTTGCTGCGCTCAGCCCTTCCCACATGACTCATTATCTTGCTTGGGTAATGCTTCAGTACACCGTATGGGAACGTTAAGTCATTGAGCACGTTGATGGACTGGGGACCTGAGAACCATGACTCAAGCAGCTTGCGGCTCACGCGGTTGTCACCTCGCAAGGATTTCGATTTCGGCCTGATGATGATTTGCTGAAAACATACGTTTGCCAACTTGACTTCTCAACTTAAGAATGGGAATATTTGCAGAAGATTTCGATATCGTCAAACTTAAAATTGTGGTCGGGTCCCGTCGAATGAGCTGCAACCTAGGAATTTGCGTCTTTTTTCCTCACTGCAGCTGCATGCTCGGCCATTCACGTCCAGAGTAATCTTCTGGTTTCTCCGACGTTGTTAATTTGTGCTCAACTGCACCAGATCCGATGAATGACTCCAGCCGTTTCTTGCCGTGGCAGTGGGTCATTCGGTCTTATGACCCAGCGCCTGATGGTTGCCTCTGGCCCGTGCGCAACTTCAACTCCAAGTGGGATGAGCAGGCAGGTGACCGCTATCGACACAGTCTTAACGCACGAGGGAGCTTGCCAAACTTTTGGGCCAGTTGGATGTGGCTTCTTCTCTAGTTTGCGTATGCATTGGTTGACAAATTGCGTGGGTAACCATTTGCTTCTCGTATCTGTCGAAGATAATGTAATTCAGCAACTTTGTATTTCGCTTCGCTGCAATGCACCTCAATGCATCGGCAATGCGCTCTGACGCAGCTGCCTTTGCGACTGATTGGGTGGTTGCTGTAGCATTTTAGGACTGCCATAATGCCATTCGCCTTCCTGTACACTCATTTTTTTCAGTCCACCACCGACTTTGCGGCAAACGAGGACCTCCATGAAGGCCGGCTTTTTTGTTTTTTTTTCCTCCATCATAAATTGAAGGTCCGGGAAGACGGTGTGAAGACGTTCGTTGAACTTTAGCACCTAATCCTGATCAAATACAACGAATGTTTCTTCCACATACCGAGTCCAGAATTTTTGTCTGTGGTGTTTTAAAACCCGCATTGTCAGCTACGATAATCCCTCCTTTCAGCGACCCATCCCGTCAAACAACTGGTGATCTGGTAAGGTGCATTTGGCTGCTACGGTGTAAATGTCAGCTTCAGCGAGTGCCAATAAACTTCGTACGAAATTATACACCTGTATATGTTGTGCAGAGCCTGAGTTGTGCTCGCTATGAGCCAATACGAGAAGCCTTTTGTGCCAGCACGCATGAATCACATTCGTTGGCTGGGAATGGGCGTACGCAACTACGGCCGGTGTAACAGTATCCATCGGGAAAGCAAGTTTTTGAGTTCAAGATTAAACCATGTATTAGCCTAGATTCCATCCGGTTGCTATACGTCATGTTTATTGGGTAATATGGCAGACCATCAGAGGTCGAAACTCAGACACCCTGCATAAAAAAAGTCCTTTCATTGGGTCATGTATTTCGAGAAGGCCTAAATGCATGCGAATACAAAAAAGGTTTTCCCTAGGAGCAACTCGAGCGAACACTGGGACAGTCAGACGAATCCTTAGCTTGAACAATCTTACTGGACCACGGATCGTACCACGTTCTTGAAGTTATCCTTACGATCAGCACAAGTGTGGAAGGTCACTCGCTCCTAAGAACAAGATCGCTGCTTCTGAATCTGATTGTTAAAGTGCAAAGAACTCTTTACGACAAAGAATCTTTCACAGATCTGGACTTAAAAACCCCTGCAGCTACTCTGCTTCAGTGCAATGTGACCACGGCTCAAGCTCGAGCCAACTGTAAGCAACATATAGTGATAAAGGGTGCACCAGAATCAACGGGTACAGTTGCTGGGGATAAGGTGGAGCACGATCGAGGTCTCAGTCGGAAGTACGCCGAAACACTGCTAAGGGGCACTGAGTCTGTAAAAATTGTCAAAACATTTAGTATAGGCAAGGAGCAGCCGCCGAATGGTTCAAGCACTCGACAACGACCATTAAAGGTCATTTGGGACACCGAAGCGCATGCACAGCTTTTGCTGGAAACAAAGTCGTATCTGCGGACCATGTATGCTGGAGTTTTGTTTGAGCCGGATTTTGAACCAAAAGAACGCAGAAAAATGCGATTTTTGAAAAATTATCTAAACGACTGAAAGAACAACGGCGAAACCGGCCTACAAATAAGAGGAGGAGAAATAGTCCACATTGAACAAAATTTTCTTTGGCCGGTAGTAGTCAGGCGGAAAACTTAATTAAGGCCAACCGGCTGGTTCTAGAAGATAGCACAAGCAACAGTGGCCGCTGCCTCGACATCTATTATACGAATTGTCAGAGTCTCTTCAATAACCTTGGCGACCTCAAAATAATAGTATCTGAGCCGAAACCGCATATAATTGCATTAACAGAGACTTGGCTGACCGAAGCAATAGGGATCAGCAAAGTCAGCATTAAAGGCTATCAACTGTTCCGCTGCGACAGATCTCAACGAAGGGGTGGAGGAGTGGCACTTTATGTAGCCAATGACATTCCCTGTATTCAGAGGGAAATCGCAAAATTACGATAAGCAACATCCAGCACTCAATATAAGCGTTGTTTATTGGCCTCCCGGCTCCAGCGAAATTGACGACGTAGAACTGCTAAGTTCACTGACAGTTATCTCTTATCTTAGTTATTTTAGTTTCTTCCTAAGGTGCACAGATATTGAACTAGTAGAATGCTCTTTTAGCTTCAGCAGAAAACTTTAGGTGAAAACTGGTAACCTAATCCGAAAGATACCAATTAATAAATACAGCAAATCCAAAGGACCGTTGAGCGCCTAATTGAAGTCAATCGCCCAACGAAAGTAATAAGACCATGTGCCAGACCTCCATATGTCAACTAGCCGATAAAAAGGTCCATGAAGAAGAAACAAAGGCTGTGTAAAAAGTACGCGCATCTTCAAGATTCAACATCACTTGCCAAATATAAAGCGCAAAGAAATATATGCCGTAAGGAAATACGAAATTATAGAACTGCCTTTGAGCGTCAACTTACAATACAAGCCACAATATGTCCAAATAAGTTTTATGGATACATTCGCAGTCAAAGGAAGCACCGGGACGACATCGCAGCTCTAAGAGATAACCTCGGGACCGTAGTTACGGAAGGAACGCGGAAAGTATAGTTACTGTCAAAGTTTTTCAGATCGGCGTTTATGATGGAATCCCCCGACAACAATTTGGGAGTTGAAGTGGGCGAAGTTACAGCCATTATTGAAACTGTTACCTTTTCTGTCGTAGACGTAAGACATGTCCTCAGTCACATCAAACCAAACAAGTCTCCTGGACCGTATGGGATCCCTGAACTGATACTTAAAAAACTGTCGACCGAGCTTTTGGTGCCTCTTTTAATTCTGTTCAAGCTTTCCATGAGAACAGGGTAATTGCCTTTGCAGAAGAAGATGGCCAACATCGTACCGTTATATAAGGGAGGTACCACGATGTCTGCAAACAGATTTCAGCCCACAACCTTGACTTACCTTTCCTGCAAAATGATGCAGGTCCATGTCAAGCAGGCCCTACTAAGATTTTGCGATGAAAGTGACATAATACAAAATTTCCAGTATGGCTTTCGGCGAGGTCGCTCCTGCCTTTTAAATTTACTGACTTCTATTGAGGTGTGGACGAGTGCTTTAGAAGAGGGCTTCGAAGTGAACGTGTGTACATCGATTTTCGCAAAGCCTTTGACAGCATGCCCCATCAACGCCTTTTACATAAACTGAGCGTTCTTGGTATCAAGGGGAAAAGTGTTGACTGGATCAGGTCATTTTTAGTCGGTCGAAAACAACGCGTTTGCATCGGAGAGGATAAATTGAAGTGGGCTGACGTAGTTAGTGGGGTTTTCTGAAGGCTCCGTTCTCGGTGTTTGTCTCTTCATTCTCTATGTAAATGACAGCCTTCAAGAACTGGACTGCGGTTAAATCATGTTTGCTGATGACGTTAAGCTCTGGCAGGTCAGTAAGCGCCCAAGTGACCGAGATGATCTGCAAAATAATATTTGCAAACAGCAGACGTGTTCCGAGCGATGGCTGCTGGATTTCAATGTGCAAAAGTGTGCCGTCTTCCACTTGCGTCCAACAAACTACTCTATTGCCAATAGAGGAGAATATACGAGTTCCAGGCAGCAGTTCCGAAGAAGAAGATGCGATCACTGGAACAAGGACTTTATTTTCCTGACGTTTCGGATTCCCGACGGAATCCGAAACGTCATAGGTAATCGTAAACAGGTCTGCGCATGGCTCAGACTTGTTTACGATTACCTATGACTAAGCATTCCCGACGGAATCCGAAACGTGAGGAAAATAAAGTCCTTGTTCCAGTGATCGCATCTTCTTCTTCGAAACGACTCTATCTCCCAGAGCAGCAGGACATATCACCTGAGAAACATCCAAATTCCCGTAGCATCTACGCAAAAAGACCTCGGCATTTGGATACACAGTAATCTAAAGCCCTCATTATAATCTGTTAAAGCTGCAAATAAAGCCACGGGAGTGCTGCACGCTATAAAAATGGCGTTTTTAGCCTTCGATGAAGATCTATTTGTAAGAGTGTACTGCATATTTGTTCGACCACAACTAGAGTATGGCATACAGGCGTGGCGGCCATGGCTAGCGAAATACTCAGTATGTCTGGAGAAAGTGCAGTGTCGGGCAAAAAAACTAGTAAGAGGTCTAACGAACCACACTTACAAGGACAGACTGGCATGCCTAAATTTATTTCCTCTACATTACAGGCAACAAAGAGGGGGTCTTATCCTAGTTTACAAGATAATAAACGGTCTTGAGAAACGATAAGGCTTTGAAGACACTTTTCATTGGCACCTCTCGCCTCATCTCCGTGGGCACACAATGAAGTTGCGCACTTAAATGTCCAAGCTAAACTTCTGCTCTGAATTATTCACGCAACGTGCCATGCAACAGTGGAACAACCTTCCACAGTCAGTCGTGGAGGCCACTTCCCTTCAGATGTACAAACAACGCCTGGGTAATTTCATGCATCCCTTTTCCTCTCTCCAAGTCTGAACTCTAAAAACCTGACATATATTGTAAAAAAAACAATGGTACTCTCCTCCCTTCAAGTCTGACCTCTAAAAACCAGACATATGTGGTAAAAAACAATGCTACTCACTGTTTGCCAATAATTTGTTCGTAGTAGTTAATTTTTATAGGTGCTTGTACACGTCTTAAATAGGGTTTTCAAAGGCTTTGCCTATTATCCTCACCAAATAAACTGAAAACTGAAAACAGATATGTGTTTACTGGTGTGAATAAAAGAGATTGGTAGTCGACCCGATGTTGGACTCATGGTTAACTTCAAAGCGCCCAGCATAAGTTCGAACGATTTGGAGGAGAATTGCTCAAAAAACGCCTTCGATTACCATCTTCTAAAAACAAAACTATTTTTTTTCTTACACAATTTATCCTCGTTCCAACTACAGCACGCGGAGGGCAACCGGCATGTTGTTTATACCTTGTCTTCACTAAGCATCCCGAGAGTATAGATGAAGTATGCTGCCTACCTCAACTAGTTCAAAGTGATCACACTGTACTTTTGTAAGATTATGGTCTGTAATCGTTACTCCCTACAGTAGACGAACCAAGGCAGTATATATTACTTCTCTCAAATGAGAGTAGAGGCATTACAAATAGACTGGGAGATGTTGTTGCATCTAATGCGCAGTCATTGTCCACTTTCCAAGGTATCTAGCTGACCTCAATAAATGAAAAGAGATATCATACGAGAGATCAATAAAAAAAGTAAAGCTTTGGAATAAGTTTTGCCACACATGCCGCGACGAAGATTTTAAACAGTAAAAAATCCAGCGAAACAAGGTTAAAAAATGGCTTTCCACGGACGACGGGACTTTGGAAGCAGTTTAATTTGCCAAGCTGTCAAAAACCCAAAGTTGCTATGAAGTTATTGAAGGAAAAGCACACGCAACAGGAAGCCGATTCCTGTTATGCAAAATGATGATGGTCTCGACATCTCCTACTGTAAAAACAAAGCAGAACATTTTGCTAAGTTCTTTCAGTTGGTTCTCACCACAGAACCTGCCTTCGTCGCAACTGTTGATGAGGTCGTGGGAGCACCAAATATTGAGGATAGTGTGTTTGGAGGAGATGGTTTCCAAGACCTAAAAAGCTTGTTGGAATGTAAATCTCCGGGTCCAGATGAGATTTCTGCGAAAATTATCAAGGAACTTGCTAGAGAGCTGGCTTAACAACTTTCTATTTGCCAGAAATCGTTTGATACTGAAGTACTTACTCCGGACTGGAAAACTGTGCATATTGCACCGCTTTATAAAAGCGGTAGTCGTGCATCTGCGAACAACTACAGACCCTTGAGTGTGACCTCAACATGCTGCAAAATAATGGAGGAGATCATCAAGGGGCAATTGATAGATGGTGAAAATCACAATATTTTGTCGGATACACAATATGACTTTCGCAGGGCTAGGCCATGTGTTACAACTTGCTTGATACGATGCAAAGCTGGACGAGGGCAATTGATGCAAAAAAACCGTATATGCAGCCCACATTGATTTCCGGAAGGCCTTCGACAGTGTTCTACACCAACGTCTCCTGCACAAGTTGAGACTGATGGGTATCGGAGGCAAACTTCTCACGTGGATTGAGAAGTTCCTCGCTGGTCGTTCCCAAACGGTGTGTGTTTAGGGACGAAAATCAAGGCTGACAGTCATCGAGAGTAGAGTCCCTCAAAGTTCAGTACTCGGACCCGCCCTCTTTCACTTTTTCATGTCCTGGACTACCGATACTTTTTGCTAAACCAATTATTCCTAGAACTTCCTGTTATCTAATTTTTGGTGTGTTGATGAGGCCTAATGGGCCTGGAATATTCAATGGCTGATAAGTTCAAATTAGAAACGCAGTTTGCGAATCTTTATAACCAAACCTACGATTTCAGTTAGCGAGCGCGTCGGTCAGCAAATGCAGGGCCAAACGCAGGTATGCAGGGGGCGAAGAACAACCGCACAATTATAACACGAAATAAATGCAGATTCACGATGAAAAGGGCGATACATCTGAGAGAGATAGGCGGAAAGGCAAATACGAGAGCATTGCAGTAAAGAAACGGAATTCACTGTCGGGATTGGTGGCAAAACAAATCTGACCAATAGCAATGCTACGGTCAGGTATAAAATAAACCTGGCGCGCGCCAAAATTTACACCAATTTTTACGTGCCCTATTGGCTTAAGAGCGAACATTTAGCAGGACTTGGGAGCGCTGACACTTCGATTTCATCTTCAACAAACTGCTAGGGCAAGTTGCTGATATTTTTAATTTACACTGCTTTTAATTCAGTCTATATTTTTATATTCATTCAGTAAATTTAGCGGCACACTGATACCTGGAATATAAACTGATGGAGGTTGCCTACTGGAAATGTGTTAACGCTCTTCCACCCAGAGACACCATTTTCTTCCTCACTGCCTTTGTGAGCTGTGCGAGTCTGCTCCTAAGCATCAGCCTCCTCATAATGCTGTGTATCCTAACAGGCAAGACAAAGACCTACCTGATTCATATGCGGGCTATAACTGCATCCACCGTACTCTGCAGTTTCATCGGTTTTTGCAATCACGTTATCCCCCCGCGATTCACACCCAACGACTTCTTTTTTGGCCGGGTCGTATGCCATCTTTGGAGCAGTCGCTACCTCTTCAATGTCTCCTACATTTTTGGGGTGCTGAACCTCAATTTCATGGTGGGAAACAGGGCAATTCAGATTGTCGGCAAATACCAGAATGCCTTTGCGCCTTCAATGTTTTCCGATCTAACCTACTTGATAATTATAGGACTGAGTAGCATCCTGAGCATACTCTGCCAGGCATTTGTGGTACAATGGAATGGTAGGTTCTGCTTCTGCCGTGAAACAGGCCTGCCCTACACGGTGCTCGTGGCCGCATACGTGGGAACCTTTGTCCGCTTTGGCCTGGCTGTGATTATCAGTCCGGTTATCTTGTGTGTCTCGTGTTATAAAATTGTCCAGTGGGTGCGTAACACACCAACGGCGGACCTTAAGGACACTTGGAATGGTCTGGCTTTCCCCGGAAGCACAGATCAGCAGGTGGTAGAACTGGTTCAACCGCGCGGCTGGATGACGGCATTGATGTGCATTGTACCTCTTTCAGCAAACTTTGTGGCCTTCAGCCTCTTCAACGCCATCCACAATTTCGCCTGCGCCGTCGGTGGTTGCACCTATGTACTGAGCAGTCTCTCGGATAGGCTGGGCCCTCTGCTCTTTTACTTTCAGCTACTGTTCTCGCCGATCATCATCGCTGTCTATATCCCTGCGCTGCGAGATCCCTGCAGAGGAGGCTGCAAATGGCTCATGTCCAGACTCTCTGCAAATTCCCGAAATATGACGCAGAATGGAGAGTCTCCATCATTGAGAATACACTGCATCACCTGCTGTGAGGAAGGCCAGTGATTAAGTGTCCTCCTCATGATGCCTTTTCTTGACAGTCTGCATCCGTTGGAGAACATGGGACATAATTCACTTCTGTTCCACCCATATGTACCCTAATCAAGGAGCTATAGCATTTTTAGAGCAAAAATACTAACGAATACAAGCAGAACTTTTGAGGTAGTGTCTTATTCATTCTTGTATGATGTAAGTCACGAAGCCCTCGTGGCTGTAAGGAAATTGCTTCATCTATCTGCCATATAGGTTGATCATACCTCGATATTCTAGTCAAATTAACGATTGATCGTTAACCTGTTCTGTGACATTTCTTAAGCGGATTGTCTAGGCCAAATTGTTAAAGACAAACGGTGCAATGAATTTTTATGGGAAACTGGAGAGATTTGGACGACACACGAGCGGGCCCGCCTACAAAGGCTCCTTCAACGCATTAAAAGAAACCTCCTGAAGATGAAATCCCAGTTGGCACCGCGTTGAAATATCACCTCACATTTACAAGAAAGGTCCACGACATGGGGAAAGTTTGTTGAAACACTGATCAAGGGCTAACTTGAAAATATTATGGTCCTCCAGTCTGACAGAGCGCAGTTGATTATTTGTAATCAGTCTGGGAGAATTCAGTAACAAACATGCAATGCCAAACGGTGTTACATATGGTAGAGGTTTATTTGTGATCTGGTTTTTCGTGTAGGGATCTCGTTTATCCATATTTAGAGAGTGAAGACTCGGGCTCCTGGCTCTCGTTATATGTCAGTCCTTTCGCATGCGCGTGTAGTATGCCAACCCAGTTCGAGTCAGAAGACGAAGATGCGATCACTGGAACAAGAGTTTTATTTGCCTGACCCCTTATCTGCGCATGTCTCAGACTTGTTTACGATTACCTATGACTAAGGATTCCCGACAGGATCCGAAACGTCAGGCAAATAAAACTCTTATTCCAGTGATCGCATCTTCGTCTTCTGAACTGCTTCCTGGGACTCGAATATTCGCTACTATTGCCAGTTCGAGTCGCTCTGCATAGGTCGCGTCTAAAGCTGGTAACGGCTCACCGTGGCAGCCGCCCGGTAACTGCCCATCGCGCATTGGGCTGCGTTGTGCCCGTCAGCCTTTAGGAAGTCGGCGTGTGTTTGGTTTCCCCCCGCCTCGCCGTCACCTGTCCTCCAGTAACTATTGGCCTTACCCCCTGCCTGGTAACCGTCCTCCGCTCTGTGCTCTGCGTTGAGGCTGTCTGCAGCCGGGGCGGCAGTGTTTGTTGGGCTTCCCCCGTAGCCTTTACCTGGGATTTGTCGGTTGAGCGGATCACTGGTTGAGAGCCCGATGGCTCTACTTCTGATTTACCACCTGGGAATGGAATTTTGGCTACTATTGCGGTGTTACATATTTTTAGAGACCCTGGAAGAGCGTAATACAGGCAATGGTCTGGTCATACGTCTGACAGTTTTAGCAGATATGATATAGGTGACTGCTGCATATGCATCTTCACTCAGGAATGTGTGAACACCGATCGAATAGACTTCCGAACTAAACAAAGTTCGTGTGGTGGTCAGAGGTCCCCAACGGGTGACCGCCTGCCAGGCCGATTCCGGCCAAGTCATAATAGCAGTAAGTGGGGTATGACAGCATCTGGGGGTAACCTGATACAGAACTGTTTCGGGCTTATTAGCCTTCATCAGCCAAGCATAACCCTGAACACTAGCTGGTCGGACAACACAAACAAACGCGCTTACAGACGGCGCAGTTGGTCCACCACTGGTGCCTATCAGATGGGTCATAAGCACTTCATCGAACCGCAGTTCATCAGCGCCTCGCCACCTGCCATTTGCTGTCACTGCTGATCGGGTATATATTCACTCAGGAATGTGCGAACACCGATATATATATATATGTATACGTTTAAGATCAGTTAAGAGATTCCAATACCAAGTTATCTCTTGGAATAGCGCTTTGCTTAGATGTTTCGGCGTCAACTGTCTGCGTAAATTAACTTTTTCGAAGATTGGTTCAAGATAAAATGGCAAAGTGTGTCGCTTTTTGACATCACTGAGAAGTATGAATACGCCTTATGCTGACAAGAAACGCTCGATTTTCTTTTTATACTGGAGCAGTTTTGAGTGTACCTATTTAATTTAAATATTAAAAAGGCACAGCAGAGTGAAAAAAAGAAAATCTTCTTAGACCTAAAAAAAACTGAGATTTTTCTGCACGTTCGGTTTCAATCTTTCTTATTCTATTAAACTGAACTGTACGCAAACAATGTGTGCACAATGTTAGCATACGACTCGACCGCAAAAGATTTCAGCATTTTAAGGGCATAAGTGTGTATAGGCTTGTTTACGGTCGTCAATCATGGTAAAAAAAATAGGTTGCAACATGTTTGGCATGAAAACCGCAGATGTTCAAAAGATAATTTGAAAACTGAATCCACTCTTCTTTTCTTGAAAATAATGCATCTTACAAATACATTCACATCAACCTTCTGGACGTCAAATAAAATATTTTAAGAAGTAGGGGATGACGCGATTGCTGAGACAGCATTTTTATTCGCCTGACGTTTCAAAATCCGTCGGGAATTCAGCTTCAAATATGTAATTACAGAAAAGTAGCTGAAGTAGTTTGTGTGTGCACAGGGTTCCGCCTTAAAATTTAAACGTACGGAAAAATCGATAAATGCGCCGAGTGAGTTTTGATTCATTGTGTCAACTATGACTATCTGGGCTTGTGGTGTTGACATAAGCTGATGTAGTGGCCCGTCTGATCACCGAATGGCAATTTGCTTTGGCCAAATTTATCTTAGCACCGACCATGTTTTTCCTTTTTTTACTCATCGCTACTGAACTTTTTTCAGGTAAACAAAATTTTACGCCTCAAGTCTACTCACTACATAAAATAAACAAACTCAAATGCCTGCTAAACCACCTATCAAATTTTTACCTTTACGCTTCACAGGTTCGACCACCTACCGTACGTTGAAAGCATAAGGACGTTTCCTTAAACGAGAAAACAACTATTGGCTTATTGTTCTTAACTATCGTGACGCCACCGAATGGCATGAAAAATGGTGCAAGTGATTTCTTTGTTAACAAGAAAACTCAGATTTTCACAATTGTGCCAAATTAAATTCGAAAAATCTGCTAAACCTTCGTGTAATAAACTATTTGATTTATTTTGTAGGAAGTGCACAACTCCATGAAAAAAATAGATGACAACTCGCAAACCGGCGTAAACTTATAAACGAAAACTGGGTAGTTTTAATAAAAAACTTCCGAAAATTTAAAACTTGAAGAAAATGAATATATGTAGAATTGCAAAAATGCCTATCAGAAACTTCAAAAGACAAGGTTGCTGAGCGAACGTGAAATTTTCATACATTCTCTTCTAGCCAATAATTTTTGGGAGCGGTTAAATTTTTTAGTAAGCAGTGGATAATTTTTGTCTTATTCTTTACGTTTTTTTGAGAGCAAGCGTTTTTAGTCAGGGCACACACATTGCTGGTTCGGAATTATTTGTGAGTTTGAAATCCCTGCTGACCACATTTGTATCTCTTCGAACGAAAGATTTTTGTCGCATTGTTACGCTATAAAAGCCAGTTACGAACACCATAGGTGAACAGTAAGCAGGACTATCCTTCAATTCTTGGCGTGAAAATGCAACTTTGAGAAAGAAGAAAAAACCACTCCAAGATTAGACAATTTTCTTTAAAAAATTGGATGGCACCCTTATGCCAAACGTTGCATAATGCAATAAACAAGGTTTTTCTAAAAAAAGGTTAAAAACTCTCATTTTTAAAATAAGGCCAGATTTAAGAATTCAGTTTATTTAAAAGCACGGTTATTTCGTTTTTTGGATTTTTTTGTTTTTATAAATGAACCACATTTAGTTTACGCTATAACATTGCTTTATAAACCAAAATGCGTCTCCAATTTTACAAAGAAGTTTACTTCTATGCATTAGGACTTTTAAGAACGCAACTTGGGCTATTTTTACGTATAAGAAATTTTTCTTACATATAAATACTCTCGGATTTTGCTATTTATAAAACCTACCGTGCATAATATCAAAACCAAAGCTTCACCTTATAACAGGTTGACAGAAGTTAATTGTCAACGAACCGCTGGGCAGGAAACCAACCATAATGTCTAAATATTATAATGTTATGCTAAAGTGCTGCCAAGTTATTCTAACCGTATGCACACTGGAGCTGACAGTATGGAGGACTACAGATAACCTGGGTTTCAACAAAATTATAATAATTTGCTGAAATATAAATTATTGGTCCTGTCAGAAAAGCCACCTAAGCTTGATGGCTGACTTTTTTCTTCTTTTAATTCTCTAATAACAACCAAGAACATTTATGGTGAATACGGACAAAACTCAGTTTTGGCTGAGTATCCGTAAAGCCATGTCTAATACCCTTTTTGCAAATGTAATTCAACGACACACTATGTCAAATGATTTTTTTATGGTATGCTTAGAAATGGTAAAAAATGATGACTGGCAAGTGCAATTTGGCTGGGAGGTGCAGAAAGTGAAAAGGCAGTACTAACAATGCTCAATCAGAAAAACTGTTTTATTCTTTGATTAAAATAACATTATTTGTAAGTCTCAAAAAAATATGACATTATCAATTACAGATGCTCGAGTGGAGTGTGCATAAGCTTGCGTTGCAGGAAGAATAACAGGAATAATTATAAGCACACCAGTAGAGCACCATACTGTTGGATCGATAAGCGTTATCTCAGGCATGAATTTTTCACGAAAAATCAAAGAACAAGCGAGTTTAACTCTACAATTTACAAGTAAATAGGTGTTTACTTGGGTTTTTGAGGCATTTTTTCCACGGTACAAATTGAAAGCAGGCCAAAACAGCAGAATTTACTTTTATCAACAAATTTTGTGACAACTCATCAGATGCTTCTTGTCGCTGCAATGCCTACACTTCATGCGTTTCGTGCCAATTCAGTGGAATCGTAATCTGGTGCATAAATTCCTTCAATGAGCACGGAACATTTGCTCTAGTGAGACCCTAGCTGAAGAGATTTAGCGCATCAAATCAGCCCTTCTCAACTGTGGCTGCCAGGCACGCTTTATTCAAAAGTATAGCAATCCCCTTCAGCCAAAATTTATGAAACAGTCAGTTCCAAAAAGCCCGTCATAATATCCTACCTTTAAAGAGAGACGACATTTCAAGCACAGCCAAGTGATGGGTATGCTGTTTGAAAGAAAGGACTTTCAGCGCAGCAAAAATATTCTTCTTAATTTCAACTAAAAGTATTCCGGTAAAACGGAAAAAGGATGTCTTGCCATTGCAAGCCACCTCAAATTGTGTTAACGAATTAAGATGCATATGTGGATCCAAGTACGTTGGGCTTACGCAAAGAAAGATGGTATCCAGGGCCGCTGAGCACTTGGTTAACTGGCTTTTGAAGCAAAAAGGCACAATACCACGGTCAACTTCGACCAAGCATCTATTAGACAGCGGTCTTTCATTCGAAGTCAAAACATCTTTTCAAGTACTTTTTCTGGCCCAAACAAACCGAATCCTGCGCTTTTTAGAAGCTGCATATATATGGTGGGAGAAACCTGACCTAGGCAAGCAGCTTGACCTTGTCGTCAACCTCCAATTGCCCTGGTGATTGGTCATTTAGTTTCATTTCTTACGTGTTTTTCGTTAACTTCCCTCATCCACTACTTCTCATATGTTGACTTAATGCTCCCGTCCTTTATCGATTAATTTTAAAACTAAAACAAGTACCTTGCTGCTGCCAGTAATTCTGTGAAATTCACTACTGCTTTATGTGTCCTCGATATCCCTCTTATAAAACGACAAGAAGGAGCTGATGAGCTGTCATAAAATTTGTTGACATCAATTAATTCTGCTCATTTTGCCTGCTTTCAATTATGAGTTATTGAGCTGTCCCTCAAACCTCAGGTAATCAAACACATGTAATATTGTGCAGTAGAGTGATCCAGATAAATACACAGTGATTTTCTACCTGAATGGTCATTAGTTCGGCAGCATTGATTATAAGTACATCGTCTGTTCAGAACGTTAAAACAGGGAGCGACCATAATCAGTTGTCTTTCGGCCAGATTCCAGGAAGATTAAGGTTAGCGTTGGGGTAACTGTTAATGCTATGGTCAGCGTAAAATTGGCAAAAGGTTTGCAGTTTCGATGTTGGTTTGGATACGTTTTTGTGTTATAACAGGTAAATATTCACGTGTAGTGTAATTTTTTTGCAATTTCGCCTATATTAAGGAGGTCCCAATAGACTGTGTACGGTCCTATGCGCCATTTCGACACTAGAAATTGTCAGAAAAGATTTTTAATTGGTAAAATGTTATAAGCCCGAGGAGTGGTGCAAATTTTTTAAATACTTTTGTGGACACACGTCATTCAGCTTCCAAAAGTATTGACGCAAATAAAATACGAGAGGTCATGCAAATAAATATGTGTTGTACTATGGGTAGGTGTTAGGAGAAATTGGCATATGAGGGATTAAGCGAAAGCCATACAAAGTGCAAACAGCTACCAGCAATTGATTGACGCACGAGTATCAGGCGTGGCTATAGCACGAGGCTGACGTAAAAACGCAGTCATTAAATTCCGATAGGAGCATACACAGTACGCTCTCAAGATCAAAGCGGGAGTGGTTTTGGAAAGTCAGTCTAACTAGAATTTTGCTTCAGGAGTTGCCACATCCCCCTTTTTCGCTTCTGGGGATGCTGAAATCAATATTGTATCTGGGCCTCAAATAGTTGCGCATTTTAATTTCTGAACTAATTTAATGTATGAAATACCATCAAAAAAGATAAAAACCTTAACGATAGTCACTATATATGTGACCTATGTCTACAGTCAAAATATGAGGAACAGGTGATCCACTAACAACAAAGTGAATAACAATAGAAATACAAGGCAGATCTGCCATGTGGCTTTGCATTTATTATAACTTGGGGGTGTTTGAGGCCACTTATTTGTTTCAAGATGTTTGGTCTATGCAACACAAAAACGTAATACCAGCTATTCATGCATCGACCGATGTTTCCTTGCCTTTCCTACTCGCGTTAACTGTCAAAATATGTATTTCTTATGGAATTGATGTCAAAAGTAAACATACAGTAGTCACCAATGATCATGCAACGTTCATTATGCAATTTAACCTGGCATTTAACAATGTATTTAGTATAACTATTTTTATACATTCAGTTTATTGAATTCTGCAAAAGCGTTTTTCTTAGTTCAATCGTTATTTTTGTAAGGTTTATTAAGATAAATGGCCATTAATTTTGAGGATATTGGGAGAAGTCTCATATCGAAGGAATTTCCTATGCAATTACGAAAGAGAGAACCAAGCTGTACGTTAATGTTTATAATACTAAGAAGGAACTCCAAAATAAGTGAAATAGGTGTAAAATATATCCCGTCCTGAACTGGAAATGTTTTATCGAAAAGTGTTCGGATTCAAGTGAAGCAAATTTAAAGAAATAACATTTGTTTGCATTACCATTGTAGACTTGTATTTGAAAAATTATGTTTAGCTATGCTGTAAGGTTTGTTTTTGCACATAATGCCTCAATAGAAGGATTTGTATAAATGCATAAATAATTCGTTTTTAGACCTTGACACAAAAACAAAATATCCGACATTCTTCTGCAAATTTAGGACAAAGAAGTTCTAATTGAATTAAAGTCCTGTAGAAATGTAGTTTGTGCACATCAGTTCACTTTTTGCGTTTTTAAGAAATGGGATAGACAGAAAAATAATAAGTATTTCAAAATTGGCGATGTACTTAGCCAGCTTCTCTGAATTAATATGATTATATCACAAAGTGGAATTAATCCACTGATGCCAAAAATAATCCTTTATAAAGAGAAAAAGAGTTCGATAATTTCCAGTCAAATTGAATCGTTTATCTTCAGGAGACTTAAATAAATTCTGAAAAGTATCATATTTCATTGTGACCTTACTTTGGAAATGTTAATATATGTAGAATTTCATCAGCCAAATATCTAATGAAAGCCATTTAAAAGAGCTACTTTTTTATTGGAAGTTTTTTTATAAATCTTAGTATAAGTAGTTTCATAACTCCACTGTGCACACGCTTTACCCTCAACAATGTTTTTTTCTGATTTGAGGTATTTCTCTTTCCAAAAAACTTTGCCATATTCATAAAAACTAATATCGAAAAGCACTTTATTTTGGTAAATGCTCTTTATATCTGTCTTACTGAAAATTTTTTGTTGTAAACATCGAACAGAGGCCAAATTTATAAATTTATCATTGTTGACAGCCAAAACAAGGAAAATTATGACAGACTTTTTTAATTACATTTAATAAATACTTATCCAGTAAGAGTAAAGTTAAGTGAATATCTTTACACAATAATTTTTCTTTATCTAGAAAGTGGTTGCTTCGAATTTTTAATTTTACTCAATATCTTATTTTATTGTTCTAAATTATAGCTACTTTTTACGTCTCTAAAACCACGGTTTTATCGAGAAAAGTTGAGTTTTCTTTAAAACCCTATGTTATACCGATATATTTTTTAAGTACTTAATATGCCTTGTGCATTTTATTTTTATTTTTTAATCTACTTAAATGCATTCACACTGGTATTAGGGTAATGATCAAATGTACACAATGTTATGAAAATTGCACGGTCTTTGGCGACTTCTGTACTTCGCAGGACGCGAGTGAGAACGATATTCCGTATCGTGAACAAAAGCGTACGTTTTGCAAGCTGAATGAGGATCTGCGATGTTATTCAAAAACACTAAATTGTGGATTTAACAACGTTTAAATACGTTTTAAACGAAAACCATGTTCAGAAAGTCTATTTAAACCGAATGAAAATAGTGGTTTATGTTGCCGATTGCCAAAAAACGGGAATTTTAGCTTTTAAATGCGGTTAATGCAGTATTTTTGGGGTTAATTTTTGCTGAAATACGCCCACTTTGACTTATTTTTGATGTTACTTCAAAAATATGAAAAAAATCATACTTTTTTCACCGGGGAGGTTTACTTTTTGTCTGACCTTCAAGATAGTTGTGTTATATGTCCATCTTCAGAACGTGAATACTCTGGCTCCTGATTCTGGCTATATGCCACTCCTTTCCTTCGCGTGCATAGTCTACCCATCCAATTTGAGCCACTGTGTTTGGTTCACCTTTCTTCGTGGTAGCCACACGTCGCCTCAACCACCTGGTAACTATCACTCGCACTCGGCTCTGCGTTGATGCTGTCTGCAAGTGGGGCGTCAGTGTTAACTCTGCCTCCCCGCGCGCTGGACATACCCAGCTACTCTTCGGCAGACATTTGCGTTTTTATTTAAAAGCAACTTCCAACAAGATGAACCTTGAAATCTTTCTTGCAGGGCTTGACAGGGAAAACGACTGCAGGTAAGGTACTTGCGAATACTTTTGGTTTGTTGTAAGCATTATTGGTATCGTAAAAACAACTTTCTGCCAGCTGGTTTTATTATTTTGTTTTTTGAAAAAACACGTCATACATTTCACTTATATTTCAAGGAAAGGCGTCCTTGGGAAAAATGAGTAAGTATACGCAGCAAATTTTCGACACTGAACCCCCAGGTCATCGTCCGACTTGAGAGTAAGGTGCAAAGAACAGTTAGCATTTCAAAGTGCTAATGCAGTTAAATAGTCATCTGCAGTGGGTTTTACTTGCGAGTTGCAATTTGCGTCACATCGTGATGGATATGATTAGCTGTCGCAATGGCGTAATGGCTAATTAAAAACAGTAATTTGAGTCAGTCTGGGATCAGTCCAGGTCATCTAATGTAGACGCTAATTGCGATTCGTTTTTGTCCATCTTTTTTTGGCAGTAGTAACTTAACCTTCCTTTGAGGTGTTTGTTGGTGATTGTTTCTGAAAAAACAGTCCGATTTAATAAACAACCGCATGTGAATAACATTTAGCGGTTCCAAAAGAGAATAAATTAGTTCTTAATCTTTACATTAATGCAGATGTATAGCACATAGAAGAAACTAAGACGTTCTCTGGGACCAGGAGTGTATTTGTCTGACGTTGCGAACTCTCTTGCGAGCTCACTGCCAAGGGATGAAAAAACGTACAGTTAACAGTGTTATTTAGTCGGTTCTGAGAAGATTGACCTCTGCCCTTGACCTCTGCCCTTGACCTCTGCCCTCGATCTGCTCGCTCAACGCGAGGTAGGCACCAGGAGGCTTGGCAGGCCTGTTAATTGAGTCCGCGCCTGTATGCCAGGCTTCCTGCAGCAGGCGTGAAGTTGGATCGTCTGACTGACCCAGTATTTGCACGCATTCGAAGTCGAACCTGTACCCTGGCATTGGTGCGTGGGGTTCACCAATATAATTGGCTTGACAACAAATACAGTCAATACGGTGAATGACACCAGAATTTTGATAAACGTGTACTGTGGCATATCACAGCTCATGGAAACAAAAAGCATCTTGTTTTTCATATTCAACAGCGAAGATAATTACTTGGATATCCGAAAACGCCAGATTTCGCCAAATTTTGCCCAAGTTTTTCATTTAATGTATTGGCAATGCATTTTTAGATAGTAAAAAGACCATCTGATCCTCAAATCATTTTAAAAATATAATTTAGGACACAAACAATGTGGTAAACTAACCAATCGAATTTTGGTGACGACATTTAATGAGAGATGCAATCTTCTTTTAATATTTATCGAAAAGACACCGTCCCTTCAGTTAATGCGCTCAACCTGGATATTTACCTTGGAAGCTGATACTGAACTGCATACTTGGACTCGTTTATTTCTAGATCCTTGTTTTCCTTCGCCTATGCGTGCTCAACCGGATAGGAAAGTTAAACGACTTCCGCTTCTTCTACATTTTTTTATTGGTCCAATATTGAGCAAAAAATGTCCTACTTGGACTACAAAAATGTCCACTTATTATCTGTAGTTTTTTTTAACCAAAACCAACTGCTTGTATATGTATTGTAGATGCAGTTTGGATGAAAGAAGTACCTACAAATTTTTTTTCTGGAACATGTAAGGTTAAGTTAACATTACTTTCGAGGGCAATTAACTTTAATTATTTCGTGCATATATGAAGGTATTGCCCTGTGTGGATAATGAATTTACAAAAACGGGGTGCATTTAATGTTATTTACCAACAAAAGGAATTGCCAACATTTATAGATAGAACGTGGAAGCACAATTCAAACTTGTCTGGATTTGAATGACACAGAAAAATGCAGACTTTCGCGCGCTCGAAATTGACGTGGCAAATATAAAACAACCCTGCTTTCTATATGCAGTCTAAGTAATTCCATTCTACCCTGGACATTTTCATATATATTGCAATGCCCTACTCTAATGACAAATTTGCAATTTAGGATCGAAAAATTAATCCAGGTAACCCCTCAGAAGTGCTTTAGAAGAATACACTCCTCATTGTAATCCTTTTGATAAAAAAATCCAAAAACTGACTAAAATATCTCAGCCACCTGTGCCTGCGATAGCTCCACTCGCCGGCTACTGATTAACTGCAATGCGGAACATCTGGGGAACAGCGAATCCTTCCATCTAAGACCACGTTGATACAGTCATTTACCGAACTCAAGTAAGGTGAACCAAAATACTAACACGATTTTCAAATCAATAAGAATTAGTGCAATACAAGCGAACATCCAAGTCCCAGGAAGTAATTAGGAAGAAGACCCGTTTCTGCTACTGCGTTTATGCTGTTTCTGATGATGAATCTGCGACGGAGGTCGAAATGTCACGCAAATAAACGCATTGTCCTAGCGATTGAGTCATTTCCTTTTCAGTGGTTAGTTTGGCAAAATTTTTAAACTTGTTTTCTGGGAACATGATAATGAGCTTTTGAAAACACTTCAGATTTCCAGTTTTATAACGATTTTTTTGGACTTATGATAAACCCAAATTTGATTGAAAACGTCTGCTTATGTAGCATGCCTTTTTTCTATTGATTTGTCCATGCGCCTACAGACTGCAATATTTTTACTCATCGCTAACTTAAGTAAATTGTCTTTTTAACAATGCACTTCTACTATGAGTTGTTTTTACTCTAAACGCTACTTTTTGCTTTAAACAAAGTTTCATATCTTAATATGTTTTTAAGACTTCAGTATCAGTATATTTAGGGATATGTAGGAAAAAATAATTTGAGTGCCCTATTTGTACATATTTGCAGTGGTAGCTGAAAATTTGTTTTTCAGACTGTTGGCGAGGCCAGTTGTCCTGTGTCATAGGATGAAAATTGGAGCAGATAATTAAAAAACTCCTAATGGATTTTTAAGAGAAAAAAATTCGCCCTTGTGAGGTAATGCGTAGGATTTAGAAAAAAAAATGATTTCAAACAGGGGGGGGGGGGCATTGCAAAGGTTCGCAGGATCATCACCGTGTGGAAGCTGCGTCCTGATTCTTCCTTCCTGATTGCAGAGTTCGCCAACGGAACTGGAAAAACAGAGGCATCCGTCCAGACCGTCGAGAGTCCGCTTTGGGTCAAACCAAGGGTGACTGTTTAGACCGGCAGGTCTGGCTGATAAGATAGCCAGCGGGTAATCACGGTACGCAGATAGCCAAGTAAGTTAGACCGCGGAGACCTTCGCATGAAGCTATGCGAGAAAGGGCGTTCTAAAAAGCAAATGCGAATGGATATAAAAACGAATATTTCTAAAACATTGAAAGTCGTATTATTATAACTGTAAATTGTCAGTTCCGTGCACTGCTATATTGATCCAGTTTTCAATTAAAACCCTCTAGCGAATCCGACGTAACGACCTGCTGAGGACGCGCATTCCCCTCTCCGACCATCGTGTTGTAGAAGAAGTAATTCCAAGCATCCAGCCTGGCCCTTGTCACCTTTAGTTTGATAGGATGACCCCTCAGATTCATTGTCGTTGCTAATTCGAAAAGATTCCCTAATATAAGGCATCAGTCTTGAAGACCTAATACGCGGAATGCTAGTATCAGGTCCCCCCGAAGCACAATGGGAATGAGTTGAGATTTGATAGCCGTGTTTCACTCAAATCGCACCTTCTCTGTACGTTGTACAACACCTCACGCGAGGAGAAGTTTGAAAGCCACAGCGAAAGCCGCAGTATGTAGGCTTAATATGCTGTCTATGTAATGCATTACAGAAATTAATGATGCATCTTTGACGAAAATAAAATTTTCAATAGCTTTTCTCTATCAAAATACTACTACAAACGAAAGAGCATTTATAAGGGCATCAAACAGTTGATCGAAAAACACAAACAAACGTACTTACAGACGGCGCAGTTGGTCTTCCACAAGAGTCTATCAGATGGGTTCTTAACACTTCATCTAACCGCAGCTCATCAGCACCTTGCCACCTGCCAGTTGCCATTACTACTGATTGGGTATATATTCACTCAGGAATGTGCGAACACCGATCGAATAGGCTTCCGAACTAAACAAAGTTCATGTGGTGGTCAGAGGTCCCCAACGGGTGACCGCCTGCCAGGCCGATTCCGGCCAAGTCATAATAGCAGTAAGTGGGGTATGACAGCATCTGCGGGTAACTTGATACAGAACTGTTTCGGGCTTATTAGCCTTCATCAGCCAAGAACTACCCTGAACACTAGCTGGTCGGACAACACAAACAAACGCGCTTACAGACGGCGCAGTTGGTCCACCACTGGTGTCTATCAGATGGGTCATAAGCACTTCATCGAACCGCAGTTCATCAGCACCTCGCCACCTGCCATTTGCTGTCACTGCTGATCGGGTATATATTCACTCAGAAATGTGCAAACAACGGTCAAATAGGCTTCCGAACTAATCAACATTCATCTGGTGGTCATAGGTTGCCAACATGTGACCGCCTGCCAGGCCGGTGCTGGCCAAGTCATAATGGCATTTAGCGGGATATGACAACATCTGGAGGTCACTTGATACCGAACTGTTTCGGGATTATTTTTCCTTATCAAACAAGCTTCACACTGAAAAACAACTTAGCGGACAACACAGGCAAACGCATTTAGAGTCGGTGCAATTGGTCCACCGCTAAAGTCTATCAGATGGTTCATAAGCACTTCATCTAACAGCAGTTCATCAACAACTTGCCCCCAGCTATTTGCTGTTACTGGTGATCGGGTATTTATTATTTAAGAAATGGGCGAACAACGATCGAAAAGGCTTTTGAACTAATGAACATTCATCTGGTGGTCAGAGGTTGCCAACGTGTGACCGCCTGCCAGGCCGATGCTGGCCAAGTCATATAAGCAGTAAGTGGGGTGTGACAGCATCTGCGGGTTACTTGGTACAGAATTGATTCGGGAATATTTACCTTCATCAGCCAAGCATAACCATGAAAATCAGCTGATCTGACAACAGAAACAAATGCATGTAGAGTTATGTGCAATTGGTCCACCACGGGAGTCTATCAGGTGGGTCATAAGCACTACATCTTACCGCAGTTCATCAGCAGCTTGCCCCTTGCCATTTGCTCTTACTGGTGATTTGATATATATTCACTCAGAAATGTGCGAACATTCGTCGAATAGGCTTCCGAACTAAATAAAGTTCATGTTGTGGTCAGAGGTCATCAATAGGTGACCGCCTGCCAGGCCGATTCTGGCCAAGTCATAATAGCAGTAAGTGGGGTATGACAGCATCTGGGGGTAACTTGATACAGAACTGTTTCAGGCTTATTAGCCTTCATCAGCCAAGCATAACCCTGAACACCAGCTGGTCGGACAACACAAACAAACGCACTCACAGACGGCGCAGTTGGTCCACCACTGGTGTCTATCAGATGGGTCATAAGCACTTCATCGAACCGCAGTTCATCAGCGCCTCGCCACCTGCCATTTGCTGTCACTGCTGATCGGGTATATGTTCACTCAAAAATGTGCGAACGCTGATCAAAAAGGCTTCCGAACTAATTTTTTATGACTTGGCCGGCATGGGCCTGGCAGGCTGTCATCCGTATGGGGCCTCTGACCACCACATGAACTTTGGCTAGTTCGGAAGCCTGCTCGATCGGTTTTCGCACATTTCTGAGTGACTATATACCTTATCAGCAGTAACAGCAAATGGCATGTGGTGAGGCGCTAACGAACTGCGGTTAGTTGCAGTGCTTATGACCCGTCTGATAAACTCTACTGGTAGACCAACTGCACCGTCTGTAAGTGCGTTTGTTTGTATTGTCTGTGTTGCTGGGGTTTAGGGTAACGCTTGGCTAATGAAGGTAATAAGCGCGAAACAGGTCTGCATCAAGTTACCCCCAGATACTGTCATACCCCACTTTCCCCGTTTCTTCTCATTTATATATGAATATATATATAGATATATATATATATATATATTTGAGGGAGCGTTGCACCATAGTTTTTTGTTGTTGTTGTAGTTTTTATGGGAATGGTGAATGATTTGTCGTTCCGACAACAATCCTACGTTTCTGATGGGTTAATTTTCCAGGACTTTCTCTACCTTTCATTTCGCCTGGCCCTGGCTTTTACTTAGTTCCAGAGTTAACTGCTCTCCTGTTTAAGTACCATTGGTAATCATGTCTCCCACCCTTCACCTCAGAGTATGCAATCCGCTGTCATTTCCTTTCCTATGTACCTACACCCCCACCTTACTGCTGTACGGGCAGTCTGTTTATCCTCCCTTTGTTTTTTGACCACTGATTGTCGCAAACATATTTTATGCATGAGTAGACGAATTCGCATGCCGATGCAAAGGAAAAATTGTAAACGATTTGTCCTGGGTCGTTCTACACTGACGCTTGTAGACAACAGTCAATCAAATACTGTTTTGGTAATGGAGCTTTCAATAAAATACTGCATTTTTTGGGTAAGTGGTTCGATAAATACAGTCCCCGTTGTCATATTAAAATTAATATTGTAGACGTTTTAATGCAGTGTCATGTAAAATATAACGAGTGCTGCATGCAAAATGCCGAAGTTCGAAAAGTTTGATCCGTAGTTGGATAGCGGCGTGAACGCATTTATGAAAGCATTGCACTAATAATGAACTGCACTGGGCACATTTAGCATTTGAAATATGTATAACACGTACTAAGTGGTTTTTAAGAAAAGCAAACTTTTCTCGATAATCTCCATGTTCCGGAGATGTAACACGTAGCTATAAAGTAAACAGGAATACAGGCATCGCAAGAGATTTAATTTCAAGATAAGGCGTTCTTTGGGAAAATGAGAAAGATTTCCTTCAGAAATTTTAAATACAGGATGGTCAGATCGTTAGACTTGAGAAATTGCGCATATAACAATTAACTTGGTTGTTAAGTGTGGGTATTAATTGGCAGCCGCAATTGGCGTCGCGTCGTGGTGGACAGAATTAGCAGTTGCATTAACGCGCTGGCTAATTGTCCGTCCGGGGTCAGTCTGGGTCATTCGGTGTGGGCGCTAATGGTGTTTGATGTTGGGCTATAATTATTGGCTGTAGTCTTTTCATCTTTGCTTTGAGATTTTAGTACACTCAAGACAACTCAATACGCCAGTTGATGCAATTAATGCCAATACCGGATGACCCGGATCGGCAACGGACGGATGCAATTTACAGATATCAATTATTTACGAAGCCATTGCGATTGCTTATTATTTAATCTTCTTTCTCTTCTTCTTCTTCTTCTTCTTTTTACCTTGGTACGGATTAGTTCACACCTCATATGCGCACTAACTGAGCAAAATGCTGTATTATTAGTCCAATAATTTTCCCAGACGAATCAAACAAACGTTAATTAAGTCTTGGAGCTTAAGCGGCAACGTAGCAAATTAGTTTTACCCGCAAAAGCAAGATAAGCATTGCAAACCATTATCCTCTTATGTCTGTATTATTCAAAAATAGAGAACAAAAAGTGAGGTAGAACAGAAACCAGGAGAATAATGGCATGAATTCAGCAACAAAACGAGCAAAACAAATATGTTATCGTCTGACGAAATACCAGGGCAATGTTCCATTCGCTTAACGGGCAGATGAAATGCTATGCTACAAGTGATTTTAATGTTTTGCGTGTGTATCTGCATGTTTAATTGAATGCAAAATCCCCAAAGTAATGTAAACCGCCTAAGTCAACAACGCAATGGCTAGTAAAAACATGGCTTTTCTATCGCAAACCATTGTTAGCCGTTCGACAGAATTTTGGAAAGAGTAACATATGGCAAACAACAAAAGTTGTTGCACGCAGAAGTTCTCATACTGAACACGAATTCGTCTTCACCGGTATGTCTAGATTTTCGATGTTGTATGTCACGCATTTTTGGAGTTGGTCCCTCCAAAAAAGGCCCAGAATTCCTTGAGGCCATGCATTCTGATGGTTAATGCATCAAACAGCGTATTGGGTTGGCTGGAGTGTCAACACATCTGAAAGAAAGGTGAAAGCGACTACAGCCAGAAACTATGGGCCAGCATGAACCGCAGTTAGCGCCCACACCGGACGATCCCGGCTGAGCCCCGACCGATGGAAATTACAGTTGCCAATTAGCCACTACGCCATTGCGGCTGCTTATTATTTACACCATGGTGTGACGCAAATTGCAGCTACCAATTAGTGCCCACGCTAAACTATCTGTATTTGTACGAGCATTTTGAATTTTAATTGTTCGTTGAACCTTTTTCTCGAGTCTGACAACGACCTGGATATCCGGTTTCAAAAACAAACTAAATTTATTTTCCTTATTTTCGTTAAGGCTGCCTTTCCTTGAAATTACATTTCTTGCCTAACCTCAGATAAGGTAAAAAATATAACCACAAGACGACGTCCTTACACTAGTGGTTTATGGTGCAGGTGGATTAGGATCCAAAGGAAGCAAATTTCGACGACTGATCTCAGAGAATATGAAGGAAGACGAAGAAAAACGCGCGTTGCTGTTGAACTCGCTAGGCATGACATAAAATGACTGCTTGGTAATGTAAGAAAATATATAGATAGGGAACTATATTTTGAAGAAAATATCAAAATTTTCAGCCAAAACTGGCTCCATTCACGGTGAGCAAAATATAAAGTAAATTAAGGGGTCCAAAGAACTCAAGGGTGAATGGTCAAAGATCACAAAATACACAAAATAAGAAATCGACACGGTTACCACGTCAGTTGTGGTGACATGTCAGCCTTCAGCCTCTCAATTTCCTTTTCTTCACGCATGATAAATCGTGCTAAGAATGGGAGAACCGAGGTCTGGTAGGCCGATGTACAGCAGGCCATATGACGGAAGCTTCGGCGCATAGCACGAGAAGACTTCGCAGCCATTAGTTCAGAGTGGAGAGGTTGAGCGACCTCACTAAGAATAAAGTCCACGAAATTCTTGACCAATTTTAAATGTCACTGAATCATAGGGTCAGCTAAAGAAGCATAAGAATAACTGGCATCTGAAGAGAACATGCGGAGAATACGTTTAATAATAAACAAGTCTTCCTAAAGTTTTGCTGGAAAAATATCTGGGGAGAAGTAAAGAATGAAAGAGAGAATGCAGACATCTATAAAACGTCAGATGAGGGCTTGCGGGTTGCAATGTGAACGCAAGTGGCAGATATAATATAATAGTTCGTAGTTTTAAATGAAAAAGTCATAAATATGAAAAGTAAATAAGAGCTGGGAAGCTTGTGTTACACCAAGGTATTGGAAGGAAGATAACTTTTTGGGGAGAAAGTCAATAGTTTCAGGACTGGGAGAGGGTCGCAGCCAAAAGATACACCGGAGAGAAAAATCCTTGCCCGCGCGCAGTTTGAAATTTTTTAACAGTCGCGTATCAAGAGAAGAGTACTTTTTTTAACGATAAAAAGATAGTGTGTCAAAAAAATACACTGGATTTACGTAGAAAGCAATAAACTGACAAAATTTGTGCACTAAACAAACCGTACCACATTGTTCCTTTCCTAAATCGTCATAGGGGTGTAAATATATATGCTCCCATGGTTACTTTGTAACTATCAAAACAAACTATCGTTTAAACCCTTCCTAAACAAAATCAGCACAGCCAAACTCCTACAACGCTGGTGCTTGGAAACTTTCAGAAACTAGTGCACACCAAGGCGCAGGATAGAAAACGACAAAGGCTGAGTCGCTCCATTTGTTAAGATACCAGCATTGGATTTACCTACTGCATACTTAGAAACTAAACTAGCCTGAATAATACGCCTTTTTTATCAACCTTGAACTAAGTTTGCAAGTTGAAACATTAACCTAGTAGTCAGTCAATGCTTTGCTGCTTAAATTCTAAACGCAATCGTCTTTAGTAAAAATATTCGACTCCTTAGTGATTCGTGCATCAGCAAAGCGAAGCCTTAGGCTTTCTGTCTCGGACATAGGATGGAAACTCCATATCTTAACCTTATGTGTTGAAAATGCAATTGTAGTACGCAATTATGCAGATCAGAAGCCAAATGCAAAATTTGGCTCGAGATGGGCTCGAACAAAAAACCGCTCCTCCATGAGGCCTCGTCTCTAACCATTACACGCAAGATGCACGGTGTGAGACAAGATCTAAAAGTCTTACCAATTTAGTGCGACCGACGCAAGTAGTAGACTATTGCGACAGATATGATGTGCTAGCCTCAAAGTTTGATACACTTGTTAACATGATAAAAAATATGCAGGAGTTTATGCTGCAGACCCTCGTTTTACAGGAAAAACTCGAGGAAGAAATGAAAGGCTTGAGAGATTTTAGCCAACACACCCTCGTGTCAACAATAAACATGACAGCTGCCGCGCTTATGTGTAGAATACCTCAGAAACCTACGAATGTGACTGTACCTAAAATAAAGGCCCCCATAGTTGACCATGCAGCCACAGTGGAGGCTAATTTGAATACCCTTCCCCCCGTGGACAACAAAGGGACGGCTGGGCCACCACCAAAACCTAAGGCTCTCATAAACAATTGGAAGACTATGCAAACCATCTAGATCAGCCATCCCGAGCTCGAGTCCCACAGAGGCCAATATGACCAAAACTGTAGAAAAATTCTTCCAACACATACAGCGATGACAACACTGCATTATTGTCCTGAGCCTAAAAGAATGTTATTTAGTCAGTTCAGACCATAACGCGGAGGGCATGGCATCCTTCAGTCGTGTTCTTAACAATCCGTTTGAGCTAGATTTGGAATTTCCAGTTCTGAAATAATTTCAGATCGGAAAAAACCTGAATATACCACAGGTACGCTGCGACCACGACCTCTAAAATTGTGATGCAAAATGACGTACACGTTCAGCTGATCCTATCAAAAATACCAGCCTTCCCCAGTCACACAAATAAATTTTTTTCAGCCGGAGTTCTCTCTAGGGGAACGGCTCAAACGTCGGAAACTTGCGCATACTTACTTTTGTGCAAAACAAATGGCAAGACCAAAGGAATATGAGGTTCTTGAACCAACCGATAATACTTCGAACAATGGCCTAAGCGTGGCTTACACAGCCGCAGTCAAACGAAATTCAAATTTCACCGAGACAAAATGCGCCAAAAATATGTCACTTAATTCTTTTCACCAACGCACAGTCTGTTGTCCAAGTTAGATGAACTGAAAGTGCAGATATATGACCTTTCTCCCGCCATTATCACGCTGACAGAAACCTGGCTGTTACAAAACGTGGATGACCGTGAAGTGGCACTACCTGCCCTTAATCTCTTCCGGAGACATAAAAGAGGGCGCCAACTAGGAAAAAATTATAACTTACCTCAAAAATGGACTGCTAGCCTCGGAAAAAACAGAACGGTTTCATTGCAGTACTGATTACATCTGGCTTACTTTAAAGATACCGAAATAACCCAGCCTGGAAGTTCTGACCGTGCACCGTCCGCCTAGACATGATCACGAGGCTGACACTGGTTTACTAGTAGTGTTAGCGAGATAAGCTGCTCGGCCCGACGTCTTTATTATGGGAGATTTCAATGCCTCGCTATTCGATTGGGGTTCAACATATGCACGAGGTCCAGAGCAAGCATTCGACTGGAGTTTACTAGCTCTGACACTAAATTCATGTCCCAGTCAAGTTCTATTTCCCACCAGGGTGCGTGAGGGGCAACAATCAAACTGCCTAGGCCTGGTACTTACGAAATCACTGGACAGCATCGACGAGGAGCAATCTCTACCTCCTCTAGGTAAAAGTGATCACATCGTTCTTAATTGGGACTATTCTATATTTTCGGTACCGGAACAACCCACCATGGTTAGAAGGAATGTTATGCGTGGTGACTTTGATCAAATAAAGGCCGAAATAAACAACGTAAATTGGGAATTTTTTTTGGCAATATAGCTGATGATTGGGGATGGTTCAGTGAGTTATTGCATATTCTCCTAAAAAACCACTGTCCGATTACACGGAAGAAACTAAACAACAAACCTCAGTGGCTGACTCAAGCGCCGAAGAAAGAGATAAATAATAAGGGGGGATTGTTTAGAAAGTATAGAGCAGAAAGAAATCCGGTATACCTAAATGCATACACAACGCAGAGAAACCTCGAGAAGCGACTCATCTTCAGAGCACGCGAAGACTTTGAAGAAGATTAACTAAACTGGGCAGTTACAAATACCTACCTATTTTTCGGCTACTTAAGAGAGACCACACGACACCGAGGCCCCGTTCCCCTTTTGAAGGCAAGCGAAATGAGTGAGGATGTAGCAAAAGCTGAGCATCTTTCACAATATTTTATGTCGAACTTTTCGACTGAAATCGGATGCATTACTCCAAACTATGGCTTAGACAACGGTCCAAATATTGAAAATGTGGCTTTCGCCGAAGCAACCGTCCTTTAAGAGTTAATGGCACTAAAGGACTCGAAATCATCCGGTCCCGATGACATTCCGCCAGAATTACTGAAAGAAATTGCTTAGAACTAGTCAAACCGCTTTCTATGCCTTTCAGTACCTCGCTTAACGCAGGTTGTTAAACCGCCGACTGGAAATCCGCACGGATCACACCGTTGTATAAAGGCGGCAGAAAGGTTTCTGCAAACAGTTATAGACCAATCTGCCTCACTTTGATATGGTGCAATATTATGGAAATAGAAATAAAGCGAGAGCTGATGCGTTTCATAGAGCAGCATAACCTTCTTTTGGATGCGCAGCATAGGTTACGCAGAGGCAGGTCCTGCGTGACGAACCTGCTCTATTGTTTGGAACGCTGGACCCGGGCAGTTGACGGAAGAAATCCGCTTCATGTAATCTTCATCGACTTCAAGAAGGCTTTTGATGGCGTCCCACATCAAAGAGCTCTGCACAAACTCAGCTAAATAGGTGTACGAGAAGATCTGCTGAAGTCGATTTAAAGCTTCTTACTTGGCCGCTGCCAAATTGTCCATATTGATGAACAGCAGTCAGCAGGCGTTGCAGTTGAGAGCGGTGTCCCCCAAGGCTCTGTCCTTGGCCCTATACTGTTGTTTATGTACGTCAATGTACGTCCGTGGACTGGACTGCGATGTGGCTATGTTTGCCGACGACATGAAAATTTGGAACGTCATCAGATATTCAGCTTACTAAAACCGTTTGCAGATAAACCTAAACCATCTTAAAACTTGGTCTCAAGACTGGCTTTTGCCGTTTTACGAGAACAAATGCTGTATCCTACGAGTTGGCCGACTCAGCTCTCGGAACCCCATGGTTTACAGCGTAAATGGCATCCAACTGCAAGAAGTTGACGCGCAAAAAGATTTGGGAGTATAAATCTCTACTGCTCTGAAGCCCTCGCTACACTGCGCAAAAGTAGCCAAGTCTGCGATGTCCGTCCTGTATCTTGTCAACAGGACTTTCTGTGCCTTCACTTAATACTGCTTAGCAAAGGTGTTTGAAACATTCGTGCACCCGACTTTGGAGTTCGCAATCCAAGCATGGAAACCCTGGACCACAAAAGACCTAAATTCTCTCGAGAAGGTTCAAAGGCGCGCGACCAAACCAGTTACCAGTCAGAGCTTTTTACCCTACGAAAGACGTTGAGCTTAGCTTGATCTATTTCCGTAAAGACACGGACAGCTACGTAGTGATCTGATACAATCATTTTGTATGATGCGTGGGCTGGAATATTGTCTTCTACCTGGTGACTTCTTCGAGTTAGCAACAACGACGAACTTTCGAAAGCATCTCTTCAAACTTCGCATAACAAGGGCCAGACTAGACACACAGAAGTTCTTATTTGGTAATATAGTAGATGAAGCTTGGAATGCTCTCCCCGAGGATATTGGTATGGGCCCATCTGTGGTTGTATTCAAGAGAAATTTTGATTTTCATACTCAAAATGCCCACTGAAATTGGATCTGGCGAGACTGAAATTATACATTCATATATATACACATACTACTCACTGATTTTCAGTAAAATGTTAGTTACTTATAGCAAGAATAGTAAGGGTCGAGTCCAACAAACGTTGTGATCCGAGACTACGCAGATGTGATAAAATTTTCCCTATTCAGGCATGAAATGCTTTGCCCGCGGACATTGTCATGTCACCATCTGAGCACACGTTTACGATTGAGTCAGACCCATCTGTAGACATGTTTAAGACACGATTAAGTTAGGCCAAATAGCCACTGAGCCCCCGAAAGTAAACGGCCAGTTGCCGAAAGCAATTCGCGGAATAATAAAATTATTAAAAAAAGCAAAATACTCGCTACTTTTCAGTAATATGCTTGTTTAGAAAACTACCGATTACATTTATTCTGTCAATAAGTAGGCAGACTTGTTAAACCAACCAAGGTGCACGATGGGTGCATTGCCGACACTCGATGAGGTTCGTGTGACCTCCGCAAACTTCTCTATGTGAGACTCTTGGTATTATGGCTAAAACCGCGATGGAATCTCCCTGACATGCTGCAAACACTCTTAGCAATCCGCTTCGAATATACCCTGCACCCCCCCTTCCTGCACCCTCACGCCCCGGCCGATAGTTTTTCTCCTTAAATCTCTCAAATGGCATTTAAACCCCTAGACTTCTGAACAATGCTTAATGAGGTTTCTCACTGTCCAAATTCAAATTTCTTGCAACGCCACTGCTCTCAAATTTTCTGCAGATCAAATGCATTGTAAAAAAATGTCCTGTACTAATAAAGAGTTCAAATGTATTTACCTATATTTCCCTCTATAAAACCTGACCTGACCTGACTTTCACTCATTAAGTAAAATGCCATTGTCTGGCGACCATGATGTGGCATGGTCAAGTCCATCCTTCAGTATTTGGAGATGGGCCTGCCTTTTGAGAGAATGGCCAACAAACATATCATCAGCATATTTGACAAATAAACATGCGTTTGGAGATCACAGGTCATGAGTATGGAGGGAAAAAAGATGAGGGGATAATATAGACCCCTGCAAAAGTCCACAGTTGTACGGAAGGACCATGGATTTTTGCTTCCTGCTGTGAACGAATTTGGTGTTGGAAGTAAAATAGTCCCCAAGCCAAGAGATGGCCCTGCCAGAAGAGCCGCATGCAGAGCTTTTATTTAGAAGAAGATAGCGCGGGATCGTGTTGAAAGCTAAGAAGTATTAGAGAAAAGCACTTGCGTATGCACGGCATGCCTTATCTAAGTATCTGAGAGCAGAATGGACTACCAGAGCAACAGCCTCTAATGTACTACGCCTAGCCTTACACGCAAACTGCAAGGGATCAGAGAATTTGGATAAAAACGGCTTAATGATGTCCAAAGCAAATCGTTCTGTAAGTTTGAGGAGTGCAGAGGGGCAAATAATTGAGCGAAAGGATTTGGGACCGGTAGAAGTGGGTTTTTTTGGGAAAGGAGTGATTTTGACCGAGCGCCAACCATCAGGAATCTTGGACTCCATGAAAAATAAATTAATAAGATGTTTCGTATAAACCGAAAGGCAGGCATCCCAAAAAAATTCTTTTCATGGAAAGGCATCCTTTGGGAAAAATGTAAGTTTATTGAGTAAATTTTGAAACTGCATCCCCAGTTCGTCGTTAGACTTGAGAGAAATTTGCAAACAACAAGTAGCATTTCAAAGTGCTCATACAGTTATATAGTCAGTCTGGTGTGGGGGTTAATTGGGGGTTACAATTTGCATCACATCGTGATCAGTCTCTACACACATCTGTGAGCACCAATCGGCAGTGAAGAGCCATAACCGTTTTTCCGAAATGGCTATGCATTGTCTTGACACAGGACATAGTTTTGCATGGGACAAAACATGCATCGTTGGAGTTTGCCCCTCCAAAAAAGGCCAATAATTTCTTGAGGCAATGCACTCCGATGACTCATGTATCAACTGGCGTATTGAGTAAGCTGAAGTGTACAAACACCTCAAAAAGGTGGAAAAGACTGCAGCCAACAAACATGGACCAACCTGAACCGCACTTAGCGCCCACACCGGATAACGGGGACTGAACCCGGACGGACACCGGACTACCTCAAAGTACAGTCATTACGGCATTGCAACTGATTATCATGTACATCACGATGTGACAAAAAAAAACACATTCTAGTATGCACAATATGATCTACAATACAAATCTACTTGAATCGTCTATCCAAATAATAGACATGAAAATCATTTTTGTGAAAACATACAATGGATAAGGTACGATTTATTTCAGAAATAAACTAATATAGGGTAGGGTAATCGGGCATAAATAGCTTATATAGGCCCACTAATATACCTTTATTCCCCGCATTTTTTTCTTGTTAAAACTTTGGTAATACAGTTTTGAGGGGTGGGGATATAGGACAGGCAGAGAAGGAAATTTTTAGAAATAAATGTAAAGTGACAAAATATGTAGTCTAAGTTGCTACCCTATGCCGCTGAGGGTAATTTTTACATCTGTCAATTGAGTAGGTGCGAGGTGCTTCGCGCCGCGAACTATACTGATTTAACTCCAGAATGGTAAATTTGACCTCAGGTAAGTTGAAGTAGACGACCTTCTAACCAAAATTCCAAGTCTCCGGGGAATTCAAGAAAGCAGAAATTTTAGAATTGCCTCTATCCTTAATAATTTGAACGATAAAAGAGCTGAAGAAAACTTACAGCTATAAATAAACAACACTTCTTACGACAGTGAAATAAAAATGCATTCAGCATTTAATAAAGCGTATTCCACTGCGTGTCCTAATTTTCCACCAATAAAACACTATAACCACCGTTTTTGTAGGAAAACGTGCAGCGTGTAGGGATATCTAAGTGGGCTTCATAAGCTACTGTTGCCGGTAACCGCAATCGACTAGGCGACAGTTTTTCTCCTTAAATCTATCAAATGGCATTCAAACCCCTAGACTTCTGAACAATGCCTAAGGAGTTTTTTCACTGTCGGCCCTCAAATTTTTGGCAACGCCACTGATCTGAAATGTTCTGCAGATCAAATGCATTGAAAAACCTGTACCAATAGGGAGTTCAAAGGTATTTACCTATATTTCCCTCAGTAAAACCTGACCTGACCTGACCTGACTTACACTTGTGCCCTAAATTCAACCCTTAAATTTGTCAATAGAAGTTGATTTGCGATTTTCAGGAGCAGCTCAGAAAAAGATCCGACCTCTAAAACATAAGATTCATTTTTTCCAGACCTTTCGGATTTATTTCGGAGTCCTTAGTCAGTCTTAGTCATGCGCAGAAATGGGTGAAACATACGCAAATCGCACGGTATTTATAGTTCGAAGCGGTCATCCACGTGCGCACTTTACTTATTAACTCCTGTAGCCACCGCTTAAGCCCAAGTCCGCTTCTTCGGTCTCCCCAAGGTGCACAATGAAGGCGCAATTCTCCAAGCAATCGTATCTTATAAAGGAACTTCAAACTTTGGACTGCAAAAATGGCTTTCCTGATGGCTCAATTTCTTGAAGGCTGATTAAGCACAGCAATTAGGTCGGCAATACAATTCTTGAAGAAACTTAAAAGCGTAATCCTCCTGCAAAAGGATATCATGGTATCATTTGAGGTCACGTCCCTCGTGATTACCCACCTACCCCTAAGAAGAAAAACGGTGAATTTCAGAATCGCTTTTGGCAAGCTTAAATCCTCCAGCCTTAAAGATCTGACTCAATAAATACTTTAACTTCAACGGAACTATCTACGAACAGGATAAGAGCACGCCCATGTGTTCGCCCATTTTCAGCCTCATAGTAGCTTTTGAGTTTGAGCCAACCATTTTTTGTTCTCCATTCATGTGGGAATTTTTTATCGTATACCATACTCGCTAATCCTCTGCTTGGTTTGCCTGCATTTGTGATCATTAGGTCATATCTACCGTGCACTGTTACCTCTTTAAATGGACGAAAACAAGTTTTTTTTTATCTATAACGTATTTATATCCTAATATTTCTCAAATGCGACCAATTTGTCGCATTTGCAATGCAAGGTCTTCGACAATTTTCCGTTCCACACGGAAAAGAAAGCATAGATCAGGTTGACAGCAAGGAAACAAACGTAAGCCTCTTAATGAAGTGACACTTCCAGGATTCATGTCGACAAATTGCAGATCCGTGTTGAACGAGAGTGTCGAGTTATCGGCACTCATGTTGAAAAGAGAACATAAGAATTCTGCAGTTATCTGTTTGCAATAAACTTGGCTTAACAGCGATATTGAGTCGGAACTCATCACTCCTCAATATTTTTACTCACATAGTCCGGACAAAAATCCTCAACCAGTGGCTGTCTTTGTAAACAAGCAATGGTGCAAAAATTGTAATTATTTTTTCTCTTATTCGGATGACTTAATAGGCGTTATTGCTGGTGTATGGAAGTCTAGATTTTTAAGTAATTCTAAAGGCATCATTTTTGTCAGCATTTAAATTCCACGCTCTACATGCCAACGTGCTTTAGGCACCTTTTTCTGATTTCCTTTCCCAAAAACTTGTTTTACCGTCTTGCGAGCATGATATTATTTTAAGCAGTGACTTCAACCATGTGAATCATCATCCCTTTATACTGTAAGGTTTTGACGACTAAGTTTCCTTCAACAATCCTGCCGACGCCCCTCTGGATCACACATTGATTAACCATCCCAAACATTTTGTGGTCAAAATAGAGCACCGTTGGCAGGGTTAGATCATTTTGTGTTATTGGGCTTGCCAATTTTCTATTGTAGCTCTAACAAAGGGCTGTTGGCAATTCCCGAGACGAAACAAAAGGTTCGAGAAATCTCCCCGCATAATATGTATTGATCCAAACTGTCCACCGCTGCAATTGCCAGCTGACGAAGGAATATGGAGTGCCTGGCAGTGATTTCTGGTAAACAAATAAGCTCACATTGCGTCCTAGACACATTCATGTGTTTAGGAGCTAAAAACGCCCTACCTCGTGATATGAAGTTAATAACACTTGGGTTGATATTACCCGCCCAACTTGACCACTCGTAAGGAATCCACCAGTACGGAAGTGCAAGCTGACTGCCCAAGCTCAGTGGTTAGATCATTGGCCTCCGGTAAAAAGCATTCTCTTCTAGGCGGATTCATATCCCACCGAATGCCACGACCTTTTCCCTATAGGGTCAACTCATATGAAGCAAATCTGTCAAACCTTCGAATAGGAATGGATGTTGGTCAAGTGTCTGCAGGTT
>JAYGXS010000004.1:64900374-64938179 GCA_036362985.1 Ligula intestinalis | reverse complement strand
TCACGAAATTTATTTGATCGAATAAATTCTGCCATATTTGCTTGCTTGAAATTTCTTTTGCACGTGACGGCATTTTGCGGTTCCATATGATCTCCAAGCTTCATATATACAATGTATTTGGGTATTTGTTAAGTTATGAAACAGCCTATGTAGAATGCGAAGTTGAATGCCCGAGGCAATGCCTCCAGCCAAATGCTGGGTAAATACTAGACAGAAGAAAGAAAACGTGGTAGAAATTGCATTTAACGATACCCCATCGCATTCACAGACGAAAAACAATAAATACTTTTGAAGTATATGGTCCAAGCAACCAATCCAGTTTGGGTTTCCAAATGCAATTAGGCAATTGCGCGCATTCTACGAAAGGACATTGTTATTTCAGTGGAATTATACCGTTATGTCTTTGATCACTGTAATCACAAATCCATTATTCAGCGCCATGTCCTTAATATTTGCATTGCATCAGACGCCTTTTTAATTGTGTCCGTGTGAAATGGACCAGAATGATCCGCTCATACATGTTATGTCTGAACTTAAGACGCACGGCCCTCCTTATGGTGACTTCCTCCAACCTTATCTCCATTTCTTCAGTACAGAAGTAAGCATCCCTTCCTTCAGGCGTCTCTAATTTATTATGTCCATTCTATATCTTGTAAAATGGGCCACCTTTGCATTAGATAAGGACTGTGTTGCTAAGGTCTTTGGAACATTTGCGTGGCTGAAACTGGAGTTAATTATCCAAAGATGACAACCTTGGGTCGCAATAGACGAAAATACTCTCGAGAATGTTCAGAGGCGCGCGACACATCTAGTAATCGTGCAGGGCTCATTACCCTTCCAAACGCGTTTAGCTAATCTCGACCTATTTCCGTAAAGTTACAGACAGATATGCGGTGATATGTCACAAACATTTTGCATAATGCGCGGTTAGGACTGCTGTCTTCTACCTGGTGACTTCTTCAAGTTAGCAACGTCGACAAAATTAAGGGAAAATCCGTTCAAATTACGCGTAACAGGGGCCAAATTAGAGGCACGAGGGTTCTTTTTTTGTAACAGAGTAGTTGAAGCTCGGACTGCTCTGCCAAAAGACGTTGTCATGTCCTTATCTGTTGCCACATTCAAGAGTAAGTTCGACGTTTATAGCCACCACGTCCTCTTAAATTAGCACTGAAATGAAATACACCGCTCTGTAAAGTTCTTCCAAATGGTTTTCCATAATTAAATGCTGTGAATCGTGATGTGGATCGTGGTGGGTCCCTCTGTTTCGTCACCTGGTCGGCAGACTCGGTAAACCAGGATGGGTGTACGAAACGCGCTTCTCCGACACTCGATGGCGTACTTCGGAATATGCTCGTCGTGCAACTCTTAGAATAATGGTAAAAACCACGACGAGCTCCTCCTGACATGCTTTAAACACTCTCAGCACAGGCCATCCAACTTGAATATACAATCACTCCCACTCCTCCTAGAAAACATTGTTGCTCCTTAAAATCTTTCAAATGGCATTCAAACCCGTACAACTTCCGAGCAATGCCTAAGGAGTTTTTTTCACTGTCAGCCCTTTTTACAGTTCCCTTTACTAGCAACGCTACCCTTTTGAAAAGCTCTGCTGAAACAATGCATTTCATAACTGTTCTATGCCCATAGGGGATTCAAAGGTATTTTCATACCTTTTCTTTAATAAAACCTGACCCGAACCTGATCTGAAGATAGCGCAGCCATGTGTCTGGCCTGCCTGGCATATGATTAAGCGTTTGGCTGATTAGTTCGAGAGGGTCCGGGGCTTGGTCATTGGGTTTCACTCCTGTCCGTGGAAGTAAGATAGCCTAGCTACCTATTGGAATTAACCCCACTGAGACATTTTGCTTCTTTTGCCAACTATAGGCCTAAAGGTGGCAGGGTAAGGACTTTTCCTATTAAATTTACCCACTGTCATACTCTTGTCTACAGAATGACTGCCTAGGGCTTTTAAGTCTGGAACTTCAAGGTTATTTCCAACTGACCACCTTTGTTTCATGTTAACAGTTTTGCAGTCTCTTTCTACAAGGGTAAAATATTTGCAGTTCCTAATGTGAAATAAACTGTAGAGTAGTACACTATGATCTATATGCTCATGATATCGACGTCACTGTCTCAACAGAAACTGATTTAGATGCGTTTCTCAATGCTATTAATCAAGCACATCCCTCCAACAAGTTCACGTTGGTGGTTAAAACCGCAGGTCCCTTCCCTTCTTGGATTTATTTTTATTAATATGCGAAAATATTCGCGGTCCAGAGATAATTTTACCTTCATTTTCCCCAGAAGAGGAAGAAGAAGTGGAGGCGATTCCTGGGACCTGGTTATAATTACGCTGACGTTTCGGAAACTCTCTCGTCTCCATCGTCAGAGCCATGTCCATTTCCTGCCGTTTGTCTTGCGAGAATGCGTCCTGTCTTTAGTCGGGTTTCATAACGGTGCCTCTTACGCGCGTGTAAATCGATTGGACCGATCGATTGGAGGTGGTTGTTTGAATTTCCCTCTTCCTCGCGGGTGCCTTCACGGGAATGAGTGCCACCTTTTTTACACGACTCTTGATAATTGAGACTTTCCTCCTTCGTGGGTTTATAGTCGTTTGCGTCTTTTTCGCCTTTGCGGGCGCACCCACGAGCAATTGTGCCATATCGTTTAGGAGATCCTTGTTCGTTGACACGTTCCTCCTTTGTGGGCGTCGGCCGTCTGTCCTGTTTGCCTTCTTTTGTCTGGCCTGTTGCCCCGTTTCGGGCGGAGGTGAGCCCTGCTCGGAGCGCTTGGTAGGCCGGATGAAGGTCCATGGCTCTGTTAAGTGTGCCATTGGAGGACCAACTTTCCAATAGTAATCTGGCCATCTTGTCATTGGCTCGGCCTACTATTCTTGCTTTTTCAAAGGCGAAGGTGTGGTTCTCCTGCTGTACATGCTCATAGACCATAGACAGTTCATTCTTGTATTTGATTGCGAGCTGATGCTCATGCAATCTTGTGCCCAGGCGCCTGCCCGTTTCACCAACATACCTTGCATTGCAATTTTGGCATGGTAAGCTGTAGACCACTGACGATTGTTCTGTCAATGGAAGCGGGTCTTTGGGCTTCATCACTTGCTGTCTGATAGTGGATTCAGGTCTATGGGCCACACCAATCCCAAAAGGTTTAAGGATTCGCGCAGTCGCCTCTGAAACGTTTTTGATGTAGGGGATTGCGAGCCAAAATTTGGGGTCTTCTCCTTTTGACCGCTCAGGGTGCGGCTTCTTGAGGCATCTGCGTATGAAGGACTTCGGATAACCGTTGGCTTGAAATAGTGTATACAAGTACGCAATCTCCTCCTTCCTCGCTTTTACGTCGCTGCAGTGTGTCTGAACGCGTTGGAAGAGGGTCCTAACACAACTGCGTTTATGACCAACGGGGTGATTGCTTCTGAAGTGGAGAATGCGCATCGTGTTAGTTGCCTTGCGGTAGACCGTTGTCCTTATCTTCCCGTTTTCCAACCTTGTCACTTGTACGTCGAGGAAGGGTAACTGATTGTTGGCCTCTTCTTCCATAGTGAACTGGATGTCGGGAAAGATAGAATTCAACAGCTCCTTAGAAGCCTGCACTTTGCTCCTTTTGATGATAACAAACGTGTCGTCCACGTATCTGGCCCAAAATTTCGGGGGAGAAGAGTTGAAGACCAGTTGCTCGAGCCGCTGTAAAACTGCCTCAGCAACAAGGCCAGACAGGGGCGAGCCCATTGGTGTCCCCTTCTTTTGTTCGTAGATCTGGCTATTAAACGTGAAGAAAGTTTTTAGACACAGTTCCAGGAGCTCGATTATATGAACTCGCTTGAGCTTTTGGTCTGTTTCATCGTATTTCTCTTGGAGAAGACTGTCAATCGTGTCGATAGCCAGAGCGGGTGGAATAGAGGTGAACAAGGAGGTCGAGTCAAACGACACCATCACTTCGTCTGCCTCCACTTCCAGGTGTTGGATGCGGGTTAAAAATTCTTTAGCAGACTTTACGGTCCATTGTGAATCCTTGGTTAGGAAGCACAGTCGCTGGTACAGCCACTTCGATAGCCCAAAAGTTGGGGTGCCACATAAGGATACGATAGGGCGTAAGGGTACTCCAGGTTTGTGCACCTTTGGTAGGCCGTAGAAACATGCCATTGCAGCATCGGTCGCCTTTGCAGCTAGCGCTTCCCTTCTTGTCAGAGCACCCGACTTCTTCAGCTTGTCGATCGCCTTGTTAATGTTGTTCACGAGCCTTTTGAACTCGGTGGCAGTCGACGGTGTATAGGATTCCTTGTCCATCAAAAGGTTGTTAACTTTTGTTTTATAATCCACCTTATCCATGACAACTGTTGAGTGTTGAGAGGGAAATTCAAACAACCACCTCCAATCGATCGGTCAAATCGATTTACACGCGCGTAAGAGGCACCGTTATGAAACCCGACTAAAGACAGGACGCATTCTCGCAAGACAAACGGCAGGAAATGGACATGGCTCTGACGATGGAGACGAGAGAGTTTCCGAAACGTCAGCGTAATTATAACCAGGTCCCAGGAATCGCCTCCACTTCTTCTTCCTCTTCTGGGGAAAATGAAGGTAAAATTTATTTTTATGTTGAAGACCTAGTGGAAGCGTCCAAAGGGGCATTAGCTGAAAAAGAACTGACCCACACAGTGTACAATATTAAACAGTTTTGTACCTATTCAACCGAATCATAACTTAGTCCGCTGTTTAGCGCAAAAAGCCAAAAAAACTGCTCGGCAGTCACTTTTGAAAAACAGCTCCAGAACATCCAGGACCATGATCTGACCAAACGGATATCCAGACAGATTTCTTCATGAAGGATATGGTGGAGGGAGACACAAAAACCACCACACCCACTGTGAAAAAGTAGGTCCTGTTCCCCAGAATCCCCTTTTAAGGGGATGCGGCAAGCAAACTCTCAAGCATAAGTCTGAACCAAGCCATACCATGAACCTTCCCAGCAGCGAAATTTCGGATGTTATCTCTCTAAGGATCTTAGACTGACTAAAAGCTAGCAACCCTGTCGGCTCTTCTAAGGCGTGGAGCCTGACGCTGACCACCACAATGATTCCTTTTTTCAATAGCGTTTGCTGGGCTGGCCCCGAAGCAATAACCTAATACCGGATTCGGACACTCGCACCCCAACGTAATGTTAGGATATTAACTACCAAGTGGCCCAGATGAACTCATAAGTCACGATATTGCTCCGTCGCATAGAAAGCTCCGGGCAGCCGATGTGGCCAATCAGGCAACAAGAGAATGCGCAGACAATCTCTAAAAAGACATGGTCCCTGAAACGTAAAGCGGCAGTCACACAGAACAATGGACGCTAGTCAGGTCAGGTCAGGTGTTTATTCAGGGAAATAGAGGTATATACCTATGAGCTCCATATTTGTACAGTTTTTTTCAATGCATTTGATCTGCAGAACATTTCAGAACAGTGGCGTTGCTAGAAATTTGAGGGCCGATGGTAAAAAAGTCCTTAGGCATTGTTCAGAAGTCTAGGGGTTAGAATGCCATTTGAGAGATTTAAGCAGAAAAACTGTCGCCCGGGGGGTGGGGTGCATGGGGGTGAAGAGTATATTCGAAGCGGATGGCCTGTGCTAAGAGTGTTTGAAGCATGTCAGGGAGAGTCCATCGCGGGTTTCGCCATAATAACAAGGGTCCCACGAAAAGAAGTTTGCGGAGGTCACGTGAACCTCATCGAGTGACAGCGATGCGCCCATCGTGCATCCTTGTTGGTTAAACGAGTCTGCCTACTAATTGACAGAAGAAATGCAATCGGTAGGTTAAAAAACATATGACTAAAAATTAGCGAGTATTATTTTTTTACAATAAGATTATTCCACAAATTGCATATGGCACATGGCAGTTTATTTCCGGGGGCTCAGTGGCTCGTGTCTTAAACCTGTCTACAGATGCGTCTGACTTAATTGCAAACGTGTGCTAAGATGGCGACATGACAATGTCATCGGGCAGAGCATTCCATGCCTGAATTGTGAAAAGCTATACACATCTGCGTAGCCTCGGATCACAACGTTTGATGGACTCGACGCTTGGAATTTTTGTTATTTCTAACTAAGATATTGCTGGAAATCAGTGAGTAGTATGTTGATATACATATATATATCTAAAAATTCAGTCTCGCCGGGTCTAATTTCAGTGGGCATTTTGGGTATGCAAATCTAAATTTATCTTGAATGCATCCACTGATGGGGACACAACAATATCCTAGGGGAGAGCATACCAAGCTTCAACTACACTATTACCAAAGAAGAACTTGCATGTGTCGAGTCTGGCCTTTATTATGCGTAGTTTGAAGAGATGCTTTTTAAGTTCGTCGTTGTTGCTAACTTGAAGAAGTCGCCAGGTAGAAGACAACAGTCGTGCCCGCGCATTATACGAAATGCTTGTATCAGGTCACCACGTTGCTGTCTGTGACTTCACGGAAATAGATCGAGATTAGCTAATCGGCTTTCGTAAAGTAAAAAATCTCTGACCGGTTATCAGTTTGGTCGCGCACCTTTGGACCTTCTCGAGGAAATTTAAGTCTTTCGCTGTCCAGGGTTTCCATGCTTGCATTGTGAACTCCAACTTCGGCCTCACAAATGTTCCAAAGACCTTAGCAAAGCAGTCTTTATCGAAGGCACAAAAAACCCTTTTGACAAGATACAGGACGGACATCGCAGACTTGGCTACTTTTGCGCAATGCAGCGGGAGCTTGATAGACGTAGAGATCTATAATCCCAAATCTTTTTGCCCGTCCACTTCTTGCAGTCGGATGCCATTTACGCTGTAAACCAGGGTTTCCGAGAGCTGGGTCGGCCAACTCGTAGGATACTGCATTTGCTCTCGTTAAACGGCAAAAGCCAGTTTTGAGACCAATTTTGAATACAGTTTAGGTTTATCTGCAAACGTTCTTCGTCAGCTGAATTTCTGATGACGTTCCAAATCTGAATGTCATCGGCAAACATAGCCACATTGAAGTCCAGTTTACGGAAGGATTAATTGACGTATCTAATTAACAGTTTAGGGCCAAGAACAGAGTCTTGGGGGACACCACACTCGACTGTAACGTCTGCCGACTGCTGGTCACCAATATGGACAATTTGGGAGCGGCCAAGTAAGAAGCTTTGAATCCACTTCAGCAAATATCCTCGAACACCTATATGGCTGAGTTTGTGCAGAAGTCGTTGATGTAGGATGCAATTAAAATCCTTCTTGAAGTCGATGTAGATTACATGAAGCGGATTTCCTCCATCAACTGCCCGAGTCCAGCGTTCCAAACAATAAAGCAGGTTCGTCGCGCAGGAAATGCGCCTACGGAACTCATGTTGCGCATCCGATAGAAGGTTATGGTGCTCTATGAAACGCATCAGCTTTCGCTTTACTTATTTTTTCATAATCTTGCAACAGATCGAAGTGAGACTGATTGGTCTACAACTGTTTGCAGAAACCTTGCTGCCGCCTTTATACAACGCTGTGATCCGTGCGGATTTCCAATCGGCGGGTAAACAACCTGCGTTAAACGAGGTACTGAAAAGCATAGAAAGCGGTTTGGTTAGCTCCCCTGCAAGCTCTTTCAGTAATTTAGATGGAATGTCCGCGGGACCGGATGATTTTGAGTCGTTTAGTGCAATTACCTCCTTAAGAACGGTTGCTTCGGCGAAGGCCACATTTTCAATCTTTGGACAGTCATCTAAGGCATAGTTTGGAGGAATGAATCCGACTTCAGTCGAAACTTTTGATTGGAAAAATTGTGAAAGATGCTCAGCATTTGCTTCATCCTTCAGAAGGGGAACTGGGTCCCGGTTTCGTGTGGTCTTTCTTAAGTAGCCATAAAATTGCTTCGGATTTTTAATTAACCGGTTCAGTAAATCTTTTTCAAAGTCTTTGACAGCTTTGAAGATAAGTCGCTTCACGACGTTCCTCTGCGTTTTGTTTGCATTTAGGAATACCGGATTTCTTTCTGCTCTATACTTTCTAAACAATCTCCCCTTATTATTTATCGCTTTCTTTAGCGCTTGAGTCAGCCACTGAGGTTTGTTGTTTAGCTTTCTCCGTGTAATCGAACAGTGGTTTATCAGGAGATTATGCAATAATTTACCGAACCATCCCCAATCATCAGCTATATTGTCGGAAAAAACCAATTCCCAATTAATGTAATTTATTTAGGCCTTCATTTATCAAGGTCCCCACGCCAAATGTTCCTTCTAAACTTGGCGGGTTGTTCGGGTACCGAAAATATAGAATCGTCCCAATTTTGTACGATGTGATCACTTTTGCCTAGAGGAGGTAGAGATTGCACCTGGTTGATGTTGTCCAGCGATTTTGTAAGTACCAGGTCTAGGCAGATTGATTGCTGCCCCCTCACGCACCGTGGTGGGAAATATAACGTGTTGACTGAGAGGTGCATTAAGTGTCAGAGCTAGGAAACGCCAGTTGAATGCTTACTCTGGAACTCGTGCGTATGTTGAACCCCAATCGATAAGCAGGGCATTAAAGTCTTTCATAATCAAGACGTCGGGCCGAGCAGCTAATCTCGCTAACTCTTCTAATAGACCAGTGTTAGCCTCGTGATCATGTCTAGGTGGACGGTACGCGGTCAGAACTTCCAGACTGGGTGATTCCGGTACCTTTAAAGTAACCCAGATAACCTTGGTGCTGCAATGAAACCGCTCTATTTTTTCCGAGACTAGCAGTCCATGTTTGAGCTAAGTTATAATTTTTCCTCCTTTAGCGCCCTCTTCTAGCTCTCCGGAACAGATTAAAGCCAGGTAGTGCCACTTCGCGGTCATCCACGTTTTCAGACAGCCAGGTTTCTGTCAGAGAGATAATGTCGGGAGAAAGGTCATATATCGGCACTTTCAAGTCATCTAACTTGGACAACAGACTCTGTGCGTTGGTGTAGAAGAATTGAAGTTACATATTTTTGGCGAAATTTTTCATGCTGGAATTTGAGCTTTGTTTGACATCGGCTGTGTAAGGCACGCTCAGGCCATTGTTCGAAGCATTATCGGTTGGTTCCAGAACCTCATATTCCTGTGAATAATCTGTTCGTTCGAGATTCCCTGGCTGGTCTCGCCATTTTTTCTTCTCGAAAGTAATTCTGCCACAAGTTCCCGACGTTTGAGCCTTTCCGCTAGAGAGTATTTCGGCTAAAAAAAACTTATTTGTGTGACTGGCGAAGGCTGGTCATTTTTGATAAGATCAGTTTAACGTGTTCGTCATTTTGCATCAACATTTTTAGAAGTCATGGTCGCGGCGTAACTGTGGCCTCGTCAGGTTTTTTTCTGACCTAAAATGATTTCAGAACTGGAAATACCAAACCTGGCTCGAACAGATCGTTTAGAACACGGTTGAAGGATGCAACGTCCTCCGCGTTATGGTCTGAACTGACTGAAATACATTCTTCTAGGTGTTGGAAGATTTTTTCTACAGTTTTGGTCATTCTTGCCTCTGTGTGACTCGAGCTCGGGATTGCCGATGTAGATGGTTCCCCAGCATTAGCCTCATTTATGTTGCTATGTGTATTCGGGAAGCCAAGTCCTTCGTTGTTGCATGTCATTTCGGTGTTGGACACGGTCTCTAAGTTGGCCTCAGAATCCGTGTCTGCGATCTGGGAGCTTGGGCTGGCAGTGAACCTCGAGCTCGGACTAGCTGGAGTCCATATTTCGCCAGTTTTGACTTTGCTGCTGTCGCTAGGTGTGCTCGCGAGGTCAGGCAGGGCAGCTTTAGTCACCTTCATGCTAGGTGCTGGCACAGTCTTGCAATTTTTTATGAGAGCCTTTGGTTTTGGTGGTGGCCCAGCCGTCCTTTTGTTGTCCACAGCGGGGGTATTTGAATTAGCCTCCACTGTGGCTGCATGGTCACCTATCGGGGCCTGTACTTTAGGTATAGGTACACTCGTAGGCTTCTAAGGTGTTCTACACAAAAGCTCGGCAGCTATGAGGTTTTCTGTTGACCCGTGGGTCTGCTGGATAAAATCTATCATGCCTTTTATTTTTTCCTCGAGTTTTTCCTGTAAAACGAGGGTCTGCAGCATAAAATCCTGCATATTTTTTTACAATGTTGACAAGTTTATCAAACTTTGAGGCTTGCACATCATATCCGTCGCAATAGTCTACTACTTGCGTCGGTCACACCCAATTGGTAAGACTTTTGATCTTGTCTCACCCCGTGCGTCAGTGGCGTAATGGTAATAGAAGCGGCCTCGGGAAGGAGCGGTTTTCAGTTCAAGCCCACCTCGCGCTAAATTTTGTATTTGGCTTTTGAACTGCGTACAACAATTGTATTTTTAACAGAAAAGGTTAAGGTTTGGAGTTTTTGTCTTAAATACGAGATAGAAAGCCTAAGGCTTCGCTTTGCTGATACAATAATCATTAAGGAGTCGAATCTATTTACTGAAGACGATTGTGTTTAGAATTGAAGCAGCAGAGCTTAAACTGACGACTAGGTAAATGGCTAAACTTGTAAACTTAGTTAAGGGTTGATAAAAACAGGCGTAGCAACTGAGCTAGTTTAGTTTATTAGTATGAAGTAGGTTATTACAATACTGGTTTCAAAACAAATGTGATATAATATAATGGAGCGACTCAGCCTTTGTCATTTCTCCGTGAATACTCCTCAGAAATCCTAACGAGATTGATTTGGACAGGGAGACTGTGTAATCCAAGCCAATAATTCCAGCAGGATGCTCAATTTGGAGAAATTTCCTGGTCGAACAGTGAGAGTATCGCACGGAATTTGATGGAGGATCGTTGCAAAAGAGTGTGTTTTAGATCCAATTTTTGTCTTTCGACAATTTACTTCAGTGCAAAAGTGGAATTTATTTTGCCTTCGTTTTTCTCGAATATTTAAACCGCATGGGTTCAATCTAATTCAATTTCAAAGCCGGAGCTGACCCCTGAGGTGGCACAAAGAGCGCTTGAGATCAACAAGCGGCTACAGCCAACCAAGACACCAACTCCGGGTTTTGTACACAATAAACCCTCCTCCGGGTTGATTCCAGAATTATGCCCTTCTTACTTGGGGATTTCAACAGAATGTAATTCAATGGTGGCACACGCTTGATTTTAAAGTTATAACGCTAGCGACACTGAACTCATCGGTGTAACACTGGTGGCGCAGGTGAGATTGTTCACCTGAATGTTGCAACATGACGCACATTTCAAAATATATGTTTCTGACGTTGTAACTTACCAAAATAACAGCTTAGGTACTTGCTAAAAGGCCCAGACACGCGTTTCGTCCGTATTCTGCCGCTGCGTGTCACAGTTGCGAGGTCTTCGGCTCATCAGCGGGTCGCCTAGCTTTCCATATCTGCTCTTAGGTTGATATACCGGTTTTGAAAAGTCAACTCTTTTATCTCCAGCGAAATTAATTTCTTCTCGCGGTATACATCAGCATATTTAATGTCTATAGGCGTAGACCAAAATTGTATTTGCATATTTATGTTGAAGCCCGTCAACCCCTGTGAAATATGCATATACTGTTACAGAAATTAACGGAAATTACAGTTGGTTACTGTTACAACAGGCATTCGATGATCAGATTTTGCAAAGTTGATATGAATTGTTCTCAGTTTGTTATCGTTTTAAAAGGCCTCCGATGACCATATAGTGCAAAATGTCTATGAATGTTTCTCAGTTTGTTAACATTAGAACCAGATTACCCAAAGTCCCTAGGTCAGCGTAGGCTAGCAACAGCAGAAGCAACCGTTGTCTGTTTGAGAAAGCTGGTTTTGTGTGCGCAAACAAACCTTCTGCAAGCTCCGAGCATGACAAAGTCAATGGTTATATAAATGCCTGCGTACTTCCATGCTTTTTTTCAATTCTACCCTCCACCCCTTCTGGATTCAAAAACCATCATCGACTTGTAACCAGCGGAATGCTATCAACCACTTTCCCTATATTTCCATAACTAATTTGCCTGCATGCTGCCTTTTTCTCTTTTCCCATATAAAAGCCATGGCCTGAGGAGAATTTATCGAAAGTAGGTATGCTCACCTTATAGCCTTCTGAAAACCCTGATGAGAAATTTTGCAACTTTAAGCCGTAAAGCCTAAAATCACTCTCAAAAAAATTCACTAGTTAATATTTTTTTACATTAACCACCATAAATGTTGTGAATTTCAATTAAAGAATTACGAAAATATTCCAGTTGCACGTGTCACCCCTTTATTGCTTTCCCAACGGGACACAAATATTCACACACGTACAAAATTATCATTTCTTTGGATTCCTTACAATTGACATTTTTCGATAACATTACCTTCACTACGGGGTGTGGTGGCTTAATCCACTGCGTAATTAAACACAGTTAATCCTTTAAATAATTTTTTCTGCACATATATTGTCCAATTAATTTGCGGTCATGCCAAAACGGGAAAATGCTGCATGCAACATGCCTGAGTTTATAAAAAGTTTGATCATTTATCGCATACCAGCGTAAATGGATTTATGAAAACGTATGAATAATAATGAACAGCCTAAGGTATATACAGTGCTGAAAAGACCATGAAGAAATATTAAGTACTTTTAAGGAATCAATAAAAAGTCGTAAAAATAGCTATAAATCATAAAAATAAATTTAAATATTCGCTTGAGTTGAAAGTGGAATGCAACTGATGTCTTTGTATAAAAAGAACATTTTTTATTAAAACTTTTTTGCACATCTTACCATTAGTAGATAACTTTTAATTGAATACCACCAAATAAAGTCAGGCATCATTTCCATCGTTTAAGTGTCTTCATATGCAAATTCAGAATGTTTTCTGTTGTTCAACGTTTACATAAACACCCTTACATCAAGATTACCATAAAGAAGCTTTGCTGAAAAAATACTTTACGGCTATTAGTTCTTATGAAGATGGTCATGTGGATCATATCTAGAAATGCCTCAAGACAGCAAACCATGCAATCATGGAAAAAAAACTTTCAAAAAATAACTCGGAGCTTATTATTCCTAAGATATATAAGTAAGCTTCCTTTACTGATAAATTGCTGCGTAAATTAGTCATTTGCAAGGTACTGTCAAAATGAAATTGGAGACTTTTGACATATTTTAGTTTACCTTAATATTAAGCTTTCAAATGAACTTAAATGAAATCACTAAATCTTCTGTTTATAGTGGATTACATTTTGCCTTAATGGATTAATTCCACGAACTATAATTAGCTTGAAAATGCACAAAAAGACTGGTCACCTCCGGTCATTTTTGAAATAATTATTATTTCTCTGTCTGCTGTGGTTCCTATTAATATATAAGCAGATCGTGTAGTTTAAAAAGTGTATTTTAACCTGATTTGCATTTTATAAAGCCTTTTACATCACCGGCAAGGTAGCATACATGGAAAAGTTTTCTTATCTACTTATATTTATCAGTAATGTAAAACAATTCTGGCATAAACACTTATATCTGATTTTGTTACACAAATCCTAACAGACTGGCGAAAGTAATTGAGAACACGTAAATTGTTGCTTGTTTCTGAAAACAATTTCGATCCCTTTAACTTTTTTTCACTTACATTCGAGCAACTTTGGAGAAAATTTTCCAGTTCTAGAAGGGATAATTTTTGCACCTTTTTACTCATTCTAAAATTCTTTAATAGCCCAAAGCACATTAATAAAAATGGTTTTGTCATACCATAAAGCATAGGAAATTTCTTCGATATTAACAAACTCTTAATCAAACCCAAATTAGTGCTTATTTCGCTCCTTAACTTTAACTAAGTTAATAGTTTTCCAAAATGAATATCTGCTAATTATTAAATATACTCAAATGATCAAAAAAACTGTCCAAATATAAGCTCAACTTCCAAGTTAAATTTTTTCATGAAAGTTGCATGCAGGTCTGGCTATACTGCATATATGATGATATTTTTGTTTACATTTTCCATATTCTGTTCTTATAAAATACCAGCAAAACGTAATGAAATGTGCTCTCACATGTTAGGGACAAAACTTATTTTGACTGCCAGGCCACTCTCATAATTAATATCGCTGTAAGCGAAATGCGGTAAGAGCTTTATGAGAGCATTGGCTTCAACCATTTTCTCTTGAAAAATGGCAAAGGCCACCTGACATTAACCATTTTTCCATGTGCTTAATATATGTGATAAAGTACATGATCCAACGAAAAAGTATAGCACACTAAAGCGCCATTAATATTTAGATTGTATTATGGTTGACATGTATACCTGTAATTTACTAACTCTTATGTCAGCAAGGCAAATGATAGCTTTCGTTATGGGTAGTTTCTATCATACATTAAAAAAGTATTTGGATTCATCTACCACCGCTGACTGCCATCTCCATACCAACAATTAATGCAGGTGGAGCTGTATACGTGGGGTGTCTGACGTGCACTTAGTCGAATTATACGTTTGCAATGCGGCTCACAGGCTTTGACACTTTTTTTCACTTTCATTCCACATCAATTTCCTCCTGGTTCTGAACGCAGTCCCTAAGCATACAAAACGAATTCCCCGCCTCCAAGTACTTTCTCTCGTAAAACACACGTTTTGTGTTTTGCAAAAAACATATTGCCTCTTTGAATTTCGATTCGCACTTGGCAGGTCAAAAAAATCAAGACAAACGATAGAATCTTGTAGCCATTAATTAGTTTTTGTAGCATGCAATGGACCTGCCGTGCATTTAAAGCAGGTTATGCGCTAGGTAGCTGAATAAGTAAATGTAGCATATCTGTAAATCTTTTCCATAAACTTGTCAAATTCTTCTGCAAACGGGACATGAACACAAAATCGCTAAATATCATCTCATTTTATGCTTATTTCTAAACCAACAGGTCTCATACCAATTGTTTTATGCATAATTTTTCATCTAGCTTATCGCCGAAAATATGTATTCAGTGAGATATGAAAACGAATAAAGAAACTCATTTGTTTCGAAAGAGGGACAATCACTGTAATTTTTGAATCATAGCAATGCAAATATGAGAATTGCAGAAATGAACAAAAAATGGTTATAATTTCTTAGCTAATAATTTACTTCATTGCGGATAGAAGCGAATATGTGGGTTCCAAAACCAATTCAAAGGAAGACGAAAATGCGATCACTGGACCAGTGATTGCATTTTCGTCTTGTTTTGAATCTATGTCGATATGATTGAAAGATCGCTGGATGGATTATGAAGACTTTTTAATGATCAGCATATGCATATGGCTAATGTGCCACAGATCCATCAGATCTAAGAAGAATTGCTTCAAGATAATGAAAAGTAAACGCCAGGATTCGTGGCAGGGGTCATCCCCGAGCAGTATTGTCCGGTATCTGCATCGTGTTCCACCAACGTTCGTGCTTCAGCAAAGAGCCAAGAGAGGATTAATTTTGACGCCATTATCTACTTCATTTTAAACACTTTCCTGAATCTAAACAAAATTTCTTACTTTCACTATTTAATTTGCGTTTCAAATTATTTTCATGTGAATCATCCTTGGTTTTAACCCTCATTCTTTTATTTAAGTGCTAATTTGCGAGTGAGTAACTAGTGCTAGTATATGTTAAAGTTATCTTTTTTTATCCAAACTAGAATGGTTGTTGGCATGTCCATGGATATACGAGTGCTGTAAAAAATATACGAGCAAAGCACAATTATTATTGTCCGTATGATTATTAAAGCATCAAAGAAACATCTTGTGGCTCTGTGCACATGCATGCTACTCGTTCGATCCTCGGCTAGAGCACCAGTTATTGTTTTGTATGGTTGCCTGATGGTGAATAATATGTCAGCAATAATCATTCCAGCCTCTTTTGTCCTGGCCCACAGCGTTCATCTGCCTTAAACACTAGCTGCAGTGCGTTTCCTGACGGAGGTAAAGAAAGAGCCTAAATGCAAAGCGGAACAAATGAATTTGATAAGGGATCGCTGTACGCTCATCGTGGAATTCCGTCCAGTTGAAGATTTTTCCAGCTGAGTGCTTTTGTCGACCATGTTCTGACTGAATTCACTTTGTTTCAACATGTATTAAATCAGTTTGCGCTTGTCGGCCATGTCAGCGTGTTGGTTGAGGGATTTTCACTTGGTAGTAGGGGCGAATTCATATCGCCCCTACCAACAAGTGACAATCCGTCAACCAACACGCTGACACGGCCTACATGCGCTAACTGACATAATCCACGTTGGCCAATCAGCGCCCGTGTTAGATATTAAATCCTTTGACCTACCATGTAAGTCATTAATAAGCTTCCCCGTAAGCTATTCAAAACTACTTGGACAGCATCTATTGGCTACAACTGAAGTGTTTGCCATCAGGATACGCAGACAGGGACTGTGCGCCTAAAATAAACTTGTAACAGCAACACAGTTGCCATGGGCTAAAGTTTCAAACCCAACCGCACATGGGTTATTAGCAGCCTTGAAACTGCAACCGCATAATTATTTCCAAGACAACTCGATCTTCAAGTTTCAGCAGTGCAGAAGAGCAGATTTCTGTGTGATTCCTGTCATGCCAACAGCTCACGTTAACGCTTTGCCCTATTGGCCATCAATATTTGCATGCAATCACTGGAACTAGTGTTTTATTGTCCTGAAGCTTCGGTTTCCCTCTGGAATCCTTAATCATAGGTAACTCTAGAACATTCAGAACCATGCGCAGGTAAGGGTGATAAATGCACAGGTTGCATGGTATTCATAGTTTGTAGCGGTTATCCCGTAGCCACCGCAGAGACTGAGGTGGATAATGAAATCGCATTTCTTGATGTCCTTCTGTGAAGGCAAAACGATGGATCAATCCTGCGTAGGGTATTCTAAAAGAAAACCTGGACGGGACAATACACCTACTTTCACAATTTTGTTCTCCTTAATGTGACGAGAAATGTAGTCCAGGGATTAGCAGCTAGAGTACGACGGATCTGATCTCCTGAAAATCTTGAAGCAAGATTCAAACAGTTACAGAACACGCTTCTTGAAAACGGCTACCCAGAAATATTCATCCTCAAGAATATTGACGAACGCACCAAGAAGTCTGCTAGCGTAACCGCAGAAAAGAAAGACGTATTCATAAGATAGCTTTACTAAAGAGATGCAACAAGCGAGCTGGTGCGACGACGCCTTAAGAATGCTATCAAAAATGCTTTCCCCGCGGCGAACCTACAGGTGCATTTCACTAACTATCCCCTTCTACGATTGGGAGGTAAAGACAGACTCCCTTTGAAGGCCACATCTAGGCGAATCTACTCCTTCGCTTGGTCCTGTGGTGCGAGATACGTTGGTCGAACAACAAGATGCCTGGAAAAGAGTGTACGTGAGCACATACCGATCTGGTTGAGAAAAGGTGAAACTTAATCGATCTCGGGTACTATTCTGGCACACCTTGTCCATATGGATTACCGAGTCAATACTAGTGAAGCCTGTCAGGTTGTCTACTGGACACCAACCAACTTCTCCAAAGGCCTAGCCAACCTGTACTGGTAATCGCGGAAGCAGTAGCTATGTGCTTAATGAATCTAGTGCTGTACTGTCCGAAGACTCTAACACAAGCCTTGTCCCTTCCGTGGCCGACGCCTACGCCTGGCGACGATAGCACATCGTCCTGACTCACATGTGGCAGTAGTTCACCCAACACGCCGACCACTTGCACAGACAGACAAAGTTTGCAGTGGCCAATCGGCGCCCAACTCAGACAGAAATTGATTTTTTTCTACACGTTCAAGTGTTCATTGTTTTGCAGAGTTAAAGGCCTCAGGAAGAATTGCCGAAAAACTTGTTTTTCCTAATACCCTGAATTTTAATGGTTGGAAATAATTGGTTCCCCTGATTCCTATTTTCATGCATTAACGCACAAAATATCTAGGTTGACCATGTGGGAAATAATCAAAGCAGGTGCAAAAATCAGTCTCGACATTCCTCCAGAGGCATCAACTGGTACTTGAGGGCCGAGACCATCTATCTGAAGTGGCACTGCATACCCTAGATACCAAGCGCACCTTCACCTGGGGGGGTGATACATGCACAGATTGCACGGTATTTATAGTTCACAGCTGTCACCCGCATGCGTACTATAATTGTCAGTTCTTGTAGCCACCACTTGAGGTCTTAATTGATGCGGTGATGGCTCATTCATTGGCTCCGTTTGCTTGTCAGCATCGTATGCGGGCTTGAAAATTGCAAAATAATTTTGCTTGCTGTCGTCAGAGTTGTTTTTGCTCCAAGTCCTTCCCACGCGACTGATTTTATTGCTCAGGAAATGCCTCAGTACATCGTATGGGAACGCCAAATCGTTGTTTTTGTGGATGTACTGGGGCCTTAGATCCATTGCTAGAGCAGCTCGCGGTTCACGCGATTATCACCTTCTGCGAGGATTTCGGCCTCGTCAAACTTGAAAATATGGCCGGGTCCCGTCAAGGGAGCTGCAACGTGGGAGTTGGCATCTTTCTTCCTCACCGCTACTGCATGCTCGGCTATTTGCGTCAGGAGTAATTTTCCAGTTTCTCCGATGTAGTTGCGTTGTCCACAACTACAGCAGATCTAAAAAAACTACTCAAGCCGTTTCTTGCCGAGGCAGTGGGTCTTTCGGTCTAATGACACTGCGCCTGATGGTTGCCTCTGGCCTGTGCGCAACTTCAAGTCCAAGTGGGCTGAGTAGACGGCTTACAGCTTCTGATACCTTCTTCACGAACGGAATAGCTTGCAAAACTTTTGGATGTGGCATTTTCGCTTGTTTGCGTATGCATTGGTTGAACAAAATTGCACCGGTTACCATTCGCTCTGAGTTACCATCGAAAATATTGTAACGCAGCAGCTTTGTCCTCTGCTTCGCTGCTGTGCGTCTCAACGCGCCGGTAAAACATTCGTTAACGACACCATAAAGCAGAAGGGAGGTGCTCTCTTATCATCATTTTTTTATCAACGTACCCGAAGTAGAAAAAATCATACGCTTGTATCTTCCTCCGGCATCAATTAAGACAGATCAATTTACTCTTGCGATCTTGAATATGTCAAAAATGATAAATTTAGTACTATTGGAGAAAATCCTTAATGCAAGGAAGCATCTTATACGGCGGTTCTTCAGTTGGGAATGCAAGCCAAGCAACCACTGACTGCCTTTTGTTTCCAACCAACAGTTGTGTCAGAAGAAAGGGGAGCGTTCAACGGGAGCGGTGTATTACAAGTCTGACGTTTCGAGTAGTGGTCTCGTCTACCCATCTTCATAGAATGGATACTCTGGCTCAAAATTATCGTCCTCATGCCGTCCTTTCTTGCGTTTGCATGTTCGACCAATCAAGTATGAGCCACTCTGTGTGTCTTTGGCCGCGGCTTTGACATCCCTGTCATTCGGTCTCCTGCCTGTAACCGTGTCGGCATTTGTGACCCCATGACTGGTGCTCGGAATAAGCATGCCGGCCGCGGCGGCGGTGGCTGATTGCGTGATAATGCGGCTTGCACCGGCGTCCTCGGTCTCCCCATCATTCGGTCTCCTGCCTGTCACCCTTTGTGACCCCATGACTGGTGCTCGGAATAAGCATGTCGGCTGCAGCAGCGGCGGCGGCTGCTCGCGTGATAATGCGGCTTGCACGGGTGTCGGCCCCCTGTGTGTTCATTCCGTCGCCTCCCATGGTGTCTCGAGTGGTTGTTGTTTGGCCAGCCCATGCTGGCCGTAAAGTTGGCTACCCGTGTGCTTACCTCAAGTTCATCGGTGTTGGCCTCTTGAGCGTTCGGTCCATCGTCCTTCGTCATGCCCAGACTTGTTCCTGTTCCCCATTGTTGGATGTCACGGCCGTCCCCGGATAGGAAGTTCCTTAAAAAAACATAGGGGGCCGGTTAATTTATATGGCGGTTTACTGAAAAATCGGTTGACATCCAGGCCTCTTTAATCTGCTTTGATGTGTGATCATCACCTCGGCCCACAATTCCAACTGCGTTAAAGTTGAAGTCGTGCCCCATCGCCGCAGCAGAGGAAACTACCTCTGAAATTTGGGTCCAACCTCCCCACGGTCCGCTTCTGCTCCTGCATCCGCGTTTGAAGTTCTCGGCCGGTTTCCCCAACATAATTGCACGTCCCGCAGCTGCCTTGAAGTCGGTATACAACGCCTGACTTCTCCTGTTTAGGTATCAGTATCAGTATCAGTATATTGAGGGTATGTAGGAAAAATTCCTTTGAGTGCCCTATTTGTACATATGTGCAGTGGTAGCAAAAAAATTGTTGCTTAGACTGTTGGCGAGGCCAGTTGTCCTGTGTCATAGGATGAAAATAGGAGCAGACAGTGAAAACACTCCTCAGGGATTTTTAGGAGGAAAACTGTCGCACTTGTGGGGGAAATGCGTGGGATTTAGGAGAAAAAAGGGGGTTTCCACTGGGGGGGCATTGCGAAGGTTCCCAGGATCATCACCGTGTGAAAGCCACGTCCTGATTCTTCCTTGCTGATTGCAGAGTCCGCCACGGAACTGGAAAAACAGAGGCATCCGTCCAGATCGTCGAGATTCCGCTTTGGGTCGAATCAAGGTGACTGTTTAGACCGGCAGGTCTGGCTGATAAGATCGCCAGCGGGTAATCACGGTACGCAGATAGCCAAGTAGGGTAGACCGCGGAGACCTTCGCATGAGGCTATGCGTTGGAGGGCGTTATAAATAGCAAACGTGAATGGATATAAAAATTAATACTATTAAAAAATTGAAAGTAGCATTATTGTTATTGCAAATTGTCAGTTCCGTGCACTGCTATGTTGATCCAGTTTTTGCTTAAAACCCTCTAGCGATTCCGACATAACAACGTCCTGAGGAAGCGCATACCACGCTCCGACCACCCTTTTTGAAAAGAAGTGTTTCCGAGCGTCCAGCCTGGCCCCTGTCACCTTTAATTTGAGGGGATGACCCCTCAGATTCGTGGTCGTTGCTAATTCGAAAAAAATCCCCTGATATAAGACAGCAGTCTTGAAGACGTAATACGCGGAATGCTAGTATCAGGTCCCCCCGAAGCTGCCTGTAGCGCAAAGGAAAGAGGTTGAGATTCGACAGCCGTGTTTCATAAGGCTGCGAGCCCTGCCCCATAACAAGTTTGGTTGCGCGCCGTTGTACCTTTTCCAGGATGTTGATGTCTTTCCTGGCCCAGGGTCTCCAAGCTTGGATAGCGGATTCTAGGTGCAGTCGTACAAAGGTTCCGAAGACTTTTGTGAAGCACTCTTCATTGAAGGTAGAAAAAGCTCGTTTGACGAGGTATAGGATCGACATCGCGGACTTGGCTACCTTTGTGCAATGCATGGATGGTTTAAGCGAGGGTGTGATCCAGACTCCCAAGTCTTTCTGGGCGTTCACTTCCTTTAATGGTATGTCATTCAGTCGGTAAGCCGTGCCGTTTGAAGAACCGGATTTGCCAACTCGAATGGTGGTGCACTTGCTCTCATTGAACGGTAAGAGCCAGTCCGCCGACCATTTTTGAAGTTTATTTAAATTTTCCTGTAATTGCACTTCGTCAGCCGCAGTTCGAATTACGCTCCAAAGTTTTATATCATCGGCGAATATGGCCATACCGCAATCCAGTTTGCGGACACAGTCGTTGATGTAGATAACAAACAACATAGGGCCGAGAACGGAGCCTTGGGGAACGCCACTCTCAACCTCAACCTTGGCTGACTGTTTGTCGCTGATGTGGACAGTTTGCGAGCGACCGATTAGGAAGCTTTTTATCCACGTAAGGAGCCTACCCCTTACTCCTATGCGGCTGACTTTATAAAGGAGGCGGTGGTGCGGCACGCTATCGAAAGCCTTTTTGAAGTCAATATAGACAGCATGCACTGAGTTTCACTATCGACTGCCTCAGTCCACCGTTCTAAACAGTAGAGCAAGATTGTAACGCAGGACTTCCTCTACGAAAACCATGCTGAGCATCCGATAGCAGATGGTTTTGTTCCAGGAACTGCATAAGTTGTTGCTTGATAATTTTTTCCATGATTTTGCAACAGATTGCAGTAAGGCTGACTGGTCGGTAGTTATTCGCTGAGACCCGGCTTCCCCCCTTGTATAGCGGTGTAATCCTCGCGGATTTCCAATCTACTGGTAGGAATCCTGTTTCGAAGGAGGTTTGGATGAGCATAGAGAGTGGTTTGGCCAACTCATTGGCAAGCTCCTTCAAAATCTTGGCTGGTACGTTGTCGGGACCTGGTGACTTAGATTCTTTTAAGCTTAAGAGTTCCTTAAGAACAGCAGCCTCGGGGAATTGGACAGTCTCAACTACTGTATCCGCTTCGGTGTCGTGGGTGGGGTGATCGTATGCCGTTTCCTTTGTGAAGACTGATTGGAAAAATTTCGACAGATGATCAGCCTTAGCTTCATCATTTATCAAGTCTCTTCCCTCAGCGGTCCTTAGCAGGGGTATCGGATCCTTGTTTTTGGTCCTCTGCCTGAGATAACTGTAAAACAGTTTGGGGTTCACTGTGGCCCAGTTTAGCAAGTCTACTTCGAAAGCCCGTCTTGTTTTGAGAATAAGACCCTTGACCCGGTTTCTCTGAGTTTTGTAGTCACTGGCAGATGCAGGAGACCTGTCTGCTAGCATTTTTTTCCACAGCTTCCGCTTTTTGGTCACTTCTATTTTTAAGGCCTGCGTAAGCCATTGCGGTCTAGTGTTCACCTTTTTCCGCGAAATTGGACAGCGGTTGTCGATGAGTCTGTGCAGTGTGGTCCGGAACGCTTCCCAGTCCGCAGTTATGTTTCCAGAAAGTAGAGTTTCCCAATCGGCGCGCGTGAGTTCGGTCTTCATTCGACCGAAATCGCCTCGCCAAATATTTCGTCTGGCTGTTGAGGGTCTTTCCGGTATTGAGAATAACGAGTGCTCCCATAGCAGTACAACATGGTCGCTTTTACCTAGTGGTGGGAGACATGACACTTCGTCGATGCTGTCCTGCGATTTCGTGAGAACGAGGTCCAGACAGTTGGACTGTTGGCCATCGCGCATCCTTGTCGGAAAAGTGACGTGTTGCGTGCGAAATAACTTCAGTGTCATGCTCAGAAGGCAGCTGTCGAAGGTTAGATCGGAGCTATGTGCGCAGGCCGAACCCCAGTCGATGTGAGGCGCGTTAAAGTCCCCCACAATCAGGATGTCCGATCGTGCAGTAATCTTTTCCAGCTCCTCTAGCAAGGAGGCATCCACTACTGGCTCTCTTCTCGGTGGTCGGTAGAGTGTCAGTATATCGAGGTTGGGTGCACCTGGTACTTTAATGGACAGCCAGATGGCCTCGGAAGTACACGCCAGTTTATCCGTTTTGTCTAAAACTGTGAGTCGATTTTTCACGTATGTTGCTACGCCACCGCCTTGACGACCTTCTCTGTCTTTTCTGAACAGTTGATAGCCAGGCATGAATACCTCGCTGTCGGCTACCTGTTCAGACAGCCACGTTTCCGTTTTTGAAACTATATCTGGTGATAACTCAAAGGCATGAATCTTCAGCTCGTCAAGCTTTGAAAGCATACTCTGTGCATTTGTGTACATTAAAGTTAACTTTCTGCTTGCTCGAGAATTTGTTACAGTCAGGCTCTCCCCGCCCCTTTCCGGATCGACTGTGCGGTCATCCGGGGAGGACCTTTCCTGGGGGAGAACAGTGGACGCTGGACCACTTGGTTGTTGTAAATAACCAAATGTTTTTCCCCTTCGTTCTGTCTCTGTATGTTTTTCGATTGGGCTCAATCCTCCCTCTACTGAGCCGATATAGGTATAGGGTCTTTCAGCAGCATTAATTGTTGTCGGATGGTGCTGGTAGGCTTGTGGGCAACCCCTATTCCAAGAGGTGTGAGAGATCTAGCCACTACTTTGGAAACGCCACAACTTTGATAAGCAGGGGCCCTCGGTTTGCGGTTTGGGTAGCATTTGAGCCTGTTAAACAAACGCTCGTTGCTTCCTCTCGTTATTTACCGTAGATTAACGACATAGAAATTACACAATTGAATTCATAGAGAAAAAATCGATACAAAATGGCATGGTCACTGTAAATGCCCAAATTTCTATATGAATTCAATAGTTTATTTTCTCTGACGTTAATTCACGTTACGCAACGAGAGGAAGCAACTGATGAGCACTCTCGAAATTGATGGATCCATGTACTTTTGCTGTTTATACAACCTTCAATCAGTTTTTTATCAAAAGATCCCTATTAGCCCTGTCCAAATATATGATTTTCATTGTTTCTGTATTTTAACTTGCCTGATGGTTAAATGTTGATAAAATAAGTGTGTTGAATAAACTGTCCAAATTTTAAAATTCGCTTGAAGTCATTGGCGTTTATTCATGTTTACTGGACATCACTCGTCTTCTCGTAATGAACATAGGTATCTGAACAATATTACATCGTGCCCTGTGCTCCCATCTCCGACTCGCTTTTCCAATCAATTAATATGACTTAAGGGTAATCGTGATGCCAAGCTCCTGGAACTCGTTCTCAGCGGGTCACGTGCATGTGAACTATGAATACCGTCATAACTGAGGCTTATTTCAAAACCAAAAGGCTTCCTATCAAATGTGTTAAATAAACTAGTTGATTGGCGCTCACCTGACCGGTAACGAATCTCTTCTGGTGCGCTCTGTCTTGGACCACGGCAGACGTAACGGTAAGACACCGCTTGGCCCTGGGTATAGCTAGCTAACGATGACTTAAAAGCCAAAAATGGCCATTTTAGTTCCCCTAGTATTTACGGGCAATATACGCTTCGTTATATACAATTTTAAACCTACATTCTCCCACTATTATACTAAAATCGTTAGCGTATTTCCAAGGAAATGTGTTTGCTAAAAGTCAGGTGTTAATAACTTTCATATTTATTTACTTAAAAGTCCACTTTTGGGGAGTTACCACCTAAATGCTGCTTTTTAATGAAACGCGTAGTAATTCAAAGACCTAATGAAGAAAAAAGTTTATAAAGAACAATTTATCACACGGCAGAATTTTTTTAGATTTAGTTAATAAAGTGACAAATTGGATAAATATAATCAAACAGGTCCAGCATACAAAAAATACAAAAATTTTGTTGTAGTATATAAAGAATGTCCATAGGGTGTCCTTAAGCAGTTACAGGAAATGGTTAGACCCATACAAAAGGCGTTAAGAACGGCCATGAATCACTTTAGTGATTAAAAATGCTCATTACTAAAACACCTAGTTCCAAACGAGTGATATAAATAACGAAACAAAAAATGACCTTTTTTCAAAAAAGGAACAACTTTTTTATTTTCTGTTTCACAAAAATAAGAGAATGGGAGCGGTGCAGTTGGATATAAAATTCAGAATAATTTACCTTGAGCTGATGTACTGATGAGTGCACGAAACGACAATTATGCGCCAAATTTCGTGGAAAGACGAGGCGGCACCTTGAATTATTGACCCGCATATAAGGGGACTTGCAAATCTGCTGCATCAGTTTCAACCCACTTCTGCGCTTGCTGAATGAGCCTGGACAGCAGTCATTTGAGGTCGCCTTCAACTGGGTCTCCAAGCGCCGTAATGAAGACAGCGTTTATGATAGATGAGAAAAATAACTAACGGTAAATGAGCAGTATTCCCACCCTGTAGGATGCCCTGTCCAGCTCCACTCTGCACAAACCGACCGCACAGAAAAACTGATGGACAATGATGTACAGACTGCATGCCACCATCTTTATTGAAAATGGTACGGTGCATATAGATACCGTCATCCAGCCCAGCGGTCGGAGAAGTTCCATCACCTGCTGTTCAGTCACCCCTGGAAAAGCCAGACCATTCCAGGTGTCAAAGAGCTTCTCCGGTGGTGTCTTGCGCACCAATTGAAAAATCTTATAGCAGGAACTGCCCATTATAGTGAAGCTTATGATAGCGGTTAAACCAAATCGGACAAAGGTTCCCATGTAAGCAGGCACAAGCACCAAGTAAGATTGCCATTTTTCTCGACAGAGGCAATCGCTTCTATTCCAATCCACCACAAATAACTCACATATTATATTTATCACGCTGCTTACTCATATCAGTACCACGTAGGTTAAGTCCGGTAACATGGTAGGAGCATGGGAGTTCTGGTACTTTTCATCAATCTGAATTGTTGTGCGTCCCACCATAAAGACGAGGTTTAGACCACCAAATAAAGTTCAGTATAGTTCAGTTTATTTAGGGTAGTAGGCAATGCCTTTAAATACCCTTTTGAAAAAAAGCATGCATAAAATATCCAACATAAAATATGTCATTACAAACAGTGAGTTACATATATACATGAACAAATTTTAACGTGTGCGTGTGAACAGCGAAACGGAGGTCCTCCATGATTCTGCCATTACTCTTTGCATGGATGCCTGTAGGATGCGTCTAGCAAGTAAAGGCTTCTCCAGATGTGGCACACAATGCGGCCAAAAATATAGTCTGTGGGCGTTAAATCGCACGGGAATTACGTTATTAGCAGAAACCGATCAATTTACAAAGTACCGTAGATGTTGTAATAGCTCGCAGACGGCTCAGATAGGTCCTTGGTTTGCCGGTTAGAAAACAGAGCGCTGTCAGGATGGGAAGGCTTCCAAGGAGGCTGGAACCACTAAAAATACAATAATTCTGGAGATGGTATCGCCGGTTGTGTCGCTTTTGGACATTCCCAGTAGGCCAGTTCCATGTTTGTATCCGTGATAACAGTGCGTTTCCGATTTATAGGACAATATATTCTTAATAAATAAAATATTAAGGTATTATTCACTTGTGTGCTGATCTGTTCGTCAGGATGTGTCCAGCCTGGATATCACAGGATGGGCACATCTTGACGAACAGATCAGCGCACAAGTGAATTATATATACCCGCGTTCTACAACTGGCTAGACACCGAACTCGATGGTTCAATGGTTAGGACATCTGCCCCTGACCAGCGAGGTGAGATTTCGAAACTCGGGTGTGGCGGAAATGTCAGCTGCTTCACTAGAGTTGGCTGCCCGTGGCTGATAAAGGCCAATTGCCCGAACTAGCTATATCAAGGTTGCCAGTGTCTGCCGGAATTCTCCTATATTTAGGTAAAATTGTGGTGCCTTATGAAGGTAACGTTCGAAATTATAGTCAACTTTTTAGCTCCCTATTAGGTTTCCATCATGCAGAAAATGACAGTCGATTTTATAAGGGAGCGTAGCCTGGCTATTAATCAGATGTTCTCAGCTTGTAAATACACGCTTTGGCTCCCCCTAATGTGTCCTTAAACTTTCTTATGCCGTTCTTTTAACCTATTATTCTCCCATTCGCATCTTTTAGTCGCTGCTCCCTATCATCTGGTGCGTGAATATGGCAATTTTCTCGTCTGCATTTTCGGTCTTGTATTTTCTAACTGATGGATTCGATAGCTTAAAACAATAACATTTCCCTTATCCCAATTTCTTATGTTAATGGCGCTGGTGTCAATATTGTTGACTCCCGGCTATACGCACTTAATCACCAATCTCGCCAAATGGCGATGAGGAAAATTAAGGCAATCAAATTTCAGCTAATTAAACTCCGTATATCTTATTTCAACAACTAGCTCAATTAACAAAATGGTATGCATGGCTTAACATTTTGATGGCTGAGGCCCGGTGCGAATGAGTGACACAAATGTTAGAACGAAGCGGAGGTGACCACTGGAACAAGGCTTTTGTTGTTATTCAGCGACGTTTTCGGCTTTGCTGCAATGCGTCTCAACACGCCGGGGTAGCGCTCTTATGGAGCTGCATTTTTGACTAATTGGGTGGTGGCTATTAAAGATCAATACTAGCCTTATGTTGGTATCTTTCCTTAACACTTAACCTTTTCGGCTAACTCCTCTAAGTAAACGACGAGATCCACGACAGCCAGCTGGATGTTTTTTCTTCCTTCGTCGTAGATTATGGCGAGTCCTGCATGCTACTTGCATCACGGAATTTAACTTGGTTGTTTAGCATATATTTGGGCATATTATTTTGATAAATGGAGTGGATTCTGTAATAAGAAAGGCTTAAGTTTGGAAAACAGCCCTCTTATTTGAAGTAAGAGAGTGAACAAAGCATTCGTTTTGGCAAATTTAAGTTAACATCGAATAAATTTTCCATGCTTTAAATTAATACAGACACAAATTTTTATTTGTATGCATTTTGATATTGAAAATTTTAGAATAAGTAAGAAAGGTGGAAAAACTATTCCTACCAGAACTGGAAATTTGTCCGAAATTGTTCCGATGCAAGTGAAGCCAAGTTCAAAGAATCGCCTTTATTTTCAGAAAAAAGTAAAAATAGATGTTTAAAAAATTATGTTTAGCGAACCCGTGATGTTTTTCTGCAGAACATGCAGCAAAAAAGAAGTTTTCATTGGAATTTTGTCTTTCCGCACCACTCTTCTTACGCATAAACAAAGTGTCGACATATTTGCTGTCGGAAAATGAGCAGATGAACAGGAAGAAGAAGAAGAATACTATATTGAATATTTAACAAACCAAAATTTTTAGCAAAAATGGCTCCATTCACGGAAAGGATATGTTAAGTTAAATTAAGGGTCATTTTAAAAGGTCAAAGGTCAAATGTCATGTAATACGCACAAATCAATTTTTTCATGGCATTCACATCAACTATGGAGACATATCGGCTTTCAACTTCTCCATTTCCGCTTCTTCACGCGTTAGGTAGCGTGCTAGGAATGGGAGTACCGAGTGCTGATATGCTGATGTGTGGCAAGTCATGTGGTTTAAACCTCGACGCATGGGACGGGCAGACTTCGCAGTCATTAATGCAGAGTGGAGAGGGTGAGAGACCTCAGTAAGTATGCGATCAGCAAATCGCCTGATTGGTTTAAAGTGTCGCTGAATTATAATGTCAGCTTAAAAATCATAGGATATACTGGCAGCTGAAGAAAGCATTCGGAGGCTACGTTTCAAAAGGACTAGTTCTTTTTTAAGTAAGGCTGCAAAAATAACCGGAGACCAGTAAAGAATAAAGGAGAGAATACATGCATCTACAAAACGCCGGATTAGGGCTTGCGGTGTGTGATATGAACGCAAGCGGCGGATTAAATATAAACGTTTATGGATTTGGATAAAAAGGCATTCTATATGAAGTGAAAAAACGTAAGTTTAAATGCCAGTGTAACACCAATATATTGGGAAGAGGATACTTCGGTGGGCAGTATGTCGATACGTTCGTGACTGGGAGAGTGTCACAGTCGAAAAATACACTGGACTAACATTCTTTCTTTAAGTAGAAGGACATTTGCTGATGAAAATATTGAGACATGGTCTAGACCGTCCTTCAGTATTTGGAGATGTGACTGACTTTTGAGCGGATGGCCGTCGTCAGTGTGGAGAGAAAAGAGATGCAGGGATAGTATTTCGCTCTAGAGAACTGCACAGTTGTCGGGAAGGACCATGGATTTTTTCTCGCCGCAATGAATGAATTGATCGCGGGAAGTGAAGTAGTATTAAAGCCAAGAGACAGCCCAGCCGGGAGAGCTGCACGCAGAAGTTTTTTTAAGAAGAAGATGGCGAGGGGTCCTATTTAAGGCTGAGGATGGCATGATGATGCCTGTAGCGACTCGTTTTGCAAATTCCAATAGTGCAGAAAGGCAGGCAATAGGATGAAACGATTTTGGACCTGTGGAGGAAGGTTTTTTCGGGAGTGGAGTGATTCTCACTGGTCTTCACTCATCGGGAATCTTAGACTCCATGAAGGACAAGTTGATGAGGTGTTACAGTGCAGGTGCTAACTGAAAAAAAAACACGATTTTAGGAGAAATAGTGAGACCCCATCCGCTCCAGCAGCAATTGAACCTCGAACTTTTTTAATACTTTTCATAACCATTTTTACAGACACAGGAACAAAGACACTCGGTAATAAGGAAATGACGTCTGTCGGAAGATTAGAGGCAGTGGCAGTGTGGATGAAATTTTCATTGAAACGGTCTTAATCTTAGTCAGAATCTACATGTGCTAGTGTATTATGTTGACCAGTGAGACGTTTAAGACTGTTCAAAATTTCATCCGAGGAGAGAGGAGTGGAAGATGTAGAAGAAGTAAAAAGCTGACTGACAAAAAGGTCGCTCAGCCTGGAAATTTCACGCTTTATCTGGACGTCCAAATCCTTGAGTCTATCTTCCAGATCTAGTTTGTAGAAAAATGCCTTTTGGCGTCTCAAAGTTTTTAGATAGGGAGAATAGATTCTGTCAGGTGAAACCTTCACATGGGCGTGATCTTAACCTGTTCGTAGATAGTTCCGTTGAAATTAAAGTATGTATTGAGGCAGATCTGTAGGGCTGGAGGATTTGGGCAGGCCAAAAGTGATTCTCCAATTTACAGTTTTTCTTCTTAGGGGTAGGTGGATAGTCTAGATGGACGTGACCTCAAAGGATACCACGAACTCCTTTTGCAGGAGGATTACCCTTTAAAGTTTCTTCAAGCATTGTATTGCTGACGTAATTGTTGTGTTTAATAAGCCTTCAAGAACTTGAACCGTCGGGAAAGCCAGTTTTCCAGTCCATAGGTTGAAGTTTTTTGAGAGATACGATTGACTGGAGGGGTGCGCATTCATTGTGCACCTTGGATGACCATTACGAACCATAAATACCATGCGATTTGCGTATGTTTCACCCCTTTCAGCGCATGAGTCGGACTGTTTTAGGATTCTGGACTAAATCCCAAAAGTAGGGAAACAAATCTCTTGTTTTAGAGGTCGGATCTTCTTCTGAGCTGCTCTTGAAAATCGCAAATCAACTTCTATTGACAAACTTAAGGTTTGACTTTAAAGCACAGGTGTAGGTCGATTGTGATTACCGGCAACAGTAGCTTATGAAACCCACGCAGATATCCCTACTCGCTGCATGTTTTCCTACAAAAACGGTGGTTAGAATGTTTTATGGTTGGGCAATTAGGACACGCAGTGGAATATGCTGTATTAAATGCTTAATGCATGTATATATAACGGAAGATTGAAGTGTTGTTTATTTATAGCTGTAGGTTTTCCTAAGCTCTTTTATCGTTAACCTTTGTAGGGAAAAAGCCAATTATAAAATTGCAGCTTTCTTGTATTTCCCGGATTCTTGGAATAGTGGCTACGATGTCGTCTACTTCAACTGACCTGAGGTCAAATTTACCATTTTCGAGTTTAAATTAGTATAGTTCAAGGCACGAAGCGCCTTGAGAACACTTTCAATTTACATGTGCACAACTTACTCCCAGCGGCCGTTGGTAGCAACTTTGACTACAAACTTTGTCGCTTTACACTTATTTCTAAAAATTAACTTCTCTGCCTTTCCTATATCCCCAACCCAAAAAACTTTGTAAATAACTTTTTGAAAGACAAAATGCGAGGACTTAGGCTATATTAGTGGGCCTACATAAGCTACTTATGCCCGATTACCTTACCCTTTATTAGTTTATTTCTTGAACAAATCGAACCGTATCCATGGTGTGTCATGAAGTGTTCACAAAAATGATATCATGTCTGTTATTTGGAGATAGGATTTAAGTAGTTTTGTATTGTAGATCATATTGTGCACACAAGAATGTGTTCGTTTGTTTGTTGTAGTTTCGGACAGCTAATCTGGCTTTTCTTTGCCCTAGCGTGAAGTAAAATAACTCTGGTGAGCAAAAAATGATCTATGATTCTAATCCCGGAATTCTGACTTATACAAACCTCTGCTGTTGTATTAATCATCACATTGCAGGCAATATATTCCTGACATGTTCGTTTACCTGCCTTTATAACTGTCATAAATCTTGGATTATTTATCTTAGACAAAATGAAACGGTTTTCTTGCACTACTGGGACTATCTGGTTTGCTATAAAGGTACCGAAATCACCCATCCTGAAATTTTTGATCATTTACGGATCATCTTGAAGCGATTTCGAGGCTAGCACTGGTTTGCTAGACGAGTTAGCAAGATTACCTGCTCGGTTTGATGTCTTGGTTGTGGGGGACTTCAATGCTCCGCTCGTCAAGTGGAATTCAACAAACGCACGTGGTCCGGAGCAAGCATTCAACCGGCGTTTACTAGCCCTGAAACTCAGTTCCTGTCTTATCAAACACTCTCTACATCCCAACAGGGTGAGTGAGGGGCAGCAATGAAACTGCCTAGACCTGGTACCAACAAAATCACTGGACAGCCTAGACGAGGTTAACAATCTACCTTTTCTAGGTCAAGTGATCACGTCTAACTACATTGGGATTTTCCAATATTTTCGGTAGCTAAACAGCTAACCAGGATTCGAAGAAATATTTTGAGTGCTGACCTCGTTGATATGATGGCCGAAATTTACCTCATTAATTGAGAATCGGCTTTCTCTGGCAAAAAAGCTGATATTTGGGTTTGGTTCAGTGCAAAAAATTCCCTCAGCAACCACGGTGCGATTTAACGGAAGAAGCTAAACAACAGACCACTAAGGCTGGCTTAATCGCTGACGAAAGAAGGTTACCAAAAGCGGAGGTTGTAGAGAATATCGCTCGCAGATAGCAATCCAGTATCAATAAGTGCACGCAGAGTGCATGGTAGCTTTATAAAGTGACTTGTCTTTAGGCCGCGCCCAGATTTTGAAAAATATTTACTGAAGAAGGCAATTACAAATCCCTAGTTATTATTTTGCTACTTAAGAACGACTACACGGAACCGGGGCACAGTTCCCCTTCTGAAGGCAAGCGACGGAACAGAAATGAGTGAGGATGGAGCAAAAGCTGAGCATCTCTCAACGTTTTTTAAATCGAACTTTGTGACTGAAAGCGGATTCACCCCTCCCAACTATGGCTTAGACAGTGACCCAAAGATTTAAAATGTATCTTTCGCCGAATCGACTGTTCTTCAGGAATTGTAGGCCCTAAATGACTCGAAATCACCTAAGCCTGATGATATTCTGCCTAAATAACATATATAACTTGCTGATGACCTAGCCAAACCGCTTTCCATGCTTTTCTTATCCTTGTCTGAAACAGCATGTTTACCGTTCGATTGGACATTTGCATAAATAACACCACTGTATAAAGGCTGCAGAAAGGTTTCCGCAAAAGATTTTGGACCAATCAGCCTTTCTGCGATCTGTTGCAAAATTATGGAAAAAGTAGTAAAGCGAGAGCTGATGTGTTTCCTACAGCAAGCTAACCTACTATCGGATGCGCAGCATGGATTCCGAAGAGGCAGGTCCTGCCTGACGAAATTGCTCTCTTGTTTGGAACGTTAGACCCGGGCGGCTGATGTAGCAAATCCGCTTCATGTAGTCTAAAGTGATGTCATGAGGGCATTCAATAGTGTCCCACATCAAACAGTTTTGCGCAAACTCAAACAAATAGGGGTTAAAGGAAACATGCTGAAGTGGATTCGGGGCTTCCTATAAGGCCGCTCTCAAACTGTCCATACCGATGACCAGCACTCGGCAGAGGTTGCGCTCGAGGGCGGTGTTCCCACTGCTCTGTTCTCGGCCCTAAACTGTTCATTATGTTCATCAGCGACTACGTTCATGATAGGCTAGGTTTACAGATAATATTAAGAGTTGGAATGTCACCAGAATGCAGTGACGTAGAGCGTTTGCAGGTAAACCTAAGTCATCATCAACTTGGGTTAAAGACCGGCTTTTGCCGTTAAGTGAGAACAAGTGCAGTATCCTAAAAGATGACCGACCCATATCTCAAAACGCCATGGTTTAAAACCTAATTTACATCCAACTGCAAGAAGTGCACTCGGAAAATGATGTGCGGTGCTTAAGCCCTCGTTGTTTTGCGCAAACGTAGCCAAGCTTGTGATGTCCGTCCTGTATGATTTCAAACGGGCTTTCTGTGGTTTAAATAAAGACTACTTCGCTGAGGTTTAAGGAGCAATTTTGTGAGGCCAAAACTGGATTTCGCTTCCCAAGTATTGAGATTCTGGACTGCGAAGGACCTCAATTCCCTCGCTCCAGGGGTGACTCAACCGCACAACCTGTAAGTGCTTTTGCTTGTGGTGTCCAATCAGCTGGTTTTCAAGGTTATGCTTCGTAAATGAAGGTTAATAAGCCCGAAACTGTTATGTATCAAGTTACCCATACATGCTGTCATATCCCAATTACTGCTTTTATGAACTGGCTGGCATCGGCCTAGCAGACGGTTGCGAGTTGTGGATCCCTGACCACCACATGAACTATGTTTAGTTCGAAAGCCTATTAGACCGGCGTTTGCACATAACAGAGTGAATATGTACCCAATCTGCAGTGACAGATAATGGCAGATGGCAAGGCGCTGATGAAAGTCTTTTCGATAAAGTGTGTTTGATCCATCTTAAAGACTCCAGTGTTGGATCAACTACGCAACCTGCAAGTGCGTATTTTTGTGGTTACCCATAATGTGGTTGTTAGCGTTATGCTTCACTGATGAAGGTTAATTAGCCCGAAAGAGTTCTGTATCAAGATACCACCAGTTGCTATCATACCATGCTTACTGCTATTATGACTTGGCCGGCATCATCCTGGCAAACGGTCACCCGTTGGGGACCTCTAACCACCACATGAAACTTATTAAGTTCGGAAGCCTATTTGACCGGTGTTTGCACATTCCTTAGTGAATATATATCCGATCATCAGTAACAGCATATGCAGGTGGCGAGGCACTGATCAACTGCGTTTCGATGAAGCGATTTAAACCCACATTAAAGGTTCCAGTGGTGGATCAACTGCGCAAACTACAAGTGCGTTTTTTTGTGGTGTCTTATCAGCTGGTGTTCAAAGTTATGCTTCGCTAATAAAGGTTAATAAGCCCGAAAAGTTCGGTATCAAATTACTCACACATGCTGTCATGCCCAACTTACTGGTTTTATGAACTGGCCGGCATCAGCCTAGCAGGCGGCTACGCGTTGTGGATCTCTGACCACCACATGAATTATGTTTAGTTCGAAAGCCTATTAGACCGGCGTTTGCACATAACAGAGTGAATATGTACCCAATCCGCAGTGACAGATAATGGCAGACGGCAAGGCGCTGATGAAATGCGTTTCGATAAAGTGTGTTTGACCAATCTTATAGTCTCCAGTGTTGGATCAACTACGCAAACTGCAAGTGCGTATTTTTCGGTTACCCAAAATGTGGTTTTTAGCGTTATGCTTCGCTGATGAAGGTTAATTAGCCCGAAAGAGTTCTGTATCAAGATACCACCAGTTGCTATCAAAACCATACTTACTGCTATAATGACTTTGCAAGATTCATCCTGGCAAACGGTCACCCGTTGGGGACCTCTGACCACCACATTAAATGTATTTAGTTCGGAAGCCTATTTGACCGGTGTTTGCACATTCCTGAATGAATATATATCTGATCATCAGTAACAGCATATGCAGGTATCGAGTAGCTGATGAACTGCGTTTCGATAAAGCGCTTCAGACCCACCTCATAGGCTCCAGTGGTGGATCAACTGCGCAAACTACAAGTGCGTTTGCTTGTGGTGTCTTATCAGCTGGTTTTCAAAGTTATGCTTCGCTTATAAAGGATAATAAGACCGACAAAGTTCGGTATCAATTTACTCACACATGCTGTCATGTCCCACTTACTGGTTTTATGAATTGGCCGGAAACAGCCTAGCAGGTGGCTACGCGTTGTGGATCTCTGACCACCACATGAACTATGTTTAGTTCGAAAGACTATTTGACCGGCGTTTGCACAGAACAGAGTGAATATGTACCCAATCCGCAGTGACATAATGGCAGATGGCAAGGCGCTGAGTAAATGCGTTTTGATGAAGTGTTTATAACCCATCTGATAAACTCTAGTTGTGGATCAACTACGCAACCTGCAACTGCGTATGCTTGGGGTGTCCGATAATATGGTTTTAAGCGTTATGCTTCGCTGATGAAGGTTAATTAGCCCGAAATAGTTATGTTTCAAGGTACCCAACATGATGTCATATCCCACTTACTGCTTTTATGAACTGGCTGGCATTGCCCTAGCAGGCGGTTACAAATTGTGGATCTTTGACGCCCAAATGAACTTTGTTTAGTTCGGAAGCCTATTTGACCGGTGTTTGCACATCCCTGAGTGAATATATATCTGATCATCAGTAACAGCATATGCAGGTGGCGAGGCGCTGATGAACTGCGTTTCGATGAAGCGCTTTAAACCTACCTTATAGCTTCCAGTGGTGGATCAACTGCGCAAACTACAAGTGCGTTTGTTTGTGGTGTCTTATTAGCTGGTTTTTAAAGTTATGCTTCGCTAATAAAGGTTAATAAGCCCGAAAAAGTTCGGTATCAATTTACTCACACATGCTGTCATGCCCCACTTACTGGTTTTTTGAACTGGCTGGCATCAGCCTAGCAGGCGGCTACGCGTTGTGGATCTCTGACCACCACATGAACTATGTTTAGTTCGAAAGCCTATTAGACCGGTGTTTGCACATAACAAAGTTAATATGTACCCAATCCGCAGTGACAGATAATGGCAGATGGCAAGGCGCTGATGAAAGTCTTTTCGATAAAGTGTGTTTGACCCATCTTAAAGACTCCAGTGTTGGGTCAACTACGCAACCTGCAAGTGCGTATTTTTGTGGTTACCCATAATGTGGTTGTTAGCGTTATGCTTCGCTGATGAATGTTAATTAGCCCAAAATAGTTCTATATCAAGATACCACCAGTTGCTATCATACCATACTTACTGCTATTATGACTTGGCCGGCATCATCCTGGCAAACAGTCACCCGTTGGGGACCTCTGACCACCACATGAAACTTATTAAGTTCGGAAGCCTATTTGACCGGTGTTTGCACATTACTGAGTGAATATATATATAATCATCAGTAACAGCATATGCAGGTGGCGAGGCACTGATGAACTGCGTTTCGATGAAGTGCTCCAGACCCACCTTATAGGTTCCAGTGGTGGATCAATTGCGAAAATCGCAAGTGCGTTTGTTTGTGGTGTTTTATCATCTGGTTTTTAAAGTTATGCTTCGCTAATAAAGGTTAGTAAGCCCGAAAAAGTTCAGTATGAATTTACTCACACATGCTGTCATGTCCCACTTACTGCTTTAATTAACTGGCCAGCAGCAGCCTAGCAGGCGGCTTCACGTTGTGGATCACTGAACACACATGTACTATGTTTAGTTCTTAAGCTTATTAGACCGGTTTTTGCACATTGGAGAGTGAATATGTACCCGAACAGCAGTGACAGAAAATGGCAGATGGCAAGGCGCTGATGAAATGCGTTCTGATGAAGTGTTTATAACCCATCTGATAAACTCCAGTTGTGGATCAACTACGCAACCTGCAACTGCGTTTGCTTGGGGTGTCCGATAATATGGTTTTAAGCGATATGCTTCGCTGATGAAGGTTAATTAGCCCGAAACAGTTATGTTTCAAGGTACCCAACATGATGTCATATCCCACTTACTGCTTTTAATGAACTGGCTGGCATTGCCCTAGCAGGCGGTTACGAATTGTGGATCTTTGACGCCCAAATGAACTTTGTTTAGTTCGGAAGCCTACTTGACCGGTGTTTGCACATTCCTGAGTGAATATATATCTGATCATCAGTAACGGCATATGCAGGTTGTGAGGCGCTGATGAACTGCGTTTCGATGGACAGCTTCAGACCCACCTTTTTGGCCTCCAGTGGTGGATCAACTGCGCAAACTTCAAGTGCGTTTGTTTGTGGTTTCCCATAATATGGTTTTTAGCGTTATGCTTCGCTGATTAAGGCTAATTAGCCCGAAACACTTATGTATCAAGTTACCCATACAAGCTGTCATATCCAACTTACTGCTTTCATGAACTGGCTGACATAAGCCTTGCAGGTGGTTACGCGTTGTGAATCTCTGACCACCACAGGAAATATGTTTAGTGAGAAAGCCTATTTCACCGGTGTTTGCACATTCCTGAGTGAATATAAATCCGATCATCAGTA
>JAYGXS010000004.1:64860754-64890374 GCA_036362985.1 Ligula intestinalis | reverse complement strand
GGTTTTTTAAGGTTATGCTTCGGTAAGTAAGGTTAATAAGCCCCAAACAGTTGTATATCAAGTTACCCATACACGCTGTCATATCCCACTTACTGGTTTTATGAACTGGCTGGCATCGGCCTAGCAGACGGTTACGAGTTGTGGATCCCTGACCACCACATGAACTATATTTAGTTCGGAAGCCTATTTGACCGGTGTTTGCACATTCCTGAATGAAGATATATCCGATCATCAGTAACAGCATATGGCAGTTGGCGAGGCGCTGATGATTTGCTTTTCGATGAAGTGCTCCAGACCCACCTTAAAGGTTCCAGTGGTGGATAAACTGCGCAACCTGCAAGTTCGTTTGTTTTTGTTATCCGATCAGATGGGTTTCAGTGTTATTCATGGCTGATGAAGGTTAATTAGCCCGAAACAGTTCAGTATCAAGTTATCACCAGAAACAGTTATAGGCGATATACTGCTATCATGACTTTGCCGGCATTGGCCTACGAGGCGCCTACGAGTTTTGGATCTCTGACCGCCACATGACTCCCAGAAGAGTTCGAAACGTCAGACAAATACACTCCTGGTCCCAATGAACGTCCTTATTTCTTCTATGTTCTATGCATCTGCATTAATGTAAAGATTAAGAACTAATTTATTCTCTTTTGGAACCGGTAAGTCCGATTTTTATTCTTTGAAAATCACATGCGGTTGTTTATTAAATTGGACTGTTTTCCGGAAACAATCACCAACAAACACCTCAAAGGAAGGTGGAAGATACTGCCGCCAAAAAAGATGGACAAAAACGAATCGCAATTGGCGTCCACATTGGATGACCTGGACTGACCCCAGACTGACTCAAATTACAGTTTCCAATTAGCCATTACGCCATTGCGACTGCTTATCATATCCATCACGATGTGACGCAAATTGCAACTCGCAAGTAAAACCCACTGCAGATGACTATTTAACTGCATTAGCACTTTGAAATGCAAACAGATCTTTGCACCTTACTCTCAAGTCTGACGATGATCTGGGGGTTCAGTGTTGAAAATTTACTGCGTATACTTACTCATTTTCCCAAAAAACCGCCTTTTCTTGAAATATAAGTGAAATGTATGACGTGTTTTTTCATTAAACGAAATGATAAACCCGGCTGGCAGAAGGTTGTTTTAGGATACCAATAATGCTTACAACAAACCAAGAGTATTCGCAAGTACCTTACCTGCAGTCGTTTTCCCTGTCAAGCCCTGCAAGAAAGATTTCAAGGTACATCTTGTTGAAAGTTGCTTTTAAGTAAAACCGCAAATGTCTGCCGAAGAGTAACTGGGTATGTCCAGCGCGCGGGGAGATAGAGTTAACACTGACGCCTCAGTTGTAGACAGCATCAACGCAGAGCCGAGTGCGAATGATAGTTACCAGGCGGTTTGGGCGACGTGTGGTTACCACGTAATGAAGTGAACCACACACCGCGGCTCAAATTGGATTGGAAGACTACGCACGCTGAAGAAAGGAGCGGCATATAGACAGAACCAGGAGCCAGAGTATTCACGCTCTGAAGATGGATATACGACAAAACTATCCGGAAGGTCAGACAAAAAGTAAACCTCCCCGGTGAACTCTCTTTCTCTTTCTGACTTAATTAGCATTAACAAAATTAAACGGACCACACTTTCAAGAATTATTTAGCGTAAACTTCTGCCTAGAAGGTATCTAACTAGGATAAAGTCGATCCACGAGATAAAAATAAGTCGTGTACCAAACCTTACGATAATAAGCAGCTAAAAACTAGTTAAACGAAGTACGTGTCAATCAGGTGTGCTTTTACATAAATAGCATACGAATAACTTCAAGTATTTTCAGCCAAATGCAACTAATAAGCCACTTTAATTAGGACACGGACTACAGAATGTATGGTTCTTGGTCCTTTAGAATACCGATCACAGATTTTTATTTTAAAATAATCTTTTCATTTCTCATGTTTTTAAAGTAACCTCGAAAATTAGTCAAAGTGGGCGTATTTTAGCAAAAATTAACCCAAAAAATACCGCATCAACCGCAATTTTAAGCTAAAATTCCCGTTGTTTGGCAATCGACAACATAAACCACTATTTTTTCGGTTTAAATATACTTTCTTAACATTGTTTTCGATAAAACGCATTTAAAAGTTCGTAAATCTACAATTTAGTGTTTCTGAATACCACCGCAGATACTTATTCAACTTGCAAAACATACTCTTTTGTTCACGATAAGGAGTAGTGTTCTCACTTGCGGCCTGCAAAGAACAGTAGTCACCAAAGACCATGCAATATTCATAACTTTGTATAAATTTGATCATTACTCGAATGCCAGTGTGAATGAATTTAATAAGATTTAGAAATAATAATAAACTGCATCAGGCATATTAAGTACTTCAAAGATCTATAGGAATAACTTAGTGTTTGTAAAGAAAACTCAACTTTTCTCAATAAAACTGCGGTTATGGAGACGTAAAATATATCTATAAATAAGAACAATAAATTAAGATATTGTGTTAAATTAAAAAATTGAAGCAACCACTTTTTCTATAAAGAAAACACTTTTCTTGATTGAGATATCCGGTAAAATTTACTCTTAATGGATAAGTATTGATTAAATGTTATTAAAAAAGCCTGTCATAATTTTCCTTGTTTTGGCTGTCAACAATGATAAATTCATAAATTTGGCCTCTGTTCGATGTTAACAACAAAAAATTTGCAATAAGACAGATAAAAAGAGCATTTACCGAAATAAAGTGTTTTTCGATATTAGTTTTACTGAATATGGCAAAGTTTTTTGGCAACAGAAATGCCTCAAATCAGTAAAACATTGTTGAGGGTAAAGCGTGTCCGCAGTGGAGTGATAAAACTACTTTTTATAAGATTTATAAAAAAAACAATAAAAAGTACCTCTTATAAATTGCTTTCATTAGATATTTGGCTGACGAACTTCCACATATATTAACATTTTCCAAAGTAAGGTTGCAATGAAACATGATACTTTTGAGAATTTATTTAAGTCTCCTGAAGATAAACGATTCAATTTGACTGGAAATAATAGAACTTTCTTTTCTCTTTATACAGGACTATTTTTCGCATCAGTGGATTTATTCCACTTTTTGATATAATCATGCTAATTCAAAGAAGCTGGCCATGTACATCGCCATTTTTTTGAAATACTTATTATTTTTCTGTCTGTCCCATTTCAAAAAAACGTAAAAAGTGAACTGATGTACACAAACTACATTTCTACAGGACTTAAATTCAATTAGACCTTCTTTGTCCTAAATTTGCATAAGAATGTCGGATATTTTGTTTTTGTGTCGAGGTCTAGAAACGAATTATTTATGCATTTAAACAAATCCTTATATTGAGGCATTATGTGCAAAAACACACTTTGCAGCATAGCTTAACATAATTTTTCAAATACAAGTCTACAATTGTAATGCAAACAAATGTTATTCCTTCAACTTGGCTTCACTTGAATCTGAACACTTTTTGACAAACATTTGCAGTTCAGGACGGGATATATTTTACACCTGTTTCACTTATTTTGGAGTTCCTTCTTAGTATTATAAACATTAACGTACAGCTTGGTTCTCTCTTTTGTAATAGCATAGGAAATTTCTTCGATATGAGACTTCTCCCAATATCCTCAAAATTAATGGCCATTTATCCTAATAAACCTTACAAAAATAACGATTGAACTAAGAAAAAGGCTTTTGCAGAATTCAGTAAACTGAATGTATAAAAAAAGTGATACTAAATATATTGTAAAATGCCAGGTTAAATTGCATAATGAACGTTGCATGATCATTGGTGACTACTGTATGTTTACTTTTGACTTCAATTCCATAAGGAATACATATTTTGACAGTTAACGCGAGTAGTAAAAGGCAAGGAAACATCGGTTGATGCACGAATAGCTGGTATTACGTTTTTCTGTTGCATAGACCAAACATCTTGAAACAAATAAGCAGCCTCAAACATCCCCAAGTTATAATGAATGCAAAGTCACACGGCAGATCTGCCTTGTATTTCTATTGTTATTCACTTTGCTGTTAGTGGGTAACCTGTTCCTCATATTTTGACTGTAGACATAGGTCACAAGTATAGAGACTATCGGTAAGTTTGTTTTTCTTTTTTGATGGTATTTCATAAATTAAATTAGTTCAGAAATTAAAATGCGCAACTATTTGAGGCCCAGATACAATATTGCTTTCAGCATCCCCGGAAGCGGAAAAAGGAGATGTGGCAACTCCTGAAGCAAACTTCTATTTACACTGACTTTCCAAAAGCACTTCCGCTTTGATCTTGAGAGCGTACTGTGTATGCTCCTATCGGAATATAATGATTGCGTTTTAAAGTCAGCCTCGTGCTTATGCCGTGCCTGATACTCGTGCGTCGATCAATTACTGGTAGCTGCTTGAACTTTGTATGGCTTTTGCTTAATCACTCATATGCCAACTTCTCCTTACACCTAACCATTGTACCACACATATTTATTTGCATTACCTCTCGTCTTCTATTTGCGTCAATACTTTTGGAAGCTGAATGACGTGTGTCTTTAAAAGTATTCGACAAATAGTGTGCACCACTCCTCGGCTTATAGCATTTTGCCAATTAAAAAGCGTCTTTGACCACTTAAAGTGTCGAAATTGCGCATACGACCCACACAGTATATTGGGAACCCCCTTAATATAGGCGACATTGCATCTAAGTTACTTTACACGTGAATATTCACCTGTTCTAGCACCAAAACCTAGCCCAACCAACATCAAAACTGCAAACCTCTTCTCATCCTATCCATTTGCCAATTTTACGCTTACCATAACATTAAAAGTTACCTAAACGCTAACTCTAATCTTCCTGGAATCTGGCCCGAAGACAACTTATTACGGTCGCTCCCAGTTTCTATGTTCTGCACAGAGGATGTGCTTATAATCAATACTGTCGAAGAAAATTACCATTCAGGTAGCCAATCACTATGTATTTATCTGGATCAGTCTACTGCACAATATTCCATGTGCTTGATTACCCGACGTTTGAGGGCCACCTCAATAACTCATAATTGCTCGCAGGGAAAAAGAGCAGAATTTATTGATATCAACAAAGTTCGTGACAGCTCATCAGCTGCTTCTTGTCGTTTCATAAGAGGGATAACGAGGTCACATACAGCAGTGGTGGATTTCACAGAATTACTGGCACTAGCAAGGGACGTAGGTCAGTTAAAAAATTAATAGATAAAGGACAGAAGCGTTAAGTCAACATATGAGAAGTAGTGGATGAGCGAAGGTAACGCAAAATACGTAAGAAATTAAAAAAAAATGACCAATCACCAGGGTGATTGGCGGTTAATTACATGGTCAAGCTGCTAGCGTAGGTCAGGTTTCTCCCACCATATGCATGCAGCTTCTAAATAGCGTAGGATTTGGTTTGTTTGGGCCCGGAAAAATACTCGAAACGCTGTTTTGACGTCGACAGAATGACAGCTGTCTAAAAGATGCTTGGTAATAGATGACCGTGGTATTCTGTCTTTTTGCTTCAAAAGCCAGTTAAGCCAGTGCTCAGTGGCCCTCGCTACCAGTTCCCTTTGCATATGCCCAACGTACTTGCATCCACAAATACATGTGAATTCGTAAACACAATTTGAGGTGGCTTGCAATGGCAAGGCATCCTTTGCCCGTTTTACCGGAATACTTTTAGTTGAACTTAAGAATAGTTTTGCTGCGTTGAAAGTCCTATTTATCATACAGCGTAACCGTTGCTTGGCTGTGTTGGAAATGTCATCACCCTTCATAAGGTAAGGATATCATGACGGGCTTTTTTGGAACTGACTGTTTCATAAATTTTGGCCGAAGGAGATTGCTATAGTTTTGAATAAAGCATGCCCGGTAGCCACAGTTGAGAAGGGCTGAGTTTATGCGCGAAAGCTCTTCAGGTAGGGTCTCACTAAAGCAAGTGTTCCTTCGTCGTTGAAAGAGGGTATACACCAGATTACGCTCCCACTGAATTGGCACGAAGCTCATGAAGTGTAGGCATTGCAGCGACAAAAAGCATCTTATAAGCTGTCATGAAATTTGATATCAATAAATTCTGCTCTATTTGCCTGCTTTCAATTTGTACCGTGGTAAAAATGCCTCAAAAATTCATCAATTAAACACCTATTCACTTGTTAACTATAAAGTTAAACTCGCTTTTACTTCGATGTTTCGTAAAAATGCATGCCTGAGATAATGCTTATCAATCCACCCCTATGGTTCCCTACTGGTTTGTTTTTTATTATTCCTGTCTTTCTACCTCCAACGCAAGCTTGTGCACACTCCACTCGAGAATCTGTAATTGATCATGTCACATTTTTATATGAAGCTCAAATATAATGCACATTTAATCGAAGAATAAAATAGTTTTCGTGATTGAACATCACAATCACTGCCTACTCACTGCCTGCACCTCCCAGTAAAATCGCACTTGTCAGTCACCATTTTAATGGTTGTTCGGCCACTGTATACTCAATGACCTTTTTCACAGTTGCCATCTTGAAACATACCATAAAGAAATAATTTTACATAGTGTGTCGTTGAATTATATTTGCAAAAAAGGTATTAGACATGGCTTTACGGATACTCAGCCACAACTGGGTTTTGTCCGTATTCACCATCAATGTTCTGGGTTGTGATAACAAAATTTAAAGAAAAAAACAGTCAACTACCACGCTTAGGTGGCTTTTCTGACAGGACCGAAAATTTTAACTCCAGCAAAGTAATTATCATTTCGTTGACGCAAAGGTTATCTGTTGTCCTCTTTATTGTCAGCTCCAGTGTGCATATGATTTAATATACTTTACAGCACTTTAGCATACCGTTATAATTTTTAGACGGTATGGTTGGGTTCCTGCCCAGCTGTTTGCTGACAGCTCATTTCTGTCAACCTGTTATAAGGTGAAACTTTGGTTTTCATATTATGCACAGTAGGTTTTATAACTAGCAAAATCCGAGAAGATTTGTAAGTAAGAAGAATTACTGATGCGTAAAAATTGCCCAAGTTGCGTTCAAAAATGTCTTAATGCGTGCAAGTAAACTTCCTAGTAAAATAGGAGACGCATTTAATGTTATTAAGCAATATTATATCGTAAAGTAAATGTAGTTTCTTTATAAAAACGGAAAAATCCGAAAAAAAGCAATAATTTTGCTTTTAAATAAACTGAAATTATAAATCAAGCCTTATTTAATAATGATTGTTTTTGTTAACCTCTTATAAGGAAAAACCTCGTTTTTTGCATTATGTCAAGTTTGGCATAAGGGTGCCATCCACTATTTCATAATAAATTTTATAAACTTGGAATGGTTTTTCTTCTTTCTCAAAGTTGCATTGTCACGCCAAGAATGGAAGGATAGTCCTGTTCACTGTTCACCTATGGTTTTTGGCATAAAAATCAACCCAATGTATTGTAATCTTTCATGCTAGGAGATGAAAATGTGGTCAACAGGGATTTCAAGCTCACAAATAATTCCGAACCAGCAATGTGTGCGCCCTTATTGAAACCAATTGCTCGCAAAAAACGTTAAGAAATGACAAGAGTTATTGACTGCTTGCTTAAAATTTAACCCCTCCCAAAAAAATCATTGGCTTGAAGGGAATTATGAAAAAATAACGTTTGCTTGCCAACCTAGTCTTCTGAATTCTCTGATGGGCATTTTCGCAATTCTACATATATTTATTTTCTTAAAGTTTTAATAAGCACAAACGTTTCTCATTAAGACTACCCAGTTTTCATGTGAACGTTAACGCCGGTTTGCAAGTTTTCATCAATTTTTTTTATAAAATTGTGCATTTCGCACCAAATAAGTCAAATAGTTTTTTTATTACACTTAGGTTTTGCAGATTTCCCGAATTGGATTTGACACAATTTTGAAAACTGGAGTTCTCTTGGTAACAAAGAAATCACTTGTTCAATTTTTCATGCCGTTCGGTGGCGTCACGATAGTTCAGAACAATAAGCCAATAGTTGTTTTCTCGTTTAATGAAACGTTCTTATGCTTTCCACGTACGGTAGGTGTTCTAACTTATGAAGCGTGAATGTCAAAATTTGATACGTGGTTTATCAGACATTTGAAATTGTTTATTTTATGAAGTGAGTAGACTTTAGGCGCAAAATGTTGTTTACCAGAAAACAATTCAGTAGCTATGAATTAATAAAGGAAAAACATGGTCGGTGCTAAGATAAATTTGGCCAAAGCAAATTGCCATTCGGTGAACAGACGGGCAACTACATCATCTTATGCCAACACCGCAAGCCCAGATAATCATGGTTGACAGAACGAATCAAAACTCACTCGGGGCATTTATCGATTTTTCCGTACGTTTAAATTTTACGGCGGAACACTGTGTACACACAAACTGCTTCTGCTACTGTTCTGTAATTATATATTTGAAGATGAATTCGCGATGGATTTCGAAGCGTCAGGTGAAAAAAATAATGTCTTAGCAATCTTGTCGGCCCATGCTTCTCAAAAGATTTATTTTGCGTCCATAAGGTTGATGCAAATGTATTTATAAGATAACGCATTATTTTCGGGAAAAGAAGAGTGGTTTCTGTTTTTAAAATTCTCTTTCGAACATCTGCCGTTTTCACGCCAAAAATTTTGCAACCTAGTTTTACTAAACCGTGATTGACGACCGTTAACAAGCCTATGCACAATAATGCCCGTAAAATGCCGTTATCTTTCTCAGTCAAGTCGTATGCTAACAACATTGTGAACACATTTGTTACTAACAGTTCAGTTTAAAAGAAGAAAGATTGAAATCGAATGTGCAGAAAATTCTGTTTTTTAAAAATCGAAGAACATATTCTTTTTTCACTCTGTTGTGCGTTTTTAATCTTAAAATATAAAAGATGTACTAAAAACTGCTCCAGTATACAAAGAAAAATGAGCGTTTCTTGTCAGCATAAGACGTATTCATACTAGTCAGTGAAGTCAAAAATCGACACACTTTGCCATTTTATCTTGAACGAATCTTCAAAAAAGGTAACTTACGCAGACAGATTACGCCGAAATATCTAAGTTTAGCGCTATTTCAAGGGATAACTTAATATTGAAATATTTTAACTGATCTTAAGCATATATATCAATATCTGATATCCATTGCGGTTGTTCATTTATCTTGGTAATGATTTGACATTGGTTGATTCATAAACCATGACCCAAACAAACAGGTACATTAGAAATAATTCCCGAAAACTCACTATGCAGGTAAACATGTTTAAGTGGTACCTTATTGTTAAGGTTAAAGTAAGCACATAAAAAAATTTTCTTATATATTTATAATCGACTTAAACTTCTAAAGATCGTAAAGTAAAAACCGATAGTTCAAGCACGATCTGAACTTCATCATAATCTATATCCCAAAAAAATTATAACGAGATAAAACGGACGCAGATTTCTTTAAGCGTTTACAAAATGGTGCATTTGCAATTGCACCTAACAATTAAGATTTAATAAATAAGTCACTGACTCAAATTTCAGCACGTGAGCTCAAGCAGTACCCTTTTTCTGTGACCGTCCAGTTGCTGAATTCAAGCGCAAATTTGGTTGCCTTAGTCAAGCGTAAGTCCAACAATGTATACTAGACGCCGTTAATCATGCAATATTTCGACAAATACGAAAGACTTATACTCTTTCGCTTATCGGAATTGACTCCAGTTGTGATACCGATAATCATGTACTCTATTGTGAGGACATTTCAGTCAGCATAGGATGCACTTTTTTAACGAGCTTCGTAACGACTCCGAGCAAAACGTATCTTTTGTAAAAAACTGACTACTTCAGTGGTTTGCTTTAATAAATTCAAATATATTTATGAAGAACATGCAGGAAAAAATTAATTTTTGCACTTTTTTGATAGCAAATTACGCGTTCTTCAAATTGTTTACTCAAAGAAATGGTAGCTTTTGGCTTTAAATTAGCTGCCAATCATGAGCTTTTTTTGCGATTTTTAGGTCTTCATCGATAATAAACTGTATCCATCAATTTACTGATGCTGCGTAATATATATTCCAAATTTATTTCATTATATGGTCATTTCTAGGTGACGTCTTCCTCAATTTGTAGGCAAAACTGTACATTTCTGTTAACATATTGTACACAGTGTGCCGTTTTTAAACCTTGAAATTGAGTGTAGCATTTGTTCATTTAGAAAATTTTTCGGCAATTGGGCAACTTTTTTAAAACCGAAAACTTCCCTTTCTTTGAGTATAAAATTTCAAGAACACGTAATTTGCAATCAAAAATGTTCAAGAAATATTTTCGCGTTTTTGTTTTCCATAAAATATATTAAAATTTATAAAGGCAGTCATAATCAATGATAAAAAGGCATGCTGTATACATAGTCAGTTTTTACAATAGATACGCCCTGCAAGGAGTCTGAACGAAGCTCGTTAAAAAGCCAGCATCCTCTGCTTACTGATATGACTTCAGAATAGACTACACGAAAATCAGTTAAACAACTGAAGTCAATTCCGGTAAGCGAAAAAGTATGAGTCTTTCGCATATGTCGAAATATTGCATGATCAACGGCGTCTTCTGTGTAAACAAAAAAATGACTAGCAATTCTCGAGGTAAAATTTGGAATAGATACTCGAGCTGTGTCGTTTAGTAGCAGCCATACGTTACATTGCGTGTAACATAGAAGCATATACACCCTTAAAAAAGTAAAAAAAGTATTATTTTCCAATATTATTCTGCTTGTGCTATTTTCTTCCTCGTTTTCGTTTGAACCGACTTTCTCTTAACTTGAAAGTTAAGCTACATAATTCGCCCGATTTAAGCTTTTTCGAAGTTTTCCCCTTTTCTAAAAAAGCTAGTATTTCTAAACACCGTAATATTTCTTGATAAACCGCGGCATACCATAAGACCTTTGAGGAATTGTGTTTGCGTAACAGCGGCGTTCTTGTGTAAGTCCTTGGATTTCATGAGTTATCCCAGCTGCTGTAGTGTAAGTGATAAGGAGAGGCGATACGTAGGTTTACTTTGAGAAACCCTTGCACTGTCCTCCTATAAAGCGCAGTTGAATGCATTTAAAAGGCATAAATCGAGGAGCTTTTCCATTTTAAGTCCCGAATCATTCATCGTACAGTATTCGCCAAAGCCCTTGAAAATGTTGTGATGAAATTTGATTGGGTACTTAAGCATAAATGCGGTAACACTATTTTTATTCGTTGATTGGATTGAATTCTGCAAAAGCCTTTTAGTCAGGAAAATTGTCATTTAAGTGTGGTTTATAAGCAGAAATGGCCATTAATTTTGGCGAAAGTGGGAACAATCTCATATCGTAGGAATTTCCTATGCTATCACGAAAGACAGAACCAAACTGCTTATTATTGTTGATTATACTATGGAGGAAATGCAAAATATATATAATGGGTATAGGAGCTATCTCTTCCAGAACTGGTTATATGCACAGAATATTTTGACTACAGTAAAGTTATTCCTATCTAAAGAATGTGGTTGCTTTAAGTTTTCAATTTCATTGAATAGTCAAATTTATTGTTCCAATTATTAGCTTTTTTACGTCCTCAGAACATCAGGATTATCAAGATAATTTCATATTACTTTACAATTAATTAATAATTCCTTTAGTTATTTTAAGTAATAAATATGTCTAGTGCTCTTCGCTATTACTTCTAAGATTTCCTTTATGCATTCAAACTGGTATGAGAGTAATGATCAAACTTTTACAAAGTTATGAAAGTTGTATGGTTGTTAGCGACTACTGTAAGTACATTGACATGCAATCTGTATTGCCCTCAACTCGCATCTGGGACTTATGAACCAGGCCAGCGATACAAATAAAGATTGTTAAAACATTAGGCAACGACATTTGTAACAGTGTTATGGTCCTCCCAAGTGCAAGCTCATACCTTGGTCCTGGCAAAAAAAAAATCGAGTGGATTTATATCCAATTTCTTTTTCGTAGCAAGCATGAAATGCAAAATAGTATTAAAAATGTCTGGCAAAACTGAAAAGACCCGTCTCAGATAAAGTTTTTATGTTACATTTGTTGATTGTACCGAAAATGACAGATTTTACTTGGAGTCAGAACTTCAAAGCTCGGCATGATGCCACATCATTTACAGTTACAGTTCCAACATCAGGCTAGTGAAGTTAATGAACGTTTGTCTCACTCTACCAGGTTAGTGGATTTGCATAAACTTGTTCAATAAACGGAACAGAAGTCCAAACTGCAACTGCTTGAGGCCAGACGAGGGAGCACAATGTATCCGCTGTACATTTTTGAAGTGCTAATTTACTTCTCCAAGGCATAAGGGATGGTCTTAATCACGTCTAAGCGTGGTCGTCAGCGAACGGCCTACTAGTTAATGACCAGAACTCAGTCCAGTGTGTTTTTGGATTGCGACCCTCTCCCAGTCCTGAATCCATTGACATTCTGCCCAATGAGGTCTCCACTTTCCGGTACTTTGGTGTTACTCTGGCATCCAACCTCTCAGTTACTTCTTCTATTTATGGCCTTTTTATTAAAATATGGAAACTTTTATATTATATAACCTACATATCGCACACCGTAAGCCAAAATCTGGTGATTTATAGACGCCTGCATTCTCCACCTCATTCTTTACTGCTCTCTAGTTATTTTTCCAGCTTTACTCAAAAAGACGTCAGCTTTAAATCTTTTCTCCAAATGCTCTTTTTTAGCTGCCGGTGTTTCCTTGATTTCAAAGCTCTAATAATACAGCGAAACTTTAAACCGATCAGGGAATTTGCCGATGGCATCCTTAGTGAGGTCGTTCACCCTCGCCACTTTGAACTAATGAATGCGAAGTCTTCCCGTCCCATGCGTCCAGGCTTTCGTCATATGTCTTGCCATACATCGGTGTTTTAGCACTCTTTGCTCCGATTCCTAGCACGCCACCTCATATGTGAATACATGGAAATTGAGAAGTTGAGAGCCAAGCTGACAGATATGGATATCGTTTAAACCTTTAACTTTGAGTATTCTTTGACCTTTTATCATGATCCTTTACTTTACCTTATGCCTTGTTCTCTGTGAATGGAGCCACATTTTGCTAAGCATGTTTGACATTACCTTCAAAATAGAGCATTATCTCTCATTGCGGTTGTAGAAGTCTTCAGATTTCCCCTTTTGTGCCATTATAGTTTTTGAAAAGTCGTATTACCAAACAATGGTTTTCGGTCATTCATCATCAGGCCGGCACATGTCGTGGAGAATAAAATAGCCAGTTAATTGCAGCATTTATGTGATCATCGGTGCTGGGGGGGGGGGGGTGGTGGGTAGGTGGGGGTAATTAAGCATCTACGTTTTCCCTCATCTCCTGAATGCGGGCGCTAGTGCGGGTAGGACGTTGGTTGTGATGCGCAGAAAAGACAGAGGGGAGGTTCTCACGGTTGGCTGGTTGAAGTATATGTGTCTACAACGCAGCTCATGCTTGACTATCCTCAGTGTCTTCTTTTTGCGTGACTTCGGGCGACGTGACTTCAAGAGGCATGAGATTTCCGCGTGCAGTCGGCCAAGGGAGAAAAATTCCTTGTACCAGCGTCTTTTGACAACATCAAGTGGGTTTTAGTAACCGGATTGCCAATACCTATGTTGTGGCTAACACCCGTTGGCGTAGGCCTTTTGAATAGTATTTTGGCATGCAGTTTATGACCCAAAAGGCTTCTCTCAACGCCATTTAGTGGTTCATATCAATTTGGTGGACCGGGCTTGAGCATCGCAACCAACGTCCTACCCGCGCTAGCGCCCGCATATAGGAGACGAGGGAAGACCTAACTTCTTAATTACACTCTCCCACCTACTAACCCCTTTCTGCCCCCTTTAACCTGAAGATCATATAAACGCTGCAATTAACTGAGCATTTTATACTTCATGTCATTTGCAGGCCTGATGATGAATGACCGAAAATAATTGTTTGCCAATACGTTTTTTTAATCGTAAAATTGGAATTTTCGCAGAATTATATTTTTTGCTGCATGTGATACAAATGCAATTATCAGGTGCCACATAATATTGACGTTCACTCCGCTACAGCTCTGCACAAAAACGTATCTGGCAAAACAACAGCTGAGTGATTCCTCCTCACAGGACGCGAAAGGCCAGCAGTACTAGACAATTGAATAGAATAAGACCAAAGTATATGTCACGGTACTTTCGACAGAACGCGGCAAACTTTCTGCAAGAGATGTGACCATCTCGTGGCCTGAAGGATGCTTAGGGCGTGGCTCTTGGACATGTGGTGTGCAACCAATAACCTTTCTTCCGTACTCAGTACTTAACCTTTTCCCCCGCAAACTATTTATTTAGGCAAAAGTATTTCATCAGATGCAGTTTTTTTTTATGGCAAAGGTGATGTCTGCTGGGCAAAAGCACTTTTGGTAAATTACATACTGTTGACAACTGGGGCATGAATTTCTAATGCATCATCATTGCGGGCTCTGTAATATACTTGCTCTTGAAGATGGTTATAGCTGTAAGATTTGGATAATAAATTGGATAATAATTTGATTGACACCAAAACCGCTTCTTCCTTAAAACCCAGAGGTTCCCACATTCCGTGACTCTACGGATTACCAAAAACCCTTAAAAATGGTTTTCCTCTACGACCCATTCTTTCAATGCCAAACTTCCCCTTTCACAAACTAGCGCATTGGCTAGTTAAGGAATTAGAACCAATTCGCCAAAGATTTCCTAAATTTACATTAAAAGACAGTTTCCAGTTTATCGACGAGATCACCCAGCTCAATTTGCAAGACAAATGCATGCTATCCCTGGACGTGGAGTCCCTGTTTACTAACGTGTCGTTGGATGAACCCATTTATATTATCTGTGCTTATTCATCCAACACACGCCATTCCCCACAATTACTACGAAACTTACTACGACTTTGTGCTAAAAATGTCCCATTTCTGTTCAATGGCCAACTGCATAGATAAATTGATGGAGTCGCAATGGGTAGTCAACTCGGACCACCCTTTCCAGACATATTTATGGGCCATCGCAAAATTGAACCACACAACTATCTGCAGACGATATGTAGACGATGTTTTTATGATCGTTGAGAACCTGAAAGAAGCCGAGGAATTGCTGTCCACTATAAACAAGCTACATCCGAAGATAAAATTATCTATGGAGCTGGAACGTGATAACCAACTTTCCTTGACATCCACTTGTCCAGACAAACAGATGGCTCCATTTCACGGAGAGTCTTCTGCAAGTAAACCTGGAATGGTCAGTACTTACATTTTATAAGTTTTGTTCCCATTCAATGGAAACGTCACCTGGTTTGTAACCTTTTCCAGAGGACTAGGAAAATCTGTTCTGTGGATACTTTGGACGTAGAATTAGGTTGTCTCAAAGCTACTTTACAGAAGCATGGATATCCACCTCAGGTTATTGACAAATATAGTATACATCTACGACCAAAAATGAGTGAACAGTTAGCTCCAAAGAAGCCAGTATTTATATCCTTACCCTTCAAGGGGGATAACGTCCTAAACACTATAAAGAGGCGCATGCTCAAGACCATAGAAAGAACCTATTACGCTGCAGAACTCATATTTTGCTCTCCCACAAAGCCCTGCCGGTTCCTTGTGTCAAGGATGCCTTTCCTTTGCATGCCACCTCTAATTGCGTTGATGAATTCATTTGCACTTGTGGATACAAGTACATAGGACGTACGCAAATACAATTGGCAACCAGAGCCAAGGAACATCTACCTAGCTGGTTATTTACGCATGAAAACCGTTCTCTTCGTTCCTCTATCACTGAAAATTTACTGGACATGGGTCATTCGGTAGATCCTATAACTTCTTTCCGAGTTCGTTTCGAGCACGAACATCTCGAATCTTGTGTTACCTGGAAGCTGCTTATATCAGACGCTTTAAACCGGACCTCTGCAAACAGTTGGAGCACGTGGTTAGCCTTGCCTTACCTTGGTAATCACATGCCCCAGATTCACACATTGCCCAGCCCAATACACCCCACAACTTAATTCCCTGCTTTCTTCCTCTTATTTGGTTTTAACCTTCGTTCGCTATCTGACTAGGACCTATGACCTTTCTGTATATTTTCAATTTCGTTTTTTTCTCATTCGTGAACCTTAATGCAATGAGGGGTTGTAACTGAGGAGCTCTCCCGAAATTTATGGTACCATTAAATCTTACAGCTATAACCATCTTCAAGTTCTCTCCGGGAACACCATGCTCTTCTGAGATTTTAACGGAATTCGAAAATATGTTGATGCGTACAAAACATTAGCAGCCAATCAGAAAGCTGCTTTTGAAAGAGTTTCCATTCGGCCACCCACACAGAAGCCCATGCTCCGTGACATGGACTATTTATCCAATATGCATTTTCCCACACATTTGTTGATGCCCAGGCTCTTTAAAGTACTATTTATAGAAAAGATACAAATACGGAGTCTAAGTATTGTAGGCATTTGGTGGCAAATTGCGTGTTTTTGCTGGATTTAAAAGCGCTTAGCTTTCAGTTTGAGGATGATCGTCATTATAATTGTTTTATTATCATGAATCAACTATTCCTAAAACAACGTTTCTGTCCCTAGAAGCGAACTATTATCGTTGCCTTCGCTCTCACAATGCGTCGGAAGGTCGGCCATATTGTACACGTGTTCTCGATTGTCAATAAAGTTATTTTACGCTACAGCGCTTGCAAGGGGTCGAATTCGCATGAAATACATAAAACTAATGGTCCCCAGTAAGCTATTGGAGCTTCTGAGGTAGTCTGTCCTGTCCCATGTGATGGCTTTGGTTTGTAGGCATGATATTAAGAACTTTATTGGCCTTAAGTTTTCTACGGATATCGCGCTCGCCTTTAAGCAGCACTCTATGCGGCCCGTGAATCATGAGGAGGGAGAATTAGGTTCTTTGAATCCACTGGCGCTTCTGTCTAGGAGATGACTGATTCGACTGCTGCGATCCTGTAAGTGCATTTAGCATCAACGATGTTAACCATCAGTTTCGCGTGTTTCTGATGACTTGGGACCAGACAGCTGGTAGTTCTTGTTTGCATGTGCTGCCTACTAAACCACTCTCGATTCACTTCTACGTTTGACTGCACTCTGCTGAAACCCTTTATCGCCTCGCCTTCCCCTCCTCAATCTCCTGGCTGTATTTGTGTGAGTGACAGTCTTGAAAATGCATATGCAGCAGTCACCGCTATCATATCTGCTAAAACTGTCAGACGTATGACCAGACCTTTGCCTGTATTACGCTCTTCCAGGGTTTCCAAAAATATGTAACACCATAATAGTAGCCAAAATTCCATTCCCAGGTGGTAAGTCAGAAGTAGAGCCATCGGGACCCTCAACCAGTGATCCGCTCAACCGACGAATCCCAGGTACAGGCTACGGGGGAAGCCCAACAAACACTGCCGCCCCGGCTGCAGACAGCCTCAACGCAGAGCACAGAGCGGGGGACGGTTTCCAGGCAGCGGGTGCGGCCAACAGTTACTAGAGGACAGGTGACGGTGAGGCGGGGTAAACCAAACATACGCCGATTTCCTAAAGGCTGACGGGCACAACGCAGCCCAATGCGCGATGGGCAGTTCCGGGCGGCTGCTACGGTGAGCCATTACCACCTATAGACTCGAACTGGGTTGGCATACTACACCCGCAGGCGAAAGGAATGACATATAACGAGAGCCAGGAGCCCGATTCTTCACTCTCTGAAGATGGATAGACGAGATAACTATCCGAAAAGTCAGATCACAAATAAACCTTTACCATATGTAACACCGTTTGGCATTGCATGCTTGTTACTGAATTCTCCCAGACTGATTACTTATCATCAACTGCGCTCTGTCAGACTGCAGAACCATAATATGTTTAAGTTAGCCCTTGGTCAGTGTTTCACCAAACTTTCCCCGAATCGTGGACTCTTCTTGTAAATGTGAGGTGATATTTTTACGCCGTGCCAACTGGGATTTCATCTTCAGTAGGTTTATTTTAATGCGTTGAAGGAGCCTTTGTAGGCAGGCCCGCTCGTGTGTCGTCCAAATCTCCCCAGTTTCCCATAAGAATTCACTGCACCGTTTGTCATTAACAATTTGGCATAGACAATCCGGTTAAGAAATGTCACAGAACAGGTTAACGATCAATCTTTAATTTTACTAGAATATCAGGGTACGATCAACCTATATGGCAAATAGAGGAAGTGATTTAATGACAGCCACGAGGGCTTCGTGACTTACATCATACAAGAATGAATAAGACACTACCTCAAAAGTTCTGCTTGTATTCGTTAGTATTTTCGCTCTAAAAATGCAATAGCCCCTATAAAGGGGTACATATGGGTGGAACAGAAGTGAATTACGTCCCATGTTCTCAGACGGATGCAGACTGTCGAGGAAAGGCATCATGAGGAGGACGCTTAATCACTGGCCTTCCTCACAGCAGGTGATGCAGTGTATTCTCAATGATGGAGACTCTCCATTCTGCGTCATATTTCGGGAATTTGCAGAGAGTCTGGACATGAGCCACTTGCAGCCTTCCCTGCAGGGATCTCGCAGCGCCGGGATATAGACAGCGATGATGATCGGCGAGAACAGTAGCTGAAAGTAAAAGAGCAGAGTGCCCAGCCTGTCCGAGAGACTGTTAAGTACATAGGTGCAACCACCAACGGCGCAGGTGAAATTGTGGATGGCGTTGAAGAGGCTGAAGGCCACAAAGTTTGCTGAAAGAGGTACAATGCACATCGATGCCGTCATCCAGCCGCGCGGTCGAAGCAGTTCTACCACCTGTTGATCTGTGCTTCCGGGGAAAGCCAGACCATTCCAAATGTCCTTAAGGTCCGCCGTTGGTGTGTTACGCACCCACTGGACAATTTTATAACACGAGACACACAAGATAACCGGACTGATAATCACAGCCAGGCCAAAGCGGACAAAGGTTCCCACGTATGCGGCCACGAGCACCGTGTAGGGCAGGCCTGTTTCACGGCAGAAGCAGAACCTACCATTCCATTGTACCACAAATGCCTGGCAGAGTATACTCAGGATGCTACTCAGTCCTATAATTATCAAGTAGGTTAGATCGGAAAACATTGAAGGCGCAAAGGCATTCTGGTATTTGCCGACAATCTGAATTGCCCTGTTTCCCACCATGAAATTGAGGTTCAGCACCCCAAAGATGTAGGAGACATCGAAGAGGTAGCGACTGCTCCAAAGGTGGCATACGACCCGGCCAAAAATGTAGTCGTTGGGTGTGAATCGCGGGGGGATCACGTGATTGCAAAAACCAATGAAACTGCAGAGTACGGTGGATGCAGTCAGAGCCCGCATATGAATCAGGTAGGTCTTTGTCTTGCCTGTTAGGATACACAGCATTATGAGGAGGCTGATGCTTAGGAGCAGACTCGCACTACTCACAAAGGCAGTGAGGAAGAAGATGGTGTCTCTGGGCGGAAGAGCGTTAGCACATTTCCAGTACGCAACCTCCATCAGTTTATATTCCAGGTAGCAGTGTGCCGCTAAATTTACTGAATGAATATAAAAATATAGACTGAATTGAAAGCAGTGTAAATTAAAAATATGAGCAACTTGCCCTAGTAGTTTGTTGAAGATGAATTCCAAATGTCAGCGATCCCAAATCCTGCTGAATCTTTGCTCTTAAGGCGTTTCCGTCCTATACAATAGGGCACGGAAAATTGGTGTAAATTTTGGCGCGTGCAAGGTTTATTTTATACCTGACCGTAGCATTGCTATTGGTCGGATTTTTCTGCGCCACCAATACCGACAGTGAATTCCGTTTCTTTACTGCAATGCTCTCGTATTTGTCTTTCAGCCTATCTCTTTCAGATTCATCGCCTTCTTCATCGTGACTCTGCATTTATTTCGTGTTACAATTGTGCGGTTGTTCTCCGCCCCCTGCATACCTGCTTACAGCCCTGCATTTGCTGACCGACGCGCTCGCTAACTTCAATCATAGGTTTGGTTACAAATATTCGCAAACTGGGTTTCTGATTCGAACTTATCAGCCTTTGGAATAGGTATGCAGAATTTAGGGCCCAAGGATAATGCTTGAAGTTCCGTTTTATCAAGCGTCTTAAGGGAGTAGTTGTTTACGCACCCAGCTGGATTTTTGGGTAGTAATTATTGTGGTTTCCTTGTGTGCACCCTACGTAGGAGTGATCATCTCTTTATGTCCCCACGTTTTGTTTATATGGTCTGCGTAAACCTAATGAATTCGTGTCTTTTTTCATCTATCAGGGTGTCCAGAACAGCAACGCGTTGGCACAAGTGACACTGTAGTTCATTTATGCTTACCTGAGTGCTTTCCAGTTGGTTTTTGCGTACCGCTGAGGGTTTCGGCGGTGATAATTGTATGCTTACGTTGTAGCACTCCCTATTATTCGTTCGGATATCCATTCCTTTCGATACAGTCCGCAAGGATAAAGCGTGGTACCTTCACAACTACTCCTCTATGACGCTTGATAAAACAGCAATTGAAGCACTATCCTTGGGTCCTAGATTTTGCATGCCTCCTCGAAAGGTTACTGAATTATGACTAGAAACCCAGTTTGAAAGCGTGCATTTATTACGAGTAACATTTGTGCGGTTGTGTGAATCCTGCCCCCAACTCTGCCTTCAACCCTGCATTTTCTGACCGATGGGCTTGTAGCGACTTTGTATTTCTAAGCCAGGCTTTCCTTGGACGCCGCGAGGACAAGCCTTTCAAGGTCACTATCACTAACCACGCTCACTAACCACCCAGAAAAGAACCGACTACGGGGGAGTTGTTTACGCTCAGTCACTCCCGGAACTAACGACCTACTGTTCGGCTGTAGTTGTCCGGACCCGGTGATCTACTTGCTGGACTGCGCCTCTGGACTCCGGCCCGTTCATGGCTGGGCTGCACTTGTCTGGGAGTCTCTTATTCAGTTTGCATATTTAATTACCTATAACAATCTGGCGTTTCGCGCCTTACCATATCAACCGGTTTATATTCGTTGGGATAACGTCTATCATCTACTATCTGGCCGGACCACATAGTATCCCACAGGCTCACTAACTTCCAGTTAAGAGTTCATTTTACACAATTCGGGCGCGAAGCGCTTCGCATTGCTCGCAGCTCTGAGCTATTGTCCACCCGAGAAACAGCAGCAAATGAGTAGCTAAGTGTGTTTTCTTTACCAATCGTTCATTATATCTTCGCCACTCTAACTGGATAACACTTGAACGTGCTCCACAAACCACCACTGTTTCGCGCTCTCCCAGTTATGACTGGACATATTAGACACAGCTGCTTGGCAGATCTGTGCACAGTAAATCTCCTTCACATGTGCCTTTGCTCTCCGTTAAATAAGGTCTGAATATTGTATTGCTCTGAGTGATAGTTCGACCATCGTCGTCATCGAACGGGATCAGGTGCTCATGTTCAGGGAACGTCTCAACAGCGTCTTTACCGGACATACAATTTATGATGGAGGAGGAAAAGAACAATCAGCTGGTCTTCCTTTATGTCCTCGTCTGCGCAAAGATTGCGGTGGCCTAAAGACTGAAGTGTTCAGGAAAGCGGCAAACACGATGCAAGTACTGAATAACAACAGCAACCACCCAATCAGCCACAAACACAGTTGCGTAAGGACGCTCTGTTGGCGTGTTGAGACCCACTGCAGTTACCCAGAAGACAAAGTTGCCGAAGTACAATATATTCGACGGGTGTTCAGAGAAAATGGCTACCCACGCAACTTCGTCAACCGGTGCTTGCGGCAACCAGATGGCCAACAAAATCACACCAAGGCCGAAATTTGGAGAGTAATACCGTACATCGAGAACGCCTCGGAGGCTGTCGGCCGCCTTCTCGCACCACTTGGATGTGGAGTCGCCCACAGGCCGGAGGCAACCATAAGGCATCAGATAATAAAACCAGAAGACCCACTGCTACGGCAAGAAGCAATCGGGGTCATCTACAGGATCTGGTCCAGTTGCGGGAAAAGCAACTATGTCGGAGAAACTGGCAGACATCTCAAGACGCAAATTGCCGAAAACATGGCAGCAGCGCGGCGAAACGATGCCAATTCTCAAGTTGTGGATCATTCGACAAGGCCCGGCCACACATCCAACTTGATGCGGCCGAAATTTTCGGACGAGGTGACAATCGAGTGAGCCTAGAATTACTTGGGTCATGGTTCACGGGTCCCCATTCTATAAACAAATGCAACCATTTGTCCAATCCATAATTGGTGCTGAGACTCAATTTTGCCAAAGCAAGTCGGCACTTGTGGGACGGACGGATCACCGCATCAGTCTACGCCAACACCGGAGGACCAGATGTCCAAACAATCCTCACACCTGAGTCCGCCGTGCGTGGTGAAAGTTCAACAGGTCAGAGCCCGCATACCGTCGAGCAAACTATCCACGCGCAAGAAGGCAATTAACGTTAATTGTCGCTGCATGTTTGCAGTAATGACTGTATCCTATGAATCCTGCAAACTCCTGCGCATGTATTATTCGTTTCTGCTAACATTTTATGCTTAGGTCTCTTGTGATGAATCCGCGGCGGATTTCGAAACGTCAGGCTATTAAAATTATTGTCCCAGCCATCAAATCGTTTTCTTCTTGATTTCGATTGTGTCCACCATATTCCCAGGAGCAGGGATGTTGACTGTAGTCAATTGTATTGAAAGAAGGCGAGCAACCATTTACCAAACTGTTAACCTTCTTCCTGCTTGAGCCGGTAACAAGACAAAATTCAAGATTACTAAGCAGGAATCTGGCGTAGGCTGCCTTCACCAATTCAGGCTAGAACACCACCTACTTAGTCTTAAGTATGAGTAGTTTTTGCGCTGGTACTACCGAACTATTTCCCCTCATTCACCACCAGACTCAAGGAAACCAATTTTTGTACTGTTAATCCTGCTATTTCTACTATTACTAAAGGATGTAGCTCAGTGATAGTATTGCCGCTACTATTTCTAGTAGTATTTTCAGTCAGAAGTGACGCTGCTTAAAGTCAGTATTGGGCTCATATCCCCTCAATCTCAACAAGAAGTGTAGAAGTACTTGTACTAACACTGACGCTACCATTTTTCAGAAGTGAGGCTGATTACAGCCAACGCTGGGGGTTTATACCTCCGTTATGTCAACAAGGAATATTAATTTGGGCTTTAACTATTCCGAATAAGTACATTTTTGGGGCCTGAGCACAGCAAAGCTTGCCTTGGTGTCCACCCTCACAACCCTAGTCATCGGGCTGTGTCTGTTTCTAGTAGGTTTGGACTACGATACTGCTGCAAGAAGTATGTACCTATGCTAAAGTGCTAATTCTAGTAATCTTGTTTACTAAGGCCAGTAAATAGTGTACTATAGTACACCCTGTGTGTGCTTTTTAAGAAGTCAGTACCTGGTATGCACTCCCAATCCGTATGAGATAAAGTGATTAGCGTATGGGTTAAGCAGGGCATTAATAGATAATAGCACAACTCCCACTAGGAATTTATGTCGTAAAGTTTATCGTTTATAAATTACCTATGGGCCAACTACAGTATTTATCTGAAGCTTGGACTTTACAGAACGTCTAGCCATATCCCCTTGATCCTGGTAGGGAGTTTGAATCTGGGTTTATGCGTTTTCTGAGTAACTACATGTTTTAGGCCCGGATTACATCAGGGTTTTACTCGGTTTCCGCCCTCTCACCTCTTTCCACAAAAAACTGTCACGTTGGGCTAAGATGCTGCTGCTGCTAAAGGTAATATGCCACCACTAGGAGTGCTAAGTCTAGAAATCATACTAAGACCAGCGAATAGTATATTCCAGTAATATATCCCTTTAATTGTGTAAGAAGCATAGCAGAAGTAATGCGCATCCTAGACTTCATCCGGGCTGAGTGCTTTGAGTAAAAACACGACTCATACGCTACGCACTTGTCCCTCTTTACTATTAAAACATATTCCATCCCTTTTTTACCCCAAAAATAATGTTATCTTTGTGTGCAAATTCTCTTTCGACTGAAAACGAAAACTGTTGAATGGACGTTTTCCAGTGCGGGTTTCGTGGTCAGTAGAATTTGGTGGTGATATGTCAGTTCCTTAAAGGATGCCACAAAATGATCTTTGTTGATTTACCTACGTGGTTGATTTAAGGCATTAGCCAACTCAGGTGCAAGCTGTCTTCCAACTGTAATTTACTTGTAGGTTAGTTTTACTCACAAACTGCCAAAAATATTAGAGGTTCATTTCTATCGACTGCGCAAAGGCAGACTTACATTTTTATAACATCGTGCTATTAAAAATAATTATAAGATAATTTATAGATAAAATATGCAAAAACTTATGAAACTAAAAGTTTGTTAACTCAGGTTTGCCCTTTTAGTCTGCGTTTTTTCAATTGCGGAATGCATGCAGTTCAAATATAAGTGGGAGAGCAGTACAAAAGTGAGTTTTCAGTAAAATATTTCCCGATAAATGATTGGGAAAAAGTAATCACCATAAAAGTACAGTCATGCAAAGAGCATTCGTGCGAAGGCCAGAATGGTAGGAAGGGGATATTCTGTACAGAAGTATATGGGAGAATAGTCAGTAGGAAATTGACTGTTAGACGTCCGCGCAATCACAAGCCAACGGATGGTATCTGAAGTGATGTCTGCTCGGCAGTCGTCAGATGAGGAGTTCTGTGAGTCAGCCTATGATTAGCTGTTACAAAAGCCGGAAACGGCAAGTGTTCAGCAGCGCACTTCGTGCACTACAGAAGTACCGAACTCTTGTTTACTTTTCATAGCTGCCTACTTATTTCGTTTAAGTACGCTTGTTTTATTTTATTATTTCAGTGGAGTCACTCACCACAATGGTTGGACATACTCCACCCACGTATTCCATTGTACTCCCCATGGAAGTCCTTAGTCACGTGACTACTTATCACTGTCGTTCTAAGCGCCCATCATAATGCAACGAAATAGCAAGTTCAACACATACGACGATAGGGTTGAGCTCAGTGGCTGACCTAATTCTTACGCCCATGCTTTTCACGCAAGTGCTGGTCTGTTGTCCCATGCAAACCACACTTACATTAATATAGTGTAACCTCGGCGAGGGATACCTAATGAGCGACGCATAAAGAGACCATGTGCATTCAGTGGTTTCTTTCAGGGAATTTGTTCTCCCGCCAGAACTAGACGTTGTCAATTACTTTCGTATTATGAGAGGCGGGGCAAGTATAGAGGTATGCGTTCATTAACCGTCAGTGATCTCAACAAAAATGGGACAACTGTAGAGGATGTGAGCCCAATTAACTGTGATAGACGTCTGGGCCAGACTGTATGTGAAATCCCAAGGCTCTCTACGCCGGCGTCAATTCGATACATCGATTGATTGAATTCCCATCTGTGGAACAGGCTTCGATCAATTCCCTGTTCGGCTTGTTTCCGGCTTGAGTGAATACTTTGACGACAGCGAGGTAGAATTCATTGCCTGTTTCCTAAATATGAGCTGCAATTTGTTATATACTTTTGCCTCCACGTACAGCCAGCTTCTGTTCATGTGTGCGCGATCCTAACATGCGTTTAGTCTGGCCTGTGTATTTACAAGGACAGCTTAGGCATGGTATGCATACTCGTGGCAAATGCTACACATCGGAATTAGGTGCAATGTCTAGACGTCAGCAACCTGGGCTCGAGCATGCCACCTCTTTTCTTAGCTGCCTTGAACCCGGGCCACGTGAATTTCTTCACCCACCGGTAGGTGGCACCCAAATCAACTATCACCCTAAGCAAACTCACGAAAATTTCACCGTTCTCACGCTTAATCTGTTATGGCACACATGGTGGGCCAATGTGTTTCGTTGGGAAATATTTCAGCCCCCGATCCAGCCTTCCATACCGGCCAGTATGTCCCAGTGTATACCACATCCCCAAATACCAGATCTCAAGACCAGTCATCCTTTGCGGAAACGAACGGGTTCGCAACGAGCATTTCCAACTTACTTTCCGTTACCCATCTGGACGTTAAGTAAAATTTCACAACTATGTTGACTTGCCCGACGCCCCCCCCTCCCCAGGAGAAAGGGAAAAGCGTTTTGACCACCGAAGCTACCTTCACTTCCGATACCTGGCGGCCACGCCAAGGTCGACGGGGGATTCCAAAAATAAAATTCTGCAGTCCACCTGGGGTAAACAGAGTGCGTGACCGAACTATCTGCAGCAACAGCAGCGCGTCCGACCACCGATAGCTACAACTCCAAGAAGGCGTCGATTTTTGAAGTTGTTGACCTCGATGTCACTACCACAAAGAGGAAAGGCTTTGCGACTGTAAAACAACGCACCTTTGAATTATTTCTTAGCGTCGGTCGTTGTACTTGTTTCCCAATGGCCGCGACGTCACCACCTAATCACGCCTTGATTAAATACCCAAGGAAGAAGGCAATAAGGGACGCAAAGACAGAAGTCTTTAAGCGTACTTAGCACGACGTATTAATGGTAAACAAACAGGTTAACAGCCATGCCCATCAGCCAATCAGATGCCGTCTTCGTGCGAATGGCGACTCAATCGGTTCGTGACCCCTCTGGCTAGCTTGTTAGGATCATAGCCTGGCCGCAACTTTAACTCATTGATCAAAGGCCAGCTTAAGGGCGCCGCGTGTATGCGGATCGATAGCCTGCAGTGAGCGCGACTCCATAGGGCTGTCTGTTCACGCGTCTACTAGGGCGACTCCCAACATCGGTGTTTTATCTCTTACCGAATCGCGCGATAACTCGTCTCCCTCTGGGGTCGGCACGTCGGCAGCACACAGGAAGCAAAATAGGCAAAGGGGTCGAACACTCAAATAATACCCCTCCCCACCATGCCATCAGATGAGTACTTATCAAACTTAATTATTAGGAGTGGTTTGGCAGATTTGAATAATTCAATTGACCCAATTGTGAAGTACATCAGCGGTCTCGGCGGGATTCGAACCCACGTCGGCAAGGGGGAGCCTGAGAACAGTCAACTGAGCTATCTAGGGCCGAAAGGAGGGGTGAATTTAATCAAACTGATAGAGTAAGCTGATTGCCGAAGCAGGATTTCCTAAGCTATTAATCTAGAATCCCGCAGATGACTACCAAGCACACTTTATGAAAATAATTGACGGTGGGACATAACTGGCGAAGATAGTCGCTTTTATATAGAGGCTAAACCCCTATCGCAGGTCCTAGTGGGATGTTCTATTCAACAAGGGTGAGAAGGACGAGGGTAACATCCGTTTGACTGATACACCAGTAGAACTAAAGGGGGTCCAATACTGGACATGACTTCAGACTCAAGGAACCGGTGAGTCCATCTCCAGGGCAATAAAAGTGTTCAAAAAATAAATTTTATACACTGGTTTTCACCGACAAAAGGGAGTGGTAAGAGATGGTGCAGGTAGAGCAACACCTCCATATTTGACCAGTCAGCTTACTAGATAGATGATGGATAGCGTTGGCAAATTTCCATCAAGGTTATTTGTCGAAGCTATCCATTGCCGACTTTGTTAGGCGGCAGAAAGAAAGAGGGGAAAGGTTATTCGTATATGCTGCACCGAAAAGCGGACGATGAAAAGAGTATGTGACATTAAGGAGAGGGAGGATTTTCTTCGCTCTCCTCGGCAGGGGTCTGGTCATCCATGTCCCCTTTCGCCAAAATCGCCTCTTTGCGACTCTTTTTGCATTCGTATTTTTTTATTTTATCCTCCAGCGCTTCTTCAGTCGATCGTTTAAGGATTGGCCGCCGGTTCTGGGAGGAGCTGGTGGTGGGAGCTTCGCGGCAAACAGGCCAAAGGTAGTTGTTCTGTTGGCATCCCGGAAATAGGTCCTCTATGGGGAAGACAAAAACAGCAAACTTTCAAGAAAGAGAGCAGGAGTAAGACTGTAGAATTCGTGACAAGCAAACGAAGAACAGATTGTAGAGTCCACTGTGGTGCTGGATAAGAGCAACTACATTCAGAAGCCCAACGCTCTGCTGGAGGACCAGCAAGCGTACCTTCCATGTGACGAGGCACCGATGAAGAAGCTGATGGCGCAACTGGACAAATTGCTCATCAAAATGCAAAGTAGCAGCGCGATCACCACCTGGGTACGACTGGCCATCAAGCCAACAGATGCGCCCGTAGCGAGGTTCCACGGTTTACCAAAGGTACACAAAGCTGGGATTCCCCTCCAACCGATCGTGTCATTGCGTGGAGCACCAACATTCAATCTGGCTAAATGGTTATCTCGATATCTGAAGCCACTGACGTCGAACGCAGCAACGACGGTCTGCTCAGCCACTCAATTTCTGGAACGTCTAAAGGGAGTGCAACCCACCGAAGACGAGGTCATGGTGTCATTCGACGTCACCTTTCTCTTTACCTCGATCCAACAAGACCTGGCCGTCGAAATTATGGCGTGCACTACCATACATTGACGGCGCTTCTGAGGCAGTTTCCCGTCTATTAAAACCCTTGGGGATCGGCATTGCCCACCAACCAGAGGCAACAATACGACATTTTGTCTATGCCGAAGAGACTGGGAAGCGGTTGCAGACCCGGATGGCTAAACACAGCAGGGCTGTAGATACGATGCAACGACTTTCGTTGGTGGCGGAACACTGCGCAAATGTCCGACACACATTCTCCTTCCAGAATGCCGAAATTCTGGGTCGAGGAAATGACCGCGTGGTGAGGGAAACAATCGAGGCCTGGCACACGGGAACAACCTCCACTATCCGTTGTGTATCACTTCCCACAGCTTACCAAGCACTCCGAAAGAAACTCAATGAAGGAAAAAGCGAACACAAAATTAGACGGAACGTGAATCCGGGCCCTCGCGAGCCCATGGTGGACGCACACGCAGCCGCACCACAATCGGAAGGGGCAATCACCAGCGTAGCCGCTTCATCCGCTCATTCTGCAGGTGTGACACCGGATGTACGTATTAACACAAACAGGACCACCAGACTAGGACGGCTGCTGAGATCAATGACAGTGGCACAGGCGCAAACAGCAGAATCTGACGTTAATCCGGGTTCTTGTGAGCCCATGATGGACACACACGTAGATGGACCACAACCGGAAAGAGCAATTATCAACTTAGCCGCTGCATCCGCTCATTCTGCAGGTGGGAAACCAGATGAACGAGTGAACACAAACAGGAACACCGCCCAAGGACGGCAGCTTAGATCAATGACAGCGACACAGGCGCGAAGAGGAAAATCCGATGGGAGACCTCTTGACTGAAACTAATCGGCCTCAATGATTGAGCATCCCCCTCCTGCCCCCCCCCCCCCCCCCTTCCTTTGCATTGTCTTCAACCCTATTGACTATGACTGTCACTTACTATAAATACTGTGAGGCGCGGTACAACCCCCACCTTTGATGACGGAAGCCTGTACGCTTTTGAAACGTCAGGAAAGTAAAACTATGGTTCCCGTGATCAACTCTTCTTCTCATATATATATATGGAACAAAGGTGCTCATCCGATCTATCTGGTAAGGGCACATACTTGTCCCGGAAGTGCATTGAGGCTCGTACTTAAGCGATATCAGGCTTGTCGCTTAGCGATCTCAGACTATGATGGAGTGGATCCGACAAAGACAAGGGAGACCGGAATGGCCATTTCTGGCTTGTTAGCCGT
>JAYGXS010000004.1:64842321-64855754 GCA_036362985.1 Ligula intestinalis | reverse complement strand
ATGCTAAAACAGTTTAACATCGCATTCACGGTCTGTGCTAACCGTAACCTTGTGTCTGGGGTGAATAAACGTGGGAACGGGTTCGACTGCAATTGCGGTAAGTTCATTCTGTAGGCTAGATTAGTATGCCGGTAGATCCGATGCGAGTTTCCTAGGGTCCATACCTTTCGAGGCTTTTGAGAAGCATCTTCATTACTGGCAGGACTGGGGGTCAAATAATCAACATGCTGAACCCCGTTAAGTTCCACAGCTGCCGGCGTATTCGGTGGACGCATAGGGGAAGCAACTTTAGGCAACAAAATCTTTCAGGCATTTTCGCTTTTATTGGTAAAAAATATCTAGAGCAATAGAAGATAGGATATAGTTCCTTGACTTTCACTGGTTGGACGCCTGTCCAAAGTTACAATTCACATTTTTTCGATTACTTAAATGCGTCAGGGCTTGGAATTGCACAGGGTTGCAGATACTTACCGAACTGCCTGTTCCGTCCACATGCGCTGAATATGCTTCACAATTTCTTCACGGGCAGCTGCAAGTTTTGGATTAGGAGAGACACGAAAAATAACTAACCCGGACTAGTTTGCCACTCAAGTCCCTCATATTCTGGCTCGCAGAAGACCAGAGGTTCAGCTAAAATGCCAAGCTCGTAAAAAAGGGAAACAACATACAAGCAGCTATTTGATACTGTGGTTTTCTTGGTGTCTTCTCAATATCCAGTAGAGCGTCGATGAGCTGTGTGAGGCATACGCAGGCATAACATGTGACGGCCACCATAATTGACAAAAATTTAACGCAGAAAGAATGGCACGTACTTCTGGTTTTTCAAGGCCTCTACCTATCGAAAGAAGAATGGAGACCATGCAGCGAATTTGATGATAGAGGAAGGCAGTCCCTCGAAAAGTCAGACAACACATTTTTCGAGGGTGTCTAGAATGAAATTTTGAAAAAAAAACGAAAAAAAGTGAGATACGGTCGGGAATGTAACTGTTAGGACTGGTTTATGTGCTGGCTGGGAAGGAGAGTGTTTTAATTTTGAATAACAGCCCCAGGGAGATTTCTACTGTGCAGTGAAGTACTTCCACTCCAATCTCACAGTGCGCCAAACACCACAGCCGTTCTGACTGACTTGCGACGCAAAGCGAGGATAGAAAATGAAATCGTTTAAACATGTTTACTGGTCTGATGTCGCGGATTGTCACTCAAAACCCCCATCGGCCTCAGCCACAGATTATGAATCTTTATCTAGTGGAAGAATGTGTCGACCTACTCACATAATAAGAATTTAGTTATGTCTCCACTTAGCACGGTGTGCACTCCAGTGTGGAGAAAGTACTTTTTGGTTATGAAAAGACAAGAACTCAGTTTGAGAAGTCCGATGTGTGTTAATGAAGTCAACGACGGAAAGACGCTTTGTGTGTGGATATGATACACGTCCGAGTCCTCAGAATATGCCCCTTTTCTGCATATATGTGTTCGAGTAGGCTTCTTTCACATCTCGAAAATTTGTCGTTCTAATTATGTCGCCAAATTACGACCAGGATTAGAACCGGTTGACTTCACCATTCCTTCCAGCCGGTTCAATTATCATTTTACGTGCTGTGGAAATCTGACAATCGACTGATCCAACGACGTCGAGGAAGAAAACTGTAAATGTAAAAGGACATAGTCAAAGCTAACTTAAAACGCATCTCTCAACCTACTGTCTTTGGGAATTGTATGTTTATAAATTCCCGTTAACTCGACCCCCAACTGGCATCACAGGGTAGTCATCCAGAGCGTAATGAATCTGCAACGTGAGTTCGGCTAAAATAATTAAGATGGCTGTTGCCATGCGGTAAAGATGAAGTTAGAACCCCCTCTATATCCAACTTAACTGTGCACTTTAAAAGGTGGAATCCTAGCAACGGACAAGTGACGTTGCATGCAAGCTTATCTCGGGTCAACGGTAAAAGAGGGATTTTTTGATGGTCCAGTTCACGTTAACATGGGGTTGCATGTTCAGCCAAAGGCGCAGTCTCCTTCGCATGCATTATTTACTGGAAGCCAATTATTTCTGCATCAACAATGTTTACAGAATGAATTTAACCGCGGACAGCTACGGCTAAAATTGCATCCTTAGATGAATGTCACAAACAGACAAAACAAGCGGCCTATGTTCTCAATGGCACGAATCGGGTGAGCTTAGACATGGCCGACAATGGGACGACCCTCTGAGAATTAAGTGCGCAACCAAGGAGTCATTTTTCAACGAACATTAGGTACGACAAGCAAACCGAATCGACACTATAATGAGGAGAGTGGACGTCTGGCACTTCGATTGCCAAAGAAAATATTCTCAAATCGAAAGACGGATCGTAGATGAAATGCTTGTAACTTTTCTGGCTAGCAAACAGCATTTCCACGTCTTCCGGCGCTTACGACAGAAACTCGTGGCCCGAAAACGTTACGGATGCATCAATACGTTACAGGGCGCAGAAACAAACTCCGACGACCAGTTTTATCAAGCAAAACTGCTGTCGACACATCTACAACGAGAAGATATAGACTGCACGAATTAGAACTCCAGTTTACCCTTCTGGGAGTGACGAGTCAAGAACGTTAAGATCCACTGAAAGTATACTTCTCTCATGATTTACGACGCCATTGGACACTTGAGAAGAGCAGAAATTTCTGAAATCATGCGCCCCTTCGAATTTTTTCGCAGCGGACTTTATGGACTAAAAGACGTAATAATATGTGAATATGGGTCTTACCTGTAGGTCTAGACCGCTTGCAGGAAAGAAGTATTTGTAAGATCGGCTAAGACAGCTGTGTCTAAGGCAGAAAGGATGAATGAAAGACTGACTAAATACCTTGCCGTGAACTCTGGAGTCACAGGAGCCCAAGCCAAAATGCGTATGTCTGCTGGCAGATTTCGATTGCCAACAAGAACATAGTCAGTTTCTGGTTTTTCGGGGTCTAATGAGATAGATTGTTGGGGGGTTCAAATTATCACTAAGCCCGAAAAGTAGAGGACAGTTGCCATAAATAGAGCGGTCTAAAGTAAGAAAGTCGCATGCATCGTACACTTAGGTTTTTACAAGTGTTTGAAGAACTTAAGTTAGACTGTAGAAAACGCCCTTCAACCGATTATTGAGGGTAAATACGACAAGATATAAATGTTTGCCCAGTAGGTCATATATTTTAGTGCATTATATGACAAATTTTTTAACGGTAGCGAGATGTGCAGACGATTTCGGACTTGACAAGGGCAAAACAGGTTAGACAGTTACTAGTATTTACTCTCTGAAATTAATTATTTGGAAGATAGTCCGTGACGCTATATCAGAACAAACGACATATACCATTGGAAATCATTCCAGAGGATGATAAAAGAGCCAAAAGGAACCGCTGTATATGAGCAGATATTGTTTCTCGGATAGGGATTTAGGTAACAGGATATTAATCTTCGGGAAAGTGCAGATAAACCACAAGCCGAAGTGAACCCTCGGAGTAGGCACAATAAAATGCTTACGCAAGACGGATTTATCTTCCGGTGCAATGACACCGATGCCGGAATGGGCGTTGGATCGAAGAAGCAAGGTAATCACCTGTAGGAATATACGGTGGTTATATTTTCAATACCTGCGACAATGCGCTGACACCTTTGTCAGTACGACCGCAAGCAGCAAAGGAGCATGCGTCCGTGTCCTCGAGCATTCTGCACTTCTCAAAACTTTCAATAACCCTTTCAGCGATGGTTATCTTGTTCAACTCTTGGCGGGCAAGTCCATTGTAATCCCAACCAAAGTACAAAATCTTCAAAGCAACACGACGCTTGGTGAATCTGCACACGAGCATTATTTTAAAATATACTCTTACTTTGAAAAGTCGAGGGGACGCATTGCCTTTTTGCGCTCTTTTGAAACTCCCTGCAGTGTCAATATCCGACCCTGCAGGCTTGTAATTTGTTTTTTAAGATACTTAGCATGTTCTAGTAATTCCTTAGCAAATAAAGAAAAATTTGAATAATACAAGATGTGAAAGTTTCGAAATGTCCACGTTTTCAACCATCTTAGACGCAAGATTAAAGCTCAAGCGCATGCCACTGCACGCTTAAAGAAGTGCGAATTTGAAGAAATGAGCGGATGAACGTGTAGCCAATAAAAATGCAGGAAGACCTACAAACAGACTAGTGGGTGTATCCCAGCGTTTTTGCGTTTTATATCCATTATTATATTATTGAAGATAATTTTTTTTAATTTTTGAGATGTAGGAAATGGTGGTAAGGAGGTCATCTACTTCAACTTACCTGTGGTCCAACTTACCGTCCTGGAGTTAGTTTAGTTTAGTCCTTGGCGCGAAATGCCGCGCACTCCTTCTTTTACGTACGAAATAACTTACAAAAACCATTGATTGTGTTCCCTACCAGTTTCGGCAAAAAAACATTGCAAAAACATTACAATGTTCGCCAATACATTGAGCAGTCATGCCGACCGTTCATTGGTTAAAAAATAACATCGTCCGATCTTTCATATGGGGTCTCTCCTTAAAAAAGCCAAGGTCAACAACTCTGCCATCCGTTAAATCCACGAAGAGTTCAACTCAGTAAAATGCACAGGAAAGGTACATTGCGGACAATTTTTGTTTGAACGCCTTTTAAACTCCTTGTTGACAAGCCGCAGAAGGATAACAACAATTGCAAGAAGAAGACATTCAAAAACTACGAATAAAATCTTGAAAGCATTTTGTTTTGTACAGTGAGGTACGTCAGTGGTTGCTTAACCTTATTCTCAGCAATTATGGAGCATATTTGGAGACATTGACTTTTCTGTAATTGCGTGTTAAGAATCCCTGCCTTCTCAATCGGCTGGCAGACATCCATTCTTGAGAGTTTCATTTGCGTTAGTTCCAGCAGTCCTTGAGAACAATTGCTTTGGTGAAATGAACCGGCGGAATAAGAATGACCCAAGTCGATCACTATCTGAATGCCTTTAACCATTATTCCTAAATATTCAACGGGTGTATTTGATCTAGTTCATGCATGGCCTGTTTAATATAACTAAAAAAATCGAATCCCTTTTGCCCTATTCAATATATTCCGTGCTCCTCCTACTCACACATGCAATATGCTACCAATCTTTGTTACCTATTCCATTCAAAAGGCAGTTAGACTGTTTGAAGAGGAAAGGTCCTAAATTTTGTGATTCTATGACGTGTTCTTGGAAAGACCTGGATGCAGCAGAGGTCACAAAAGGAAATAAAAGCATGTTTTGCTGCTTGGAACGTTAAGTGATGATGGAAGTTCGATCATCGATATCTATTAAGTCCAGCATGTCCATAGTAGCAGGGAAGGTGACTGTAGTCAGGATCTGGATGTAAGTGAAATAGACGCGCAGCCATCTACCTTCAACCCGCTTAAATGGGTCAGTCAGTCAGTATATTTGAGGGAATAATAGGCTTCCGCCTTTGAACTCCCTCTTTGTCACATCAAAATCTCAAGAGTTTTAAATAATGTTTACAAGTTTTCAGTTAGGAAAATATAGACCGTCAAATAATTCAGTGGTTTTAAGAGGCTAATTTGTCACATAGTTCCCGTTATGCTGCAGCATGTGTATATCGAGTCGGTGTTTGAATGTCACCACAGATTTGGATCTATAAATTGCCTCGGTCAGGTTATTCCACGGGTCCACGACACGATAAGAGAAAAAATACTTCCTCACGTCCAATCGTCCCTGGGGCACTAAGAGTTTGAAGGGATGTCCCCGCAGATTAGTTGTAGTGGCGAGTTGGAAGATATCGTCAAACATGAGAGCGCAGTCCAAGCAACGCACAATACGGAAGGTTTGCATCGAATCTCCGCCTGACTGCCTATAACTCAGAGGATAGTGTTGAAGGTTATTTAGGCGGATCTCATATGGTAGTGAACCTTGGCCTTTTACTTATTTTGTGGCCTGCCATTGCATTATTTCATGTACGTAATAATCCTACCGCACGCATGGTCTGCAGGCTTGAATCACGTATTCAAGATGTAAGCTTATGAAGTTACCGAAGCTTTATGAGAAATAGTCTGTGTTAAAAACCGTGAATGCCCGCTTCATGGCGAACAACATTGAAGTTGCAGTTTTAGCAGCCTTATATGATTGTGTAGGTGGTTTGAGGTTGTCTCTCATCCAAATGCCGAGATCGTTCTGTATTTCTGTTTCTTGGAGTGAAATTCCGTTTTGATTGTAGGTTTACACATCAGGGACCAAATTTCGATTTCCCAGGCGCAGCAGAGTGCATTTTTTCGAATTGAAGGAAAACAGCCATCTACGTGACCAATCGTTTAATCGACAAAGATTTTCATGGAAATTATCTTCATTGGCAGCACACTTGATGACCTTCCATATTCTTGTATCGTCTGCAAGCATGGCACAATCGCAATCCAATTCCAGTACACAATAATCGTAAGTTGTATATTCCAGGCCTCATCACCAAACCAAAAGTATGATGACAGGAAGTTCTTGGAAAAATTGGTTTAACAAACAGTATCTGTAGTCCAGGACATGAAAAAGTGAAAGAGGGTGGTCCGAGTACTGAGCCTTGAGGGACTCCGCTCTCGATGATTGTTGGCCTTGATTATTGTCCCCATACACACACCGCTGCGAACGACCAGCGAGGAACTTCTTAATCCACGTGAGAAGTTTGCCTCCGATACCCATCAGTCTCAACCTGTACAGGATACGTTGGTGTGGAACACTGTCGCAGGCCTTCCGGAAATCAATGTAGGCTGCATGTACGTTTTTTGCATCAATTGCCCTTCTCCAGCTTTATATCATATCAAGCAAGTTTGTTGCACATGACCTAGTCCTGCGAAAGCCACATTGCGCATTCGACAAAATATTGTGATTTTCACAATGTATCAATTGCTCCTTTATGATCTTCTCCATTATTTTGCAGCATATGGAGGTCAGACTCACGGGTCTGTAGTTGTTCGCAGATGCACGACTACTGCTTTTATAAAGCTATGTTATAGGCGCACTTTTCCTGTCAAGAGGAAGTACTTCAGTATCAAACGATTTCTGGCAATTGGAAAGTTGTTTAACCAGCCCTCTAGCAAGTTCCTTGAGAATTTTCGCAGGAATCTCATCTGGACCCGGAGATTTACATTCCTTCAAGCTTTTTAGGTCTTAGAATATCGTCTCTTCTTCAAACAAAATATCATCAATATTTGGGGCTCCCGCGACCTCGTCAACAGTTGTGACGAAGGCAGGTTCTGTGGTAAAAACCGACTGAAAGAACTAAGCAAAATGTTCTGCTGTGTTTTTACACTAGGAAATGTCGAGACCATTATCATTTTGCATAACAGGAATCGGGTTTCTGCTGCGTGTGCTTTTCCTTAAATAACTGCGTAGCAACTTTTGGTTTTTGATAGCTTGACAAATTAAACTGCTCTCAAAGTCCCGTCGTCCTTGTAAAACTTATTTTTGCCCTGTTCCGCTGGATTTTTTACGGTTTAAAAATTCGTCACGGCTTGTGTTGCAAAACCCTTTCCAAAGCTTTCCTGATTTATTGATCTCTCTTATGAGATCTCTTTTCATCTTTTGAGGTCAGCTAGATACCTTGGAATGTGGACAATGACTGCACGTTAGATGCAACAACTACTCCTTAAATTTATTACAGTCCTCAGTATCATCCCCGCAGAAAAGAAGCCCCCAGTCTTTTTGTATGCCTCTATTCTCATTTGAGCGAAGTCATATATTCCGCTTTGGTTCGTCTACTGTAGGAAGTAATGATTATAGACCATAATCACACGAAAGTACAGCGTGATCACTTTGATCTATTGGACGTAGGCAGCATACTTCATCTATACTGTCGGGATGCTTAGTGAAGACAAAGTCTAAAAAACTAGCCTGTTGCCCTCTGCGTACTCTAGTTGGAACGAGGACAGGTTGTGTAAGAAGAGCCTCGAGTGTTGTTTTTAGAAGATGATAATTGAAGGCGTTGTTAGAGAAATTCGCCTGCAAATCGTTCCAAGTTATGCTGCGCGCTTTGAAGTTACCCATGAGTACAACATCGGGTCGACTACCTAGCTCCTTTATGCACACCAGTAAATACGCATCTGTTTTCAGTTTATTTGGTGAGGATAATAGGCAATGCCTTTGAAAATTCTATTACGCATGTGTACAAGCACCTTTAAAAATTTACCACTTCCAATATAGTATTGGCAAACAGTGAGCAGCAGTGTTTTTTACAATATATGTCTGGTTTTTAGAGTTCAGACTTGAAGGGAGCAGAGGGGACGCATGTTATTATCCAAGCGTTGTTTGTATATCTGAAGGAAAAAGGGACTCCACGACTGACTGTGGAAGGTTGTTCCACTGTTGCATGACATGTCGCGTGAAGATTTCAGAGCGGAGGTTTAGCTTTGACAGTTTCGTGTGCAGCTTCATTGTGTGCCCACGGAGATGAGGCGAGAGGTGCCACTGAAACATGTCTTCAAAGCCTTATCCTTTCTCAAGACCGTTTATTATCTTGTAAACTAGGATAAGATCCCTTCTTTGTTGCCTGTAATGCAGAGGAAATAAATTTAGGCATGCCAGTCTGTCCTTGTAAGTGTGGTTCGTTAGACCTCTTACTAGTTTTGTTGCCCGGCACTTCACTCTTCCAGACATGCTGTGTCTTTTGCTAGCCATGGCCTGTATGCCATACTCTAGGTGTGGTCGAAAAAATGTGCCGTACACTCTGCCAAAGAGATCTTCATCGAAGGCTAGAAACGCCCTTTTTATAGCGTGCAGCACTCCCGTGGCTTTATTTGCAGCTTTGACAGGTTGTAATGAGGGCTTCAGATTACTCTGTATCCAAATGCCGAGGTCTTTTTGCGTAGATGCTACCGGAATTTGAATGTTTTCAGGTGATATGTCCTGCTGCTCTGGGGGATAGGGTAGTTTGTTGGACGCAGGTGGAGGATGGCACACTTTTGCACATTGAATCCATGTCATCAGATGACAGAAAGAAACTAGAAAAACCTAGCGAAGGTTTACCAGAGTTCTGTGTAAACGCGATGACGCCCGAGACTCCTATATAACAATGTACAATAGATATGGTCTTAAACCCCTCTGGCAAAGGCGACTCCAAAATGGTTTAATTTTCCTTTTTAAAGTGACACATAATCATAACATCCTTAGCAATAATATGCTAACAAATCAAAACCGTTCCCGTCCCACTAGAAACAACCCGAATACAGCTTTAGCGTAAGGACGGCCCAGCGATCAAATTTCTACACCATAAGATATGTGATCATATGGAATGCCCTACCCAACGATATTCGCAAAAGCAACAGTTTAGCCGAATTTAGAAGAAAGACCAAGCAGTTCTTCTCAAATGACATGACGCATAAATTTCTGAACGAAATAGGACACTTTGCTGACGAGTTCTTTGACGTCCAATTCGGACCAAAAGTGATCTAACGGTCCAGGAGAGTTCCCGCACATTTTGGGGAAAACTGGCCACTGCTGGAGGCTTTCCAGTCGACGGTTTCCAACGCTGATCAAATCAAAGCTTCAGCAAAATTGTGCCTTACATCCTTTTCCAATCCTTACAAATAAAAAAAACAAAAACTTAGAACAATTTATCTATTCCAATATTCTTCGACTAACATCTCAATGTTTATAAAAAAATACTATTAAAGAAAATAATTTTCTCTTCAACTGTAGTAAAATATATACTGTTTACGCTTATGATGTATCAGAAGTATAAATGCTTATAACGTAAATCTCAATCTCACTTAAATATTCGACAAACGAAAGGCCAAGTGTCTTCTGCCGATGCACTTGAATGACGATGGTGCTTCGCAGCTGCCTCGACCCACCTCAGATATCTGCAACGTCCCATCTCATTGTCAAACTTCTGCCAATGGACAACAATTGTAATGTCCGTATCGGGCAGACCCATATAAACGGAAGATGCGATGTCCTCAGCTGATTTTTTCACCCTCAAACTGACCGCGGCTAAGTATACCTCAGTTAAAGGACATGACAGTTTTTTCCAGAACGCAAGTATTCTTACTATAAAAACCATAACACGTAAAATGTACAGTTATTTTATTTCATGTTTTTCTAGTATTGTACCTTAGAAGTCAGATTTTTCACTTAAAACAAACTCCTGATTTCGCACACTATTGACCTAGCAAAAGACCAAAACAAATACAATAGTCACTGCGAAAGAAGAAGTTGGGGTTAAGTTTTTCCTGCCTTCCGGGGTTTCTGACGGCGCCAAAGATGTGCTTTACAAATTAAGCTTATTATTATTAAAAAATACAAGGCTCAGCCACCGACTGGTTCAAACATTCGGCCACGACCATTAAAGGTCACTTGGGACACAGAAGCGCAAGCACGGCTTCTGCTAGAAAGAAAGTCATAACTTCGGACAATGCATGCCAGGGGTCTTCTTTCAGCCGGACTATGAACCAAAGGAAGGAATGAAAATGCAACTTTTGATAAACGAACTAAATGACCGAGAGAACCAAGGCGAAACTGGCCTGAAAATAATAGGAGTAGAAATACTTCACGTCGATTGAAATGTTTATTGGCCGGAAGAAGTCATGCGGTACACATAACCAAAGTCAACTGGCCGAGTTAAATAAATCAATGAATAAATCAATAAGTTTTATATTAAAGGCCCAGAGGGCCTCGTCATTGCAAACTTAGTGCTGTGGAAAAATAAACACAAAGTTGATAAATACTGCTCTCCGTAAAACAACCAAATAGGCAGCGGGAGCTTTTGAGAGTATTGGTAGGTAAATTCATTTTCACAAACATATCATCGTTTTAAAATAGTAGTCGACACTCTCTGAAAGGCATGGTGAACTAAGGAGGAAGCAGTGAAAAAACTCTTACCACCAAAGCTGGGGTGTAGTTCATCGAACCCCTGCTTAAAAAAACAAAACGTAGGCAAAAAAACTGCTTCAACATAATAAAAGGGGTTTGGTTGAGAGGAGTGATTGCAGTGCAAATGAGACAGGACTGTTGATGAGAACGAATGAGGGTTGGAAACGCTTCTTGTAATTGGAGAAATCATATAACAGCAGAGGCTGTTGTTCACCATTGCTACACCACTCGACTGTCTTCATAATCAACCATCAGGGAAGTGAGATCGTAGGAGGCCATCGCCGACAACAGGGTCGACAAAAGAGTGAACGGCAGAGGTCACCTGATCATAAACAAAACGCCGGAGATATGACCTTGTAGACTGCGGAGTCCAGCGACGACATAGCTAAAATAGCAGAACCGCCATTAGAATGACTAAAGAACATGAAGCCTATCGTCAGGGTTGTCAAACGGAGAGTGGAGAAATGGCAATGATGACTGGACAGAGAAGTGGACGAATCATCGTTGCAAATATCACTCAAAAGAGGATGATCTAGGCATATATGGACAAGAAAAGTAGATAAACATAACCACCTAAGATACCAGGGGGACCCTTTTCAAAGTCAAAAAGTTGTGTGTTTGTGAAAAAGACGGATAACAAGGACTTTATATCTTCCGAAGTTAAGTGTTTACGTAATTTGACGTTTAAAACTGCTAAATTAGACGACAGCCTAATTTCGAGGGGAATATTATTCCAGAGGAAGGCATATTTGGAGGCAAAGAAGTAAGAATGCTTCGCAGTGGAGCTAAAGGGAGGCTCATTTATCCTGGAGGAATAACGAGTGGCATAAGGTCTATCTGCGGGAATGAGAGCGTTGATTCGTGGAAGGTAAGGGGTAGAGTTATCGCGAAAGAGGAAACAGATACCCTCTTCGAGTTTTCTAACCCAAAGAAATGTCAGGTTCTCTAACTGACATCTCTCCGTATAAGAAGAAGTGGATCGAGGAAGAGCGAATATTTTGCGGGTTAATACCCTCTGTACATTTTCAATCTTACCGCGGTCAGAAGCATTCATTAGACCAAAGAGCGAACATCAATATTCTAGGATTGGTAGAACATACATGCGATAAAGTTTTAACTTTATTTCCAGCAGGAAGAAATTGTGTGATATAAAACCACATATAATAATAATAATAATATGTTTATTATGCCAGTTTACAGGCAATTGTAAAGAGTTGGTAATGCACCTCTTGGGCGCCTTCCAACACCTCGAAGACCGGAAAAAACCTAAAACAAACTCCCTATGTTGCAGCCAGTATTGGTTTTGTTTCAGGTTTTTTGTTTGGTCAATACTGGGCGAGATAGGGAGTTTGTTTCAAGTGAAAAAAACCTGCCTTCAAAGGTATGATACAAACGGAATAAATGTACAGTTGTAACCTGAGTTGACTCATCAGCAGAACTGTTTCATATCGTTTAAAAACATTAGTTCCAGACGGAGAGGGTTGGCACAAGAACACAGTGTTCTCAGTCTTCCTTCAATGGTTGTCGGGAAAAGTTGCGCGCTATCGGCTGGAAGGTAAGCAGACTGCGGGCTGTTGCTTCAGCCGCATTATCTTCAGCAGTGAAGTCTGGCGGGGTTCAAAGTCCACGAACGCCATCAGAGTGAAAGAGAGATTCCACCGAGTCAGCACCCAAAATTCGTGGAAGTTGTCCTGAATGTAGAAAACTAGTTATAGCTCTCTTAAACATAGGGTAGTTTTGCTGGGTTTTAATACTTTTGGGCAGCTTATTCCAGATTGATATGGCATTTACTGAAAAGAATTGCCGGTACTTAACTGTGCGTGCCATAGGAAGAAATAAAAATACGTCTCGATGACTGGCACGTCGAGAGTGCTCAAGCTGCCTTATTGTACTAAGAGGATTAAAGGTTTGACCATTCAAAAGTTTAAACAGTAAAAATAGACCCTTCTGCAATCGACGAAGCCATAGGAGATCCAGCTTTATAAATTCGCACCTTTGTTGGTAGGTTAAGTTACGGTGTTCTGCAGTGAAAACTCTTCTAGTGAAGAAGTGCTGCACCGATTCTATTTTCTTCCGTTCATTAGTGCGCAGAAGACTGAATAAGGGTGAGCAGTATTCAAGACTAGGTCTCACGTACATATTATAAAGGCTAGTTCTAACCTTGATAGTCTTAAAATTTCTAAGGATAAATCCGGTGGTTCGGCGTGCTTTCGAGACTATCAGGGCACAGTGCTCTGACAAATTGAGACTATTAGAGTAGGATATGCCCAAATCCTTGATAACTCCTGGGACATTTAGTTCGTGGCCGTCAATGCTTAATTCCGGTTGATGATCGTCGCCAACAACCATAAAGGAACATTTGTGCCATGAAAGGGTGAGGTGCCATGTGCAACACCACTGGGCGAAGGCCTGAAGATCCTTTTTTATCATCTCGAGGACGATGTTGCGATCAGCCGGTTTATATCGATCAGTGACTTTTAAATCATCAGCGTACATGAAGGGTCTGCCATACTGAAAACAATCTGTAACGTCGTTGACAAACAGGCAAAATAGGAGCGGACCCAGTACACTACCCTGTATAAC
>JAYGXS010000004.1:64824891-64840860 GCA_036362985.1 Ligula intestinalis | reverse complement strand
CCCCTACAAAAAATTAGGTCGAGTATGTTTGCTCCTCGAGTGGGAAACTCGACTACCTGATCCCACATGCCGATATCTATTGCCTCAAGTAAGTTCTCGAACTTTGAAGGACCGGATGGTGGAAACCATTGCACGTCAGGAAGGTTAAAATCGCCTGCAATCAAGCAATACTTAAGATTCAAGTCAGCTGCGGCATGAAATGCCTGTGAGAGACAAAGATCGTAGTCTGCATTGGCATAAGGTGGGCGATAAACACAGCCAACAGGTAAGGAGTATTTGTTTTTTAGAACAACTCGTAGCCAGCAGCTCTCCTCCACCGCTGTGAATTCAGGATAGTCCAACGGGAGAAATGCAAGTGGCTGCTTAATATAGATGCAGCTTCCTCCGCCACGGCCATTGTTTCGATCGTTCCGAACGCATGAATAGCCTAGAACAGAGAGTTCTGAGTCAGCTACAGAGGCCGATGCCCATGTCTCAGTTACCATAACAATGTCTGGGCGGTTGACGAAAACCATAGTCTGGAGCAGAGGCATTTTATTAATCAGTGATCTGGCATTTAAAACGACGAATATGTGCAGCCTTCGCAGATATTCAATCCGCATGAGGCGACAATGCTTGTTTATTTGTGTAGCTTAGACCTAAGTCTTTTATAGTGGATCGTTCTAAAAGTGGAGTACTTTGAATGACTAGGGGACGGGGAAGCTTGGCGGGACCAAAACACATGAAACTACACTTGGATGGAGAGAATTCCATCTGCCAGGTAGCACTCCAACGTGAGAGTGTAAGTAGATCCACATTTATTTCATAAACGCACATACTCACCGTGTCCTTAGAAAATGAGTATATGCATTTGGGGTCGTCTGCATAAATGAGATTGTGTGCATTTTTTAGAACAGTCGAAATTTTGTTTATGTATAGAATGAAGACTAAAGGACCCAAGACAGTGCCTTGAAAAACGCCTATCACCTACTAGGATTTTCTGGCTGCGGTTATACAAGTAAGAACCAATGAAGTCAAGGAGAGGGGGACGGATGCCAATGGCTTCCAATTTTACCAGAGGCCGTCTGTGCGGTACCTTGTCGAAGGCTTTGCTCAGGTCAAAGTAGATTATAACCATGGATTGCCGCTCGTTACGGAGGGAAGTAACGTGGTTAGGAAAAGCTAAATGGCACGTCTCGTATGATCTTTCGGGTAGAAAACCATGCTGTGAGTCACTCAAAAGCTTATTTTTTAAGGCAATAATCGAGAATTTGATTAAAAATTATCTTCTCCAGAAGTTAAGCTGGGGCCGGGGTTTATGAACACTGTGGTAGTTATTTATGTCCGAACTAGATTCTGATTTAAAGACTGGAAGAATAATGGATGCCTTCCAAGTGTCAGGAAAGAAACCATTTTAGATATAGCCTGAAAATATATGGCTAAGTAATTAAGGAAAGGTCAACACTCTTTTGATAACTGCATTGGGGATACCATCAGTTCCCAAAGAGTGCGAGATTTTAGACAAATTTAATGCTATCGAATTAATTCTTTGGAGAAATCAATGTTTCCGAGAGTATTGTCTGAGTATGGTTGAAACGACGACACCGGTTCGGATTCTGACGTAAAATGCTCCACAAAGAAAGCATTGAATAATTCACCCTTATCAGACTCATCAGGTACAAATGTTTTATTTTCATTAAGAAATGGGGGATTTCAATTCCTCGTTTTGCGGATGACCTACGACACAACAGTTGTGCAACTGATTTTCCAGAGTTCAACTTACTCAGAATGCAAGATTCCCAGTGCTGTTTACGCGCAAGACGAATCTTTGACGCTCATTCGAAGAGCTCTGCGATCCTTAGATGCACAAACAGTGACCTAGTAGATCTATTTTTCAGTTGCCTCCTCAATTTCTTTAGTCCGGGCAAAAGAAAATGAAGGACGGTCGATTCTGATGTGTAGGGTTCCGCAATTTTAGTGGGCACAAATTCCAGCATTTTATTAAAAATGATCGACATGAGTTCAGAAAGATATGCAGCGTCGTTAATGGAAGAGAGGCTCTACCAATCTAATGAGTCAATAAAATTGTTTATTGAGCTAATATCTGCGAGGGCATACGCATGAAAGGTACGACTAGCACTAGCCTTTTCCGTAGGAGGAAGCGGAAGGCAACAGTGAATTAATGTGTGATCACTTTGGAAGATGACCTGCTTAAAATCAACGAAGAGAGGGGCAATACCATTTGTGAAAACCAGATATAGGATATGATTTTTGTATCTTCTTTAGATAGAGTTAGGAGGATTATTTACACATCCGATAACCGCCTTTTGCCGGGGCGACAGGATAATAGAAGCGAAGCAGTAATTTTCAGAGAAGGACGTGCTATTGAGATAAAATGGAAAGTGCCTTAATGACGTTCTAATATAGAGAAGACAACCACCACCACGCTTATAAATGCGATCGTGACGATAGAGATCATATTCGTCTATTATAAGGGAGGATTCAGAATTGATTGGATGGGTCCAAGATTCTGTTATGCATGTAACATCGGACGTCGTCTCAAAAGCAACAGCTCGCAGTTGAGCTATTTTATTTTTTAACAGACCTGGCATTCAGCAATATGACATCTAGTGTGTGTTGAGCGGCAGGACTATGGCTATCGTTATTCATAAAAAAGAATTTGAAAGTGGGTAGGCAAACTGTAGGCTGTTATTATTTGTGGAATATGTACTAACTTGTATGGAGCTGTTAGCATACGGGTAGCCAATAATGGATGGCTGACCAGGTCTGAGATATCTAGGGGCCTCACTTTCTGGCAGGGGAAAATGAGGAAAGAATCAACCAAAATAAGCTTCTGGGGCGTTTGGAAGGATTGGGGGAGACAAGAAGGCATGTAGAAGTTTGCAGGTTTGGATGGTAGAGGATTTGTAATGAAAATGATAGCTCTGAACAAAGCCATCCTGGCTTCCAAAAGAAGCCTTTCTCTGGTGATGGTAAGGAAAACCCAAAGTCACAAGCCAATCCTATCGATACCTCGGGGTCTTCCGATGGCAGTAGTGCTGGAAATATATCAAGGGTCTCCCTTGTCCGCCTAAACTGCGTAGTCGTTTAAGGCCTACCTGAATCAGACGGAACTTCTCCGGAGGAAAGGACGGATGCGGACGTTTAAAAGTTTCGGGACCTGCTAAAAGACATTCTCAGACAGAGAGAGACAGTAGGAGTTTGTGGAGCTTTCAGGATAGGCAAACGGGTTGCTGAACAGTCGGAAACTGTCCGACCTCGACCTTTCGAATTTAAAATTTATATTTTTCAGCACCGGTATGACACTATCTGTACAAATTTAATTTCGAAAAAATGAAAATTCAAAAAATACTTTGACAATAGATGCAAGTAGACGTAGAAAGTCGTAATAATGTCAGCAGAAATTGGCCTTTTGGGGCAACATTTAGCAATGTTTTGCAGGTAATTTTGAGCTAAAAACGAAAACTTGTGGCAGTTAAAAAAACTCTTACAGTGAAAATGGAGAGTGTTCAATGGGCCTCCATGTTCAAAAAGTGTGCAAGAGCAAAAACTGCTTAGGAAGATAGTAGTAGGAACATAATAGTAGAGCAGAAATAGGTGTGGGTGGTCTGATGCACGTGAGTATTCAACGAAACTGCAGCATTTTAGACTGAGTACTTCCGTGTGGCTTCTTTTGATTCAGCGGTGGTTAATGGAAACATCTCGGGGGACACGAGGCAGAGAGAATAGTTTCAAGCAGATCTCCTAAATTCCCAATGGTCGTTTCTTGGAGTCATGGAGAAACCTGCTCGGAAAAGATGAGGAGAATAGAAGGTATATAGAATCAGTGTTAAGATAAATTTGCAGTCTCCGTTTGAAACCGAACAGTCTAGTTAACGACCTAATTTCGATTGGCAAGTTATTCCAAAGAAAGCTATATCTGGAAGCAAAAATCAAAGAGCGTTTACATGAGGAAGAAGCAGGAGGGGGTATAACCAGTGCCAAGTTTCTTAGGTTGTAGGGATGGCTGACGGAGGTAATGACAGAAGTCCTGGGTAAATTTGTGCTATTATTAAGCCGAAAAAGGAGACAAAAGCCTGCTTCCAATCTCCTGACCCAAAGGAACATTCGTTTTTTTAATTGACATCTTGTTGAGTAACAAGTATTAGAAGCTGTCGGATACAGCAGTTTTCGTGTGAACTTTTTTGAATTTGTTCAATTTTTGAACGGCTACCTTCATTCATGAGACCAAAAAATGGGCAACAGTATTCTAAGATGGGTATCACGAACATACGATAAAGTCTTAATTTCATTTCAGGAAGATATAAATTATAAGAGAGAAAGCCGTAAATCTGTGCGGCTTTGGCTGTAGTTCTACCGGCGTGAGGAGAAAGGTCTAATTTATTGATGTAGCTTAATCCTAGGTCCTTGATACTTGAACATTCAGTCATCTGGTCACCTTGAAAAACAACAGGTTGTGGCAACCTTTCAGGCCCAAAGCACATGTATCGGCACTTACAAGGTGAGAACACTTATCTGCCATGTTAAGCTCCACGCCGAAAGAGCGTGCAGATCAGAATGAATTTGTTCTAGGTATCTCGCGGCCGTAGAGTAAGAGAAGGAGTAAATACACTTGAGATCATCTGCATAAATATAAAATTGGGAGTGTTTAACACTCAATGAGATATCATTTATGCAAAACAAAAGAGCAGAGGACCTAGCTCAGTACCTTGAAGGGCACCACTCAAAATAACGGTAGGAGTAGTCATAATAATATTAATTTGTATATTTAAGGCCCAAGGGGCCCTGTCGTTACAAACTTAGTGCTATCGTGAAAACAAAAATAATAATGATAAGCAGTGAACTCTTATAAAATAATTGTCATCGGCAGTAAAAAAAACTCCTAGATCGGTGGATGAGTTCAGCGGGCCACCGAGTTCAAAAAACTTTAGGAGAAAAAACTGCCTTAATAGATAAAAGGGTTTGATGTGGTTAGTTTGGGACCTGATGCTGAGGGTTCGGAAGAAAATAATATATCGTTGAGTTAAGAAGGGGTCATTCGGAAGGCAGGAGAAGGCAGTAGAAGTCAAGGCAACATCATCGAGTTGCGACCCACCAGATTCCAGAGCCAATCTCGAAGACCACAGCGAAGGTTGCAAAAATGGAGAAGAATTCGGCCGTTGGAAGTGATGCTTGACTCTGCAGAGGGAAATGCTAACATATTTAGAAACCATTTTAGTATCCTTGGGAGAGCTTCAAATGCCAGGAGGACCCTTTTCAAAATCTACAACTTGCGTGTTTGGAAAGGAAACAGACAGTAACGACTTTATTTCCTCTAAATTTAAATGCTTCGATAATTTGCCTTTAAAAATCGACAGTGTAGAAGACAGTCTAATATCGAGAGGAAGGTTGTTCCAACTAAAATCATATTTGGAGGTAAAAAAGCGAGAACGGTTAGATGTGGAGCTACGGGGTGGTAAAATTATCATGGAAGAGTTACGCGTGGCGTAAGGTCGGTCAACTGGAAGGAGAGCGTTAATTTGTGGGAGATTAGGACTATTGTTAACGCGAAACAGAAAGCATAGAACAGCTTCGACTCTTCTTAACCAAAGAAATTTTATGTTTGCTAATTGACATCTATCTGTGTAACACATACCAGACCCAGGAACAGAAAATATTATACGAGTGAAAACTCGCTGAACCTTTTCAATCTTACTACGGTCATGCTGGGTCATGAGGCCAAAAAGCGGGCAGCAGTATTCTAGTATAGGAAGAACAAACATGCGGTATAGTTTTAACTTCATTTCTGGAAGGAAAAAGTTATGCGATATAAACCCACATATCTGTGCGGCCTTGGCAGAAATTCGATCTGCATGAGGTGATAATGCTAGCTTATTCGTGTTAGTAAGACCCAAATCCTTTATCGTAGATCTTTCTAACAGGGGACTATTTTGGAAGATAATGGGTCCAGGAAGCCTTGCGGGACCAAAACTCAAGAAACTACATTTTGATGGAGAAAACTCCATCTGCCATGTTGTGCTCCAACTTGAGAGAGTACGCAAGTCTGCGTTAACTTTATCAACACAAGTACTGGCCGTGTCCTTAGAAAATGAGTAAATACACTTAAGGTCATCAGCATAAATGAAATTTTCTGAATTATTTAGCATTGTTGAGTAGAGTAGAGTATGAGTAGAGTATGAGGATCCCACTAAGACTTTTTGTTGTCGATTTGAAAGATGAGATCTGATGAAGTCAGTAAGAGGACTACGAAATCCTATAGCCTCTAGTTTGGCTAGGAGCCTCCTGTGAGGAAAATTTATCAAATGCTTTACTGAGGTCAAAATAGATAACTACCACAGATAGATGATCATTACGAAGAGAAGTAAGTAGATTATGAAAAGACATGTGGCATGTTTCACAAGATCGGTCCGGTAAAAAGCCATGCTGTGAGGAGCTGAGAATGTTATTGTTGATGCAGAAATCTGTAATATTTTTGGCAATTAGTTTTTCAAAGAGTTAAGCCAGCGAGGGCGTTTTATGAACACCGTGATAATTGTGAATATCTGATCGGGAACCAGATTTAAATATGGGAATTCCTACAGACGTTTTTTAGTAGTCCAGGAAAAAGCCAGTCTCAAGAAACACTATACATAACTTACTCAGTAAGGGTGGGAAATCTCTTAATTGTTTGATGAGTGAGGTTGGAATGTTATCAGTTTCAACCGAATGTGAATTTTTAAGACGACTTCTTTCTTTTTGAATACAAGCGTGTGAGAAATTAAGGGCACTGGATTTGAATCATAAATCAGGGGGATTACAGGAGTGGGGCTAGTTTCGATGGTAAAGAACTTGGCGAAAAATGAATTCAGGAATGCTGCTTTCTCCGAATCCTCTGCAACAAAATGATTGTTGCCATTAAGAGTGGAATGACTTTCTGAAACTTAGCCGATGACCGAAGACGGAAGACTTGAGCAACAGATCTGGAAGAATTCGCATCACTTAATGCTGTGGCCTCTCTACGCCTGTCTCGTGCAAGCCTTATTTTAAGCGCTTATTCAAATATTTGCGCTATTCTTAAGTGAACTGATAAAGATCTATAAGACGTATCCTTAGGTTGTTTTTGTAATTTTTTAAGTCTATTTTGGAGAAAATGTGGCACAGTAGAAGAAGCTGAATTTGATTTAAAAATTTTAAGTGGGGTAAGCGCCTGAATATTTTCTGTAAGGTTTTGCAATAGCTCCTGGAAGAAATGGGGATCGTTAGTTAAAAATATGCTATGCAAATCTAGGGTACTTACGAAATCATTTACGAATTCATGGTTTACGTTACCAAAGTCGAGGTCATTGCATTTTACATCGGGCTTTTTAGAAAGAGAGACTGGAAAACAATGATGAATTGAGGCATGGTCACTTGTGAAAATATCACCATTAAATTCATAAAAAGAGGGTGGACATAATTTGTAAAAATTCAATCTAATATGTTGTCATTTCTGGTAACTGAATAATAATAATATGTTTATTATGCCAGTTTACAGGCAATTATAAAGAGTTGGTAATGCACCTCTTGGGCGCCTTCCAACACCTCGAAGACCGGAAAAAACCTAAAACAAACTCCCTATGTTGCAGCCAGCATTGGTTTTGTTTCAATTTTTTTGTTTTGCCAATACTGGGCGAGATCGGGAGTTTGTTCCAAGTGAAAAAAACCTGCCTTCAAAGGTATGATACAAACGGAATAAATGTACAGTTGTAAGCTGAGTTGACTCATCAGCAGGAGAAATGTTTCATATCGTTTAAGGATATTAGTTCCAGACGGAGAGGGTTGGCACAAGAACACAGTGTTCTAAGTCTTCCTTCAAGGGTTGTCGGCAAAAGTTACACGCTATCGGCTGAAAGGTTAGCAGACTGCGGGCTGCTGCTTCAGCAGCATTATCTTCAGCATGAAGCCTGGCGGGGTTCAAAGTCCACGAACGCCATCAGAGTGAAAGAGAGATTCCACCGAGTCAGAACCCAAAATTCTTGAAAGTTGTCCTAAATGTAGAAAACTAGTTATAGCTCTCTTAAACATTGGATAGTTTTTCTGGGTTTTAATACTTTTGGGCTGAACTGACCAGTTGTGACATGTTTGAAAAGTTAATAGTGTCAAACAATTTCTGAAATCTTGGTGGACAGGTATTTGCATGCCAGTCAATGTCTGGCAAATTAAAATCACATAAAATTATTCTGACATCTAGTTGAGTCTCTGCAACTTTTTCAAACATTTCCCACAGCTGCATTACATTGCTTGAGTTACAGGGAGGATTGTAGACACACCCAATTATCGCTTTTTTATTGTGTGGCAGGATGACTGAAATAAGACAAAATTTCCAGAAAATGACGAAATGCTCATGTGATACGGGAAATGTACAAAGGATGATTAAATATAAAGAAAGCAACCACCGCCATGCTTTTCAATGCGGTCTTGTCTGTACAAACTATAATTATCTATTGCGAGTGCCGAGTCAGAAATAAGAGAGTGCGTCCAAGATTCAGTGACACAGAGCACATCTGGATCAAGCTCAAATGCTACTGTTTTAAGTTCTGTCATCTTATTAACAACTGATCTCGCATTGAGTGAGACTATACCGAGCGTATCCTTCAAATGAGGTTAGGCTCGTCAGTATTTATAAAAAAGGAAAACTTGGTGGCGGAAAGGGAAACGACATGGGAGAAAGAAAAGGCGGGAAGCAAACTGACCCCGGTCAGTATCAGTATTATCAAATGAACGGTGCATATTGGAGAAAGGCATATGAGAAGGGGCTCCATAGAAAAGGCGGCTGAAGTGTGGCATGGGAAAACGAGAAGGGAGCATAAATATAGGATTTTGAGGCATTATATCATAATTTGACGAAAAATTTGCCTTCGAAAATTGCATGACTGGTTTTGAAAAACGGTTAATTTTATAAGCTGGCTGAATTATTTTGGGATGTTGATGAGGTTTGGGGATAGGAAAAGCGCTAGCTTGAGCGGTTGGGTCTTTGTTAGATACTGAGTTATTATCGGTAATCATATTGCCGAATTTGAAAGCTGACGTAGATTTTCTAGAGGCGTTCGTAGCTTTATCGGAATTTAAAGCTATCACAGACAAGGTTGGCTTAGAAGGAAAACGACTTGACGAGGCTACAATGTCACTCGAATCACGAGTTAGTTGAATGGGGGAAGTATCAGGGGAAACTGACATTAATCCAGAGGGATGTGAGCTTACCTGAGCCAGAGGGCCGGCCTCAGAGACAACTTTTGGTTTTGTTGAACCAGAGCCAGTGTTCTCATTTGCTACTTAAGATAAAACTCGACGCTCTAGTGGCGTTTTATCCCTGCATACGTAAAGTTATTTATCCTTTAAATAGTTGGTTGACCGCTCATGCTGAGAGAATTTAAGGTCTACTTCTATCGCCGAAAAAAGTTTTACGAGAATCGGCGGGTTTTTACTTCGGCAACTTTAAAATTAAAGCCACAAAAGTAAAGAAACTGAACAGCAACATCTATAGGTTGTTTATCTTTTGACGCATTTTTCAAAAGAAAATTAAAATTCCTTTTTTGCCGATCACGGGTCTCAGTAGACACCATATTGACGAAAGGCTCTAGTTTCTCACATTGGTGAGAAGTGAACGTAGATACCTTTCCATTAAAGATGGCACCAAGCACCGTAGACAGACAAGCATATTGGTTGTAAAGCTTACTAAAGTTGTCCAAAGCATCAAGATCAAGTTTCTTCATGCTTAAGATGGGTTTATCGTTAGGAAGATTGATATTCCGGGTTAATTTACGTCTCAGTTGTGGCTTGGGTATCACATTGAATAGAAGGTGAGTGATAGGATATGTTCTAACAAAAAGTTATGCACAAAATTGCGACAGAAAATTTGAATTACCGAAGAGGATGCGCAGGATGAAAATTATCTCTGATAGTATATCGAGTAATACAAACTATTTCTTGCTGGAAATTGATACAGTACCAAATTTTTAGATATTATTCAGTATTAACGCAATATATTACTTGCTTTTTACGTGAATATACCGGAACTAGAATGTGGCTATGCCGGTGAAACACTATAAAAATGTATATTTTGACCTATCGGTAAAAAAGACACCTACCGGTATGTGCAGATGCTAAAGGGTTTGATATGCAAATAAATAACAACAATTAGGCTAGTATCTTCAGGAATTAACGATGAAATCTGATAAAAAATATTTCTTTCATTTAGCTTTGAAAGATAAGTTGCGCGCCTTGAACTTGACCTCGATAGTTTGGATAAGTATATATATATATATTCACTCAGGAATGTGCGAACACCGATCGAATAGGCTTCCGAACTGAACAAAGTTCATGTGGTGGTCAGAGGTCCCCAACGGGTGACCGCCTGCCAGGCCGATTCCGGCCAAGTCATAATAGCAGTAAGTGGGGTATGACATGTATATATATATGTATATATATATTAAGGATAACAGGCAAGAAATGCCCCTGAGAACCCTATTAATATAACGCAAACAAGGTTATTCTTACAGTTAATATGCATACGGTGGGAGCACATATGATATCATAACAGAATTTCTAGTGAATTTTCACGGAAAAGAATGAAAACTGTCTAAAGCCACAAAAATTGTTCACAGTGCTGGCAGCAGGAAATCGTGTTTTAATAGTTGCCTTTTGTCAAATAAAATCACACCAGGTCTTCTTTTAAATTCCGCAATTGTGTCAGCGGAAACCGTCTCGCTTGGTAGCAAGTTCCAAGGCCGGACCACGCGTTGACTGAAGAAATATTTTCGGAGGTCTAATCGGGTTCGTTCGTTTGTGACCTTGTAAGGATGGCCACGCAGGTGAGTAGTGGTGGCTTATTGGAAGAAATCCTCCAATTTTAGGGAGGAAATGTGGCCCCGGATTATCTGGAATGTCCAGAGCAGGCTGCACTGAACGTTCCTGTAAGACAAAGGAAAAAGGTCAAGTTTGATCGATCTGTCCTGATATGGTAAGTCCCTGAGACCGTCGACCATCTTTGTCGCCCTGCGTTGCACTTGTTCAAGAAGCTCCACATGTTTCTTCAACCATGGTGTCCAAACTGGCATTCCGTTTTCAAGATGTGGTCTCACAAAGGTGCGAAATATTTTTCCGAAGAGTTCAAGTGGAAAGATTTTGAACGCTCGTCTGATCCAGTGCAGGGTACTAGTTGCTTTCTGAACGGACGTTTTACAGTGCTCTGTTTGCATCAAGTTCGCAGTTGCCCATATATTCAGATCTTTGTGTGTCTCAACCTCGTAAATGCAGTAACATTGATAAAATAACTGTGTTTCGGTGGCACTTTTCGCCCCGGGCTTATGTGTCGTACAAGACACTTGAATACATTTAAGTTAAGAAGCCATATGGACGACCAGATAACCAGTTTATCGATGTTCGACTGTAGTCTCTTTGCGTCGTCGGCGCACCTAATTCCAGTTCATATTTTTATGCCATCCGCAAACATGACAGCTGCGCAATCAAGCTCATTGAGACAGTCGTTTACGTAAATCAGGAATAGCAGCAAACCAAAAACTGAGCCTTGTGGTACACCACTCTCGACCATTGTCCATTCTGAGGTTAAGTTTCCGACAATGACCCTCTGTTCTCTGAGGGACAAGAAACTACTGATCCATTTATACATTTTTCCTGGGATTCACACGTCCCAAATCTTCTGCAGAAGAAGCCTGTGTGGTGTCCTATTGAAGGCCTTTTTGAAGTCGAAGAATATAACATCAATTGGATGGCCTTTATCAGCGGCCTTTGTCCACTTCTCCTGTGAGTATAGTCTTGGATAGTCTTGGATAACAAAGAACAGGTGAAATTGTTTCTGTCCCGGAAGACAGCTCTTCGTCATTCACATAAGACGGTGTTTTTTCAGCCGGACTACTCTCCAGCAGAACGTCTGAAACGCCGAGAATTGATGACGGAACTACTGGATAGAGAGAGAGAGAGCTGGAGAGAGCAATCTGGCTATCTTCAGGGACCAAATAATACAGAAAAATACTATAGCGCTGTGAAAGCAGTCAGTCCTGATGACGACTGCGGTCCAGTAGTACTGGCAAACTCGCGCTTAAACGCATTGGACGCTGCAGAGTCTCGCCGGCTGAAATTTCTATGGAATAACGCCCAGAGTTTATTTTCGAAGTTTGATGAACTCCGAATGCAGGTAGCCGATGGGTTTCCTGATGTTATAGCAATTACAGAAACCTGGCTGTCACAGAGCATCAGTGATTCAGAAGTGGCGCTATGCGGATACCAACTATTCAGACGAGACCGAGTTGAACGCCAGGGTGGAGGAGTTGATATGTATGTAAAGAACGAATTAAGTGTGTGCGAGAAGCCTGAAAGGATTACTCATGGTAAAGGACTATTTGGCTGTCAATTAAGGCACGGGGGTCGCAGCCCCTGGAAGCCGTGACTGTCTACCGACCACCGTGGACAAACAGTGATGCATATGCGCGTTTACTGGTGCGCATAAAGGAGATAGGAACTCGAGCTGATGTTGTACTCATGGGTGACTTCAATGCGCCCAGCATATGTTGGAACAAGTTGCGGGCCAATTTTTCTAAAAACGCCTTTGATCACCATCTGCTAACAACAAAACTTGACGCCCTTCTCACACAACACGTCCTAGTTTCAACTAGAGCACGTGGAGGGCAACACGCTAGTTGTTTAGATCTAGTCTTCGCGAAGCGTCCTGACACTATAGACGAGGTATGCTGCCTACATCCACTAGGTCGAAGTGATCATGCCGTACTTTTGTGGGATTATGGTCTTTACTCATTACCCCCTACAGTAGACGAACCAAGGCCGTATATATGGTGAGGTGACTTCTCACAAATGAGAGTAAGGGCATCACAAATAGACTGGGGTCTTCTTTATTCTGGGGATGTCACTGAGGACTGGAATAAATTTCAGGAGAGGTTGTTGCAGCTAATGCGCAGTCATTGTCCACTTTCAGTGCCCAAGGTGTCAAGCCGACCTCCATGGCTGAACAGAGCTGTCAAAAGAGGGGTCAATAAAAAAGAAAGCTTTGGAAGAAGTTTTGCAACACAAGCCGCAACGAAGATTTTTAACAGTACAAAATCCAGAGGAAAAAGGTAAAAAAATGCTTTTCAAAGCACGACGGGACTTTCAGAGCGATCTACTTTGTCAAGCTGCCAATAATCCAAAGTTGCTATACAGTTATTTAGGGAAAAGCACACGTAACAGGAACCCGATTCCTGTTATGCAAACTGATGATGGTCACGAATTCTCCGACTGTAAAAACAAAGCAGAACATTTTGCTGAGTTCTTTCAGTCTGTCTTCCACGTTGAACCTCCCTTCGTTGCAACTGTTGACGAGGTCGTGGAAGCACCAAATATTGAGGATATTTTGTTTAAAAAAGAGACGATTTTCAATAACTAAAAAGCTTGAAGGAATGTAAATCTCCAGGTCCAGATGAAATTTCTGCCAAATTGCTCAAGGAACTTGCTAGAGAGCTAGCTAAACCCCTTTCACTAGTGTGCCAGAAATCGTTTGATACTGGAATACTTCCTCCGGACTGGAAATTAGCGCATATTACACCGCTTTAGAAAAGCGGTGGTCGTGCATCTGCGAATAACTACAGACCCATGAGTCTGACCTCCATATGCTGCAAAGTAATGGAGAAGATCATCAAGAAGCAATTGATGATCTATTGTGAAACACAATATATTGTCCAATGCGCAATTTGGATTCCATAGGGGAAGGTCATGTGTAACAAACTTGCTTTGTATGATGCAAAGCTGGAAAAGGGCAATTTATGCAAAAAAACTGTATATGCAGCCTACATTGATTTCCGGAAGGCCTTTGACAGTGTTCCACACCAACGTCTCCTGCATAAGTTGAGACTGATGGGTCGCCAAACCTGGTTATTAGCGGTGTTAGCAGCTTAGACAGCCCGGCCACTTCGACACGGGCCCTTGACAACCATGTAAAGATACGACCAGGAAGTAACTGCCGATATGGCCACTTAGATGATTTTATAAATTCTCCACCTCCCGCCAAACGGCCAAGATGTCGACTATGCTTACCAAAGTTAGACTGTGAGGACTTCGGCATATCATCGGCCGAACCAAGTAAACCAGCAGGCGTCTCACTCGATCGCAAAGAAACTAAAATAAATCCGCAGTCTACGCCATCGTTACTTTGCTCAGGCAGCACTAATAATGATCTGCATTTGCGTTCAAGCGTCACATCGTTGCTTGATGCTGCACTCGAAAGCGATGATACAGAGGTCGATAAGATCATGAAGCCAAAAAGCATAGGACTAGAAAGGCTCGAAAGCGATGACCAAGAGTTTGACAAGATCATAACTCAAAAGAGGCATAAGCCTAAGAAAGCCAAACGGTTCACGGGTTTGCATTCAGCTTACCCAATAGCCAGTACATCAGAACCGCTGATACCGGATACAATTGCTCCCTCGGCTGAAACACGTGAGCTTGCAACATATGCCCCATTGAGGTGCAAGCAGAACATAGTTGTAAAGGGGGCCCCAGAGTCAGAGTCGTCAATTGCACAAGAACCAATTGACCAGGACGTGGGTCTTATGTGAGTGTACGCCAAACCGTTGCTAAAACCAGACGAGTCTTTCCGCATTCTTAAGGCATTTCGAATAGGGAAGGCTCCAACAGATCCAGAATCAATTTCTCAGCCACGACCTCTTAAATTTATTTTAGAAACTGAAGCACAGGCGAAACTCTTGCTAGAGCGCAAACCATCCTTATAGAGTCTGCATTTGCAAGTTTTTTTCAGCCGGATTACGAGTTGAAAGAGCGGAGAAAGATGAGACAGCTAATCATAGAGCTGGAAAAACGGAGAACAAATGGCAAGACAAATCTCAAAATAAGAGAGGGACAAACAGTTCAGGTCAAAAGGACATCGCTCACGTCGAAGCCGGTAGCAGTGATGGCCTAGCTGTCCCGCCACCGAAACCTCAGACATGCCCTCTTAAATTGATCGTTTTAAATGCCAGATCACTGATTAATAAAATGCTTCTGCTCCAGACTATGGTTTTCGTCAACCGCCCAGACATTGTTATGGTAACTGAGACATGGGCATCGGCCTCTGTAGCTGACTCAGAACTCTCTGTTCTAGGCTATTCATGCGTTCGGAACGATCATAACAATGGCCGTGGCGGAGGAAGATGCATCTATATTAAGCATTCACTTGCATTTCTCCCTCTGGACTATCCTTAATTCACAGCGGTGAAGGAGAGCTGCTGGCTACGAGTTGTTCTAAAAAACCAATAATCCTTACTTGTTGGCTGTGTTTATCGCCCACCTAATGCCAATGCAGACTACGATCTTTGTCTCTCACAGGCATTTCCTGCCGCAGCTGACTTGAATCTTAAGTATTGCTTGATTGCAGGCGATTTTAACCTTCCTGACGTGCAATGGTTTCCACCATCCGGTCCTTCAAAGTTCGAGAACTTACTTGAGGCAATAGATATCGGCATGTGAGATCAGGTAGTCGATTTTCCCACTCGAGGAGCAAACATACTCGACCTAATTTTTTGTAGGGGATGCGAACCACTTTCAGTGTCATCCTTAGACGCACTTGGGAGTTCAGACCATCTTACAGTTGTTAGTGAACTAGAACTGGAGGCGGATAAAACATTTTCCCAAAAGTATAGTCTTTATCATGACTTCCGATCAGCAAACACGGCAGACCTACTGGCACATCTAAACGCTCTCGACTGGTCTGAATTTTTCCAATGTTTGGATGTAAATGTTTGTACCAATGCACTGTAAAAAGTGTTGGATCCACTCATCCTTCACTTTGTCCCCCGTAAGAAGGTAATACATGTCAAGGATGAAGTGTACCTTCCCCTGTCTTTCCGTCGAAGCCTGCGCAAACTCTCTCGTCGTTTGCATCGACAGAACGACACTTCCGTTCTGCCCTTGATCACACTGATCTTTGAGCAGGCTAAGAAGCTCTCC
>JAYGXS010000004.1:64814658-64824791 GCA_036362985.1 Ligula intestinalis | reverse complement strand
TTCTGCCCTTGATCACACTGATCTTTGAGCAGGCTAAGAAGCTCTCCGAAGAAAAGCAGATAGCCGATGAGGCCCACTTCACTGAAAATCCTTCCCTTAATGTTGCAAAACTCTTTTCGCGTACAGTAAAAGCGCAGAGGAAAACGCAACACCCCACACTTCAAAATGCTTAAGGAAACCCCATAGCTGACGCTAAGTTGACCGCCGATATCTTCAATGCGTTCCTATCCAAAACGTTTAGTGAAAGCTCGTTCGCTGCACCTCCGGCTATTCAGGCTTGGATGGGTGCAATACTCGAAACAATAAGTTTTACCCTCTGGGATGTGACTGTAGCCATTCGCCGTTATCGTCAATCTTATATTCCAGGACCAGATGGCATCCCAGTAAGCCTTCTAAAAGCTGAAGTGAATGATATCTTTCCGTCTATTATTTGTAGGGTATTTAATCTTGCTCTTGAGAGTGAAACCTTTTCTTCGTTGTGGAAGGAATCGCACATAATGCCAATTCGCAAGTTTGGCCGATCGACGTCATTCGACAACTTTAGGCCAATAAATACACTTTCCGCAGCATCTAAGATCTTGGAGACCTTGATCAAAGAAAAAATATGATGCGTCACTTGACAGAGAACAACCTGCTCAATACAGCTCAACATGGCTTTCTTGAGAAACGATCTTGTGACACCTGTCAGCTCTCTTTCTTTGATTATGTGTTGCAGTCTAGAGACAGTGGTTTTGCCACATAAAGCGTCTATTTTGATTTTACTCAGGCCTTTGATCGGGTCGATCATAACCTCCTCCTTCTGAAACTGGCCTCCTTCGACATAGGTAGCAAGCCTCTGAACTAAATATCTTCCTATTTGGATGCTCGCACACAACAAGTAAAAATTTCCAATGTTGTCTCCAACCCCACGCATGTGAGGAGTGGAGTTATACAGGGTAGTGTACTGGGTCCGCTCCTATTTTGCCTGTTTGTCAACGACGTTACAGATTGTTTTCAGTATGGCAGACCCTTCATGTACGCTGATGATTTAAAAGTCGCTTATTGATATAAACCGGCTGATCGCAACATCGTCCTCGAGATGATAGAAAAGGATCTTCAGGCCTTCGCCCAGTGGTGTTGCACATGGCACCTCACCCTTTCATGGCACAAATGTTCCTTTATGGTTGTTGGCGACGATCATCAACCGGAATTAAGCATTGACGGCCACGAACTAAATGTCCCAGGAGTTATCAAGGATTTGGGCATATCCTACTCTAATAGTTTCAATTTGTCAGAGCACTGTGCCCTGGTAGTCTCGAAAGCATGCCAAACCACCAGATTTATCCTTAGAAATTTTAAGACTATCAAGGTTAGAACTAGCCTCTATAATATGTACGTGAGACCTAATCTTGAAAGCTGCTCAACCTTATTCAGTCTTCTGCGCACTAGTGAACGGAAGAAAATAGAATCGGTGCAGCACTTCTTCAATAGAAGAGTTTTCACTACAAAACACCGTAACTTTACCTACCAACAAAGGTGCGAACTTATAAAGCTGGATCCACTATGGCTTCATCGATTGCGGAAGAGTCTATTTTTACTGTTTAAACTTTTGAATGGTCAAAACTTTAATCCTCTTAGTACAATAAGGCAGCTTGAGCACTCTCGACGCGCCAGTCATCGAGACGTATTTTCATTTCTTCCTATGGCTCGTACAGTTAAGAACCGGCAATTCTTTTCAGTAAATGACATATCAATCTGGAATAAGCTGCCCAAAAGTATTAAAACCCAGCAAAACTACCCTAGGTTTAAGAGAGCTATAACTAGTTTTCTACATTCAGGTGAACTAACATGAATTTTGGGTGCTGACTCTGTGGAATCTCTCTTTCACTCTGATGGCGTTCGTGGACTTTGAACCCCGCCAGGCTTCATGCTCAAGACAATGCTGCTGAAGCAGCAGCCCGCAGTCTGCTAAACTTTCAGCCGATAGCGCGCAACTTTTGCCGACAACCATTGAAGGAAGACTGAGAACACTGTGTTCTTGTGCCAACCCTCTCCGTCTGGAACTAATGTTTTTAAACGATATGAAACATTTATCCTGCTGATGAGTCAACTCAGCTTACAACTGTACATTTATTCCGTTTGTATCATACCTTTGAAGGCAGGTTTTTTTCACTTGAAAAAAACTCCCGATCTCGCCCAGTATTGACAAAACAAAAAACCTGAAACAAAACCAATGCTGGCTGCAACATAGGGAGTTTGTTTTAGGTTTTTTCCGGTCTTCGAGGTTTTGGAAGGCGCCCAAGAGGTGCATTACCAACTCTTTACAATTGCCTGTAAACTGGCATAATAAACATATTATTATTTAAAACATGGTATAATACCGTACTTTTGCTGCTGAAGCTGCGACCCGCAATCGGCTAAACCTTCAGCCGATAGCGCGCAACTTTTGCCGACAACCATTGAAGGAAAACTAAGAACAGAGTATTCTTGAGCTCACCCTCTCCGTCCCGAACTTATTTGCCTCAAGAATATGCAACTTTTCTCCTGCTGAGGTGTCAACTCAGATTACGACTGAACATGTATTCCGTTTGTATCGTACCTTCGAATTCAGGTGTTTTACTTGAACAAGCTCCCAATCCCTCACAGTATTGACAAACCACAAAACGGAAATAAATCAACACTGGCTGTAAAAAGGGGGTTTGTTCTAGGTTTTATCCTGTCTTCGAGGTTTTGGAAGGCGCCCAAGAAGTGCTCTACCAACTCTTTAAAATTGTCTGTAAACTGGCATAATATACATATATGTATAAGCTGATAACTTCGGAAAACAGGGCAATACCGCAATGGAAATTATTGACGCGTTGAGTGGCTTATACAGAGAAGGGCTAAAAACGAAGCCTTGGGTAACATCAATCTCGAGCTCAACTTGTGCTGACTGCTGATTACCGATATGGGCAATTTGCAAGCGGTTGATTGAAAGACTTCAAGTCAATATCAAAGGATTCCCTTGAATGCCTGTTCGGTTGAGTTCTTGCAGGGGTCGCTGATGTGGTGCATTGCGAATTCTAATTTAAACATTGATGCAAACTAACATCTCAATCTTTATAAAAAATTATGACATAGGAAAAGAACTTTCTCTACAACTATACTAAAATATATATTGCTTTCTCTTATAAGGTAACAGTAGTATAAATTTTAAGCAGGTTTTAGCAAAATTTCAATCTCATCTAGACGGGATAAACGACTAACGAAAGACCAAGTTTCTTCTGCCGGCGCACTTGAATGACGATGGTGCTTCGCAATCAGTTTCCAGCTGCCTCGACCCTCCTCAGACATCTGCAACGTCCCATCTTTTTATCAAAATCCTCCCGATGGACAAAGATTCTAATCTCCGTATCGAGCAGACCCATGCATACGGAAGATGCGACGTCCTCAGATGAGTACTTGACCGCGGCCAAATCCACCGCAGTAAAAGGACATGGCAGTTTTCCAGACCCAAAGTATTCTTACTATGATACAGGAACACGTATAATGTATGGCTATTTTATTTCATTTTTCTTAGTATTGTACATTAGAAGTAAGGTTTTTTGCACTTAAAACAAACTCCTTATTTCGCGCACTATTGACCAAGCAAAAGAACAAAACAAAGCCAATAGTGACTGTGAAAGAAGAGACTTGGATTAGGTTTTTTCCTGCCTTCCGTGGTTTTTACGGCGCCGAAGGTGTGCGTTACAAATAAGCCTTATTATTATCATACATGGTACGTTTCCTTTCATCGTTCTACCCAGTAGAGCGGATCTTTCAGTTTTAACTTTCCACTATGGAAGCAATGTCGGTATCGTATTGTATGTAATCCTACGCTTAGAAACGCATTAGCTTTTGCTTAATTAGTTTGCCATAATTTTTAGCAGATGAAATTGAGATGATTAGTCTGCAGTTATTTGGATGTCTTGCCGCAATGTTTAAATGGCCATACAATCCATCCACATTTTTAATAGGCAGCCAATCAGAGGGTATAAAATAAGTTGTCAGGCGCCTTTTATGCTGTAGTCAGTCCCATTTGGTTTGACGAGGCTATTCGTGATTGCCTTATGCTATCCCTTACATGCCAGGAGTATTTTCACACTTTCCTGTATCATATCACGTGAGTTCTGTGGATTAGACAATGTAACCGATATATTACTTACCTGATTTTGCTTAATTTGAAGTTGTTGTTTCCATTCGGTAGCTGACGTCCATCATAATGCTGAGCTGTAACTCTGTGGCTTTTACTAGCTGAACAACGTTGGAATTCTCCATGCCTATATTGAGTGAAAATCCTGTCTGTCTGACCCACGATTGTTCCTCTCCTCCGAAAGCTGTCCTCTTCCTCTGCGCCGCGTGCCCGTTAACCTCTCTCTCACTCAAATGCACACGCATGTCCTAAAACAGCCATCAAAGTGGCACTTGAGTGCGTCACCTGTCCCCTCTCGGCCCTTTATAGGAAAGTTGACTAGAACTAGCAGCAGTCATGATTGGCTGAGCTGAACACCACTTGACCCCGTTTCCCTTCGCGGGCAATAGTGCCATGACTGCTACCATTGACAATAAAATATGGCATCTCTCCCACTCACGGCCAACACCGGATGCTGCCTTTTGAGCACCAGGTTGTGTCTTGCTGACCTGGGAACCATTGACTTTATTGTCAGCGCACACTCGCATCACCCGTCTCCCCACCAGCGCAGCGCATGTCTGCCAGTTAAACACGAATCACTTGAACGCCCCCCCCCTCCATTGTGGACACATTGTATTTTTTCTGTTCACGGAATCCCCTATTTCGTGCTGGTGTTTCAGACAAATAGAATGCCACATGAACTAAGTTCTTAAGTCACACAAAACAAGCGGTAACTCTTCTTCTATTCATGCACACACACTCTCAAGACCGATTTTGCCCTGCGTGGCGTTGTTGACTGTAAATCGTTCCCTTGGCTAGAGTCAGGCCATTTGGCTGGCTTCCTTTGCTTTTCTACTGCATGTATCCGATGTTGAGGTTTGTACTTCGTTTATCCTTTACTGTTTGTTTAGTAGTACCGTACTACGTTGATAGTTGTTATTATTGGGCGTTGACGTACGTGTTACTGTTGGATGCAGAATCGGAGGTGGAAAGAAACTCAAAGCACCCCCACGCAGACCACATGGTCAAAGGACAACCCGGTGTCTTACACAATCACCAGGTGAAGGCGAAATAGCTGAAAAGTTCGTATTCCCTTCTGCTCTGCTTATTGGTAATTTCTCAGCTAATAACACAGTAATAGCATAGAATATATCAATGTTAGTTGATTCTGGAACATATAGCTCTCCTATTGGACAGGGAACGCTCCGTAAACCTCGGAGTGAATGAGATACTACAGATAATCAAAAGTAAGACTGAAGACTGCAAATGGCGCCATGCGACATAAGGGCATGGTGGAACTTGGACTATTATTTAATAGCCTTTCATTCGCCCATACGATCATGTATAAACTCCGAAAACATAAACCCAGATGTACACTCCTAGTCGAGATCGAGGGTTGACTTTGATGTGATTCACCTCTGACTAATACTAATAGTATAGAAAGAGCCAGTATAACTAACAGTCAGCTACGTGCCAGTCGGGAGTAGTAAAAATATCGGTAGCAGCAGTCGCAGTAACAGAAGCACGTTATTTACTATCGGACAATTTAAATCATAAGTTGCCACATTATATATAATATATTTATTTCCGGAATTAATTTTGTATTTTTCAGTTTATTTCAGTTAATTTGGTAAGGGTAATAGGCAGTGCCTTTAAAAACCTGTTGATTACATGCTGGTGCGTTACACATGTACATGCACATAAAAAATACCACATCTAACATAATATTGGCAAACAGGATGTAGCATTGTGTTGACAAATAAGTTTGGAATTTAGACGTCAGTCTTCGAGGGACAAGAGGGGAGGCATGTAAATATCCAAGCGCTTTTTGTACAACTGAAGGAAATTGGCCTCCACGACTGACTGCGGGAGATCGTTCCACTGTTACAGGGCCCGTTGCGTAAAGAATTCAGAGCGGAGATTGAGTTTGTGTATCTTCGGGCGCAGCTTCATTGTGTGCCCACGGAGATGAGGCGAGAGGTGCCACTGAAACATGTCGTCAAATCGCAATCTTTTCTCAAGACCGTGTATTATCTTTTAAACTAAGATAATATTCCTTTTTGCCTGTTATGCAGAGTGAATTAATTAAGGCCTTCCAGTCTATCTAAATAAGGGTGGTACTTTAAAACTCTTACTAGCCTAGTTGCCCGCCGTTGCACTTTCTCGAGACTTGTTGTGTCTTTTGCTAGCCTTGGCCGCCATGCCTGTTTGCCATATTCTAGTTGTGGTCAAACGAATGAACTGTACACTTTGCCATAGAGATTTTCGTCAAAAGCTAGAAACGTCCTTTTGATAGAGTGTAGCATCCCCGTGGCTTTATTAACAGCGTTGGTTCATTGTAACGAGGGATTCAGATTGCTCTGTATCCAAATGCCAAGGTCTTTATGTGAAGATTTGACGGTAATTGGATTGTTTTCAGGTAATATGTCCTCATGCTGTGGAGAGTGGGATATTTCGTTGGACACAGGTGAAGGATGGCGCACTTTTGTAAATTGAAATCAAGGAGCCATCTTTCGGACTATGTCTGCAGTTGCAAAGATTATTTTACCAATTTTCTCGTTTGCTCGGGCGCTTAATGACCTGCCAGAGCTTAATGCCATCAGCGAACATGACTTTACCACAGTCCAGTTCTTAAAAGCTGTCACTAACATAGAGAATGAAGAGTAGAGGACCGATAACGGAGCCTTGAGAAACCCCACTAACTACGTCAGCCCAGTCCAATTTATCCTCCCCGATGCAAACTCGTTGTTTTTGATCGACCACAAGTGCCCTGATCCAGTGAAAAATTTTCCCTTTAATGCCAAGAACGCTCAATTTATGTAAAAGGCGTTGATCGGGCTCTCAAGGACTTCACGGAAATCAATGTACACTACTTTCACTTTGAAACCTGCTTCTGAAGCATTTGTCCAGCCCTCAAGTGAAGCCAGCAAATTTGAATGACAGGAGCGCCCTCGGCGAAAGCCATGCTGGAAATGTTGTACGATTCCATTTTCATCGCAACATCTTAGTGTGGTCTGTTTGACAAGGACCTTCATCATTTTGCAGCAAAGGCAAGTCAAGCTTATGGGCCTTTAGCTGTTTGTAGCCATCTTGGTACTTTCCTTATATAACGGTACGATGTTGGCCGTCTTCCACTGCAAAGGCACGTCTCCTGTTCTCATGAAAAGCTCAAACAGAGATGAAAGAGGTACCGATAGCTTGGTCACGAGTTCTTTGAGTATCAGTCCAGGGATTCTATCCGGTCCAGGAGACTTGTCTGATTTTATGCGACTGAGGATATGCCTTACGTCTGCGACAGAAATGGTAACAGTTTCAATGACGGCTGTATCTTCGCTCACTACTAGTCCCGGATTGTCGTCGGGGGATTCCATCATAAACGCCGATCAGAAAAACTCTGACAGTAACTCGACTTTCCGTGGTCCCTCCGTTAAGACGTTCCCAAAATTATCCTTTAGGGTTGCAATGTCTTTAAGTCACTTTAAGTCACTTTATTAAGGGAAGAAGGCTTTCGCCCTTGAGCTCCCTATTCATAACCAAAATCGCATAATAGGTCCACCGTAACAATAGTACATAATACAAATGTAGGCTTAACATCAGCGATAAGTGTGAGCCAGTTGCAAGGTGCTGCTACTGACACTTTGTTCATTATATCTGCCACAGTTTCTCAGCAAATGAGAATCAAGTTTGTGTTTAAAAATGTCAACAGTATCTGAGAGGACCACGTCTTCCGGGAGTCCGTTCCACGCTCCAATGACCCTCTGCGAAAAGGCGTTTCGTCGAACGTCGATACGGGCCAGTTTCCTCTGTAGTTTAAAAGGATGACCTCGCAGATGGTCAGTCCGAGCCAATTCGAAGAAATCATCAAATTCTAGGGCGCAGTCTTGGCCTCTAACAATTCGGTAGGTTTGTATGAGGTCCCCGCGGAGTTGCCTATAATTGAGAGGGAAAAGATCAAGTTCGGTCAGTCTGTCTTCATAAGGCAGATGACTAAGATTATTGACCATCTTTGTAGCCCTCGCCTGCACTCGTTCCAGGTGCAGGTAATCCTTCTTGAACCACGGACGCCAGGCCTGGACAGCATACTCCAAGTGGGACCGAACAAACGCTCCGTAGGTTTTCCTGAAGAGCTCCTTTTCAATGTTTACGAATCCCCGCCTTATCGCAAACAGCACCTGCGTCGCGCGTTTAGCTGCCTTTACACACTGAGTAGATGGTTTGAGTGAGGAATTTATTAGAACACCGAGATCCTTTTGTTCGTTCACATTTGAAAGCGGGTGCCCATCGAGGAGGAAGGAATCCTTCTCCTCATCAGTCCTTCTAGTACGGAGTCTTAAAACCACACACTTACTAATGTTGAAGTTTAAAAGCCAACGAGCAGACCAGCAGCTAAGTCGATTAAGAATCTCTTAAATAAATAAATAAATAAATAAATAAATAAATTTTATATTTTAGGCCCGGAGGGCCTCGTCATTGCTAACTTAGTGCTGTGGAAAAATAAATACACAGTTGATAAATGCTGCTCTCCATGAAACAACCACATAGACAGCGGGAGCGTTTAGTAGTGGTGGTAGATAAATTCGTCATATCGTCATTTTAAAATAGTAGTCAACGCATGGTGAACTAAGAAGGAAGCAGTGAAAAAAAACTCCTACCATTTAAGCTGGGGCGGAGTTCAGCGAACCCCTACTTAAAAAAAAACAAAACGCAGGAGAAAAAAGCTGCTTCAAAAAAGTTAAGGGGTTTGGTTGAGAGGATTGATTGTAGTGCAAATGAGACAGGACTGTTGATGAGAACGAATGAGGGTGGGAAACGCTTCTTGTGATTGGAGACATCATATAATAGCAGAGGCTGTCTTTCACCATTGTTACACCGCCCGACTGGCTTCATGATCAACCATCAGGGAGATGAGACCGGAGGAGACCATCGCGGACAACAGAGTCAGGAAGATGAGGGAACGGCAGAGGTCACCTGATCATCAACGAAACGTCCGAGCTGTGACCTTGTAGACTGCGGAGTTTAGCGACGAGCTGGCGAAAATAGCAGAACCGCCACGAGCATGACTAAGGACCATGAAGCCTATCGTCAGGGTAGTAAAACGGAGAATAGAGAAAACGGCAATGATGACTGGACAGAGAAGTGGACGAAACATCGTTGTAAATATCACTGAAAGAATGAAGAAATAGACATGTATGGAAAAAATTTGATACAAACATAACAACCTCAGATACCAGGGGGACCCTTTTCAAAGTCCAAAAGTTGTGTGTTAGGGAAGGAGACGGATAACAAGGACTTTATATCTTCTGAAGTTAAGTGTTTACGTAATTTGACTTTAAAACCTGCTAAGTTAGACGACAGCCTAATTTCGAGGGGAATATTATTCCAGAGGAAGGCATATTTGGAGGCAAAGAAGTGAGAATGGTTCGAAGTGGAGCTTAAGGGGGGTGCAATAATCCTGGAGGAATTACGGGTGGCATAAGGTCTATCTGCGGGAATGAGAGCATTGATTCGTGGAAGGTTAGGGGTAGAGTTAACGCGAAAGAGGAAACAGAGGCCCGCTTCGAGTCTTCTGACCCAAAGAAATGTCATGTTCGCTAACTGACATCTCTCCGTATAAGAAAGCGTGGATCGAGGAAGAGCGAATATTTTGCGAGTAAATACCCTCTGTACATTTTCAATCTTACTGCGGTCTGAAGCATTCATTAGACCAAAGAGGGGACAGCAGTATTCTAGGATGGGTAGAACATACATGCGATAAAGTTTTAACTTTATTTCCAGCAGGAAGAAATTGTGTGATATAAAACCACATATCTGTGCAGCCTTCGCAGATATTCGATCGGCATGAGGCGACAATGCTAGTTTATTTGTGTAGCTTAGACCTAAGTCTTTTATAGTGGATCGTTCTAAAATTGGAGTATTTTGAAAGACTAGGGGACGAGGAAGCTTGGCGGGACCAAAACACATGAAACTACACTTGGATGGAGAGAATTCCATCTGCCAGGTAGCA
>JAYGXS010000004.1:64653077-64807636 GCA_036362985.1 Ligula intestinalis | reverse complement strand
TTCTGCAATCGACGAAGCCATAGGGGATCCAGCTTTATAAGTTCGCACCTTTGTTGGTAGGTTAAGTTACGGTGTTCTGTAGTGAAAACTCTTCTAGTGAAGAAGTGCTGCACCGATTCTATTTTCTTCCGTTCACTAGTGCGCAGAAGACTGAACAGAGGCGAGCAGTATTCAAGACTAGGTCTCACGTACATATTATAAAGGCTAGTTCTAACATTGATAGTCTTAAAATTTCTAAGGATAAATCCGGTGGTTCGGCGTGCTTTCGAGACTATCAGGGCACAGTGCTCTGACAAATTGAGACTATTAGAGTAGGATATGCCCAAATCCTTGATAACTGCTGGAACATTTAGTTCGTGGCCGTCAATGCTTAATTCCGGTTGATGATCGTCGCCAACAACCATAACGGAACATTTGTGCCATGAAAGGGTGAGGCGCCATGTGCAACACCACTGGGCGAAGGCCTGAAGATCCTTTTTTATCAGCTCGAGCACGATGTTGCGATCTGCCTGTTTATATCGATAAGCGACTTTTAAATCATCAGCGTACATGAAGGGTCTGCCATACTGAAAACAATCTGACACGTCGTTGACAAACAGGCAAAATAGGAGCGGACCCAGTACACTACCCTGTATAACTCCACTCCTCACATGCGTGGGGTTGGAGATAACATTGGAAATTTTTACTCGTTGTGTTTGAGCATCCAAAAAGGAAGATATGAAGTTCAGAGGCTTGCTACTTATGCCGAAGGAGGCCAGTTTCAGAAGGAGGAGGTTATGATCGACCCGATCAAAGGCCTTAGTAAAATCAACATAGACGCTATAAGAGGCAAAACCGCTGTCTCTAGATTGCAGCACATAATCAAAGAAAGAGAGCTGACAGGTGTCACAAGATCGCTTCTCGATAAAGCCATGTTGAGCTGTATTGAGCAGGTTGTTCTCTGTCAAGTGACGCATCACCTTTTCTTTGATTAAGGTCTCCAAGATCTTCGAGGCTGCGGGAAGTGTATTTATTAGCCTAAAGTTGTCGAATGACGTCGATCGGCCATATTTACGAATAGGCATTATGTGCGATTCCTTCCACAACGAAGGAAAGGTTTCGCTCTCAAGAGCAAGATTAAATACCCTACAAAGAATAGATGGAAAGATATCATTCGCTTCAGCTTTTAGAGGGCTAACTCGGACGCCATCTGGTCCTGGACTATAAGATTGACGATAACGACGAATGGCTGCAGTCACATCCCAGAGGGTAAAACTTATGGTTTCGAGTATGGCACGCGTCCAAGCCTGGATAACCGGAGGTGCAGCGAACGAGCTTTCACTAAACGTTTTGGATAGGAACGCATTGAAGCTATCGGCGGTCAACTTAGCGTCAGCTATGGGGTTTCCTCAAGCATCTTGAAGTGTGGGGTGTTGCGTTTTCCTCTGCGCTTTTACTTTCGTACGGGGGATAAAGTGGAGGATGAGTGGATCCAACACTTTGTACAGTGCATCGGTACAAACATTTACTTCCAAAGATTGGAAAAATTCAGACCACTCGAGAGCGTTTAGATGTGCCAGTAGGTCCGCCGTGTTTGCTGATCAGAAGTCATGATAAAGATTATATTTTTGGAAAAATGTTTGATCCGCCTTCAGTTCTAGTTCAATAACAACTGTAAGATGGTCTGAACTCCCAAGTACGTCTAAGGATGACACTTAAAGTGGTTCGCATGCCCTACAAAAATTCGGTCAAGTATGTTTGCTCCTCGAGTGGGAAAATCGACTACCTGATCCCAAATGCCGATATCTATTGCCTCAAGTAAGTTCTCGAACTGTGAAAGACCGGATGGTGGAAACCATTGCACGTCAGGAAGGTTAAAATCGCCTGCAATCAAGCAATACTTAAGATTCAAGTCAGTTGCGGCATGAAATGCCTGCGAGAGACAAAGATCGTAGTCTGCATTGGCATTAAATGGGCGATAAATACGGCCAACAAGTAAGGAGTATTTGTTTTTTAGAACAACTCGTAGCCAGCAGCTCTCCTTCACCGCTGTGAATTAAGGATAGTTTAACGGGAGAAATGCAAGTGGCTGCTTGATAAAGATGCAGCTTCCTCCACCACGGCCATTTTTCGATCGTTCCGAACGCATTCATAGCCTAGAACAGAGAGTTCTGAGTCAGCTACACAGGCCGATGCTCATGTCTCAGTTACCATAACAATGTCTGGGCGGTTGACGTAAACCATAGTCTGGAGCAGAGGTATTTTAGTAATCAGTGATCTGGCATTTAAAACGATCAATTTAAGAGGGCATGTCTGAGGTTTCGGTGGCAGGACAGCTAGGCCGTCACTTTTACCGGCTTCGACCAGAGCGATGGCCTTTTGACCTGAACTATTTGTCCCTCTCTTATTTTGAGATTTGTCTCGCCAATGCTTCTCCGTTTCTCCAGCTCTATTATTAGCTGTCTCATCTTTCTTCGCTCTTTCAACTCGTAATCCGGCTAAAAAAAAACTTGCAAGTGCAGACTCCGTAAGGATGGTTTGCGCTCATGCAAGAGTTTCGTCGGTGCTTCAGTTTCTAAAATAACTTTTAGAGGTCATGGCCGAGAAATTGATTCTGGAGCTGTTGGAGCCTTCCCTATTCGAAATGCCTTTAGAATGCGGAAAGACTCGCCTGAATTTAGCAACGGTTTGGCGTAGACTCGCATAAGACCCACGTCATGGTCAATTCGTTCTTGTGCAATTGACGACTGACTCTAGGGCCCCTTTTACAACTTTTTTCTGCTTGCGACTCAATGGGGCATATGTTGCAAGCTCATGTGTTTCGGCCGAGGGAGCAATTGTATCCGGTACACGCGGTTCTGGCTATTGGGTAAGCTCAGCGCAAACCCGTGAACCACTTGGCTTTCTTAGGCTTATGCCTCTTTTGAGTTATGATCTTGTCAAACTCTTGGTCATCGCTTTCTTGTGCAGAGTAGAGCAACGATGTAGTGCTAGGATGCAAATCCCTGTAATTGCTAGTGTCGCTTTAGCCGAGTGACGATGTTATAGCTCGCGAGCTTCACACATGATCCGATATGCAGATTTCAGGCGTGTCAACAGACATGTCCAAATCCAAGTCAATATCAGCGTCAACTCGTTCTTGTGCAATTGTTGATGCTATCTCTGGAGCCCCTTTTACAACTTTATTCTGCTTGTGACTCACGGGTGCATCTGTTGCGAGCTCACGAGTTCCGACCATATAGAATTTACACTACTTGTGGTGCTTCTCGTTTATAGAATGGACACGTCCGTGGTTATTTCATGTCATGCACCTAATAATTTCCACGATTATATCCTTGATTATTATCTGGAGGTCATATACTAGAAACCACATAGAGAACGTTGGGGGCCTACTGAAGAGCCGAAACTCTCGTTGCTGTATCATTCAGTAGCAGAAACATCGGCGAAACACGTTTCTGGGCTTTAAGTTAGTATCTATGCGGAAGTATGGTATAATATCATTGTCATATATATAAATATAGCAGTAAGGGGAATATGACAGCATTTGTGGGTAACTTGATACAGAACTGTTTTGGGCTTATTAGCCTTCATCAGCCAAGCATAACCCTGAAAACCATCTGATCGGACAACACAAACAAACGCACTTAGAGACGGCGCAGTTGGTCTACCACTGGTGTCTATCAGATGGGTCATAAGCACTTCATCGAACCGCAGTTCATCAGCGCCTCGCCACCGGCCTTTTGCTGTCACTGATGATCGGGTATGTATTCACTCAGAAATGTGCGAACACCGATCGAATAGGCTTCCAAACTAAATAAAATTCATGAAGTGGTCAGAGGTCCCCAACGGGTAACCGCCTGCCAGGCCAATTCCAGCCAAGTCCTAATAGCAGTAAGGAAGGTATGGCAGCAATAGAGGGTAAATTGATAAAGAACTGTTTCGGGCTTATAAGCCTTCATCAGCCAAGCACATGTCGCATATTTCGCACATTTCTGAGTGAAGATATACCCGATCAGCAGTGACAGCAAATGGCAGGTGGCGAGGTGCTAATGAACTTTGGTTTGATGAAGTGCTTATGACTCATCTGATAGACACCAATGGTGGACCAACTGCGCCGTCTCTAAGTGCGTTTGTTTGTGTTGTCCGACCATCTGGTGTTCAGGGTTATGCTCGGCTGATGAAGGCTAATAAGCCCGAAACAGTTGTATATCAAGTAACCCCCAAATGCTGTCATACCCCCCTTACTGCTATTTAGACTTGGCCGAAATCAGCCTGGCAGGTGGTCACCCTTTGAGGACCTCTGATCACCACATGAACTTTGTTAAGTTCGGAAGCCTATTCGATCGGTGTTTGCACATTTCTGAGTGAATATATATATATATGGATATAAAAATAGCTCTAATGTTTATTATGCTAGTTGACAGGCAATTTTGAAGCGTTGGTAGAGCACCTTTTGGCTGCCTTGCTTAACCTCGAAGACAGGAGAAAACCTAGAACAAACCCCTTTTTTACAGCCAGTGTTGGTTTTTTCCGCTTTTTGGTTTGTCAATACTGGGCGAGATTGGGAGCTTGTTTCAAGTAAAACACCTGAATTCGAAGGTACGATACAAACGGAATACATGTACAGTCATAAACTGATTTGTCACCTCAGCAGGAGAAAAAATGCATATTCTTAAGGGAAATAAGTTCGGGACGGATAGCGTGAGCACAAGAATACTCTGGTCTTAGTCTTCCTTCAATGGTTGTCGGCAAAAGTTGCGCGCTATCGGCTGAAGGTTTAGCCGATTGCGGGCCGCAGCTTCAGCAGCAAAAGTACGGTATTATACCATTTTTTTAATAATAATATGTTTATTATGCCAGTTTACAGGCAATTGTTTTGTTTCAGGTTTTATGTTTTGTCAATACTGGGCGAGATAGGGAGTTTGTTTCAGGTGAAAAATCTGCCTTCAAAGGTATGATACAAACGGAATAAATGTACAGTTGTAAGCTGAGTTGGCTCATCAGCAGGAGAAATGTTTCATATCGTTTAAGGACATTAGTTCCAGACGGAGAGGGTTAGCACAAGAACACAGTGTTCTCAGTCTTCCTTCAATGGTTGTCGGCAAAAGTTGCGCGCTATCGGCTGAAGGGTTAGCAGACTGCGGGCCACAGCTTCAGCAGCAGTATCTTCAGCATTAGGCCTGGCGGGGTGCAAAGTCCACGAACGCCATCAGAGTGAAAGAGAGATTCCACCGAGTCTGCGCCAAAAATTCGTGAAAATTGTAACGAATGTGGAAAACTAATAATAGCTTTCTTAGGCATACAGTAACCTAGCTTGAGGGGTGTACAAACATCCAATTAGAATGCTTTTAAGGGTCTTGGATGTTATTATAGCGAAGCACGCGTCGCCATTGAACGTCTCCTGTAGAACCTCAAAGCCACTCTGTTCTATGGTAGATCTAAGTCACTTTAAGTCACTTTATTAAGGGAAGAAGGCTTTCGCCCTTGAGCTCCCTATTCATAACCAAAATCGCATAATAGGTCCGTCGTAACAATAGTATATCATACAAATGTACAACAATCTAATGTAGGTCAAACAACCCACTCCTCGTTTATTTGCATGGTCCTGTCTATCGAAGGTGTAGTTTGCTATAAAAAGTGAAGCATTAGAGGTTGATTGCTTTACCCATGTTTCTGTTAAAAAGACTATATCGGGATTGTATGTATCAATAAAAGTCCTAAGTAATGGAATTTTGTTTACTATCGATCTAGCATTAATAATAGCAACACTTTTGGTGTCGGATACAAAAGCTGGAACCTGCTGTAAAAAAATGGATTCCTATTACTTGTTTGATTGTGTTGAGGGCTCATGTGCGGAAATTGTGTGATTGGTGGATAATATGGTGGTGTTGGACTATTTGTGGTGAATTGTGCTTTAATGGGAAAAATTGGTGATGAGAGTGATGGATTTCTATGGCATTGTGTAACTATCGGAGGGTATGGTGTTGTGCGAGGTGGGATTTGAGTGTGTGGTTGTCTTGTGTATGGGCTAGGATACATGGGTTGAGAGAAGGGGTTTAGTGTCATTTGAGGGTGTGCATTTAAATACATGTATTCGTTTTGATATGCAATATTATTTGGGAATGGTGGTATATTTTGGGTTGTTCGGGGGAAATAATCTAACACTGGTTTACTACTTTGGTTTGTTGAGTTAGGACTTATTGCATTTTATGGACATGTTAAGACTTGTGTTGCCATTTATCAGTGTATCGTGATTAGATCCAGGATAAGTGTAATGGTGTTGTACTATTTCGGGGTCGAAGTGGCCGAGCTGCTTGAGGCGCTACCACCGCTATTAGCCTGATTTGGCGACCCAGGTTCGAGATCCGGCGGTGACGACACTGTTCGTGATAACGGACTTGTAGCATCTAAGTTATCCATGCTTGTTAGGATTCTTAGTGTTCTGACCAGCGTCTGATACTGCCAATTAAGTCGACAGCCGAACCCAAGAGCCCGTAAGAGTGAGAAGGAGAGAAGACCAGTTTGCCAGATAGTGGAAGTTTACTGAGACAAGCACCTTAGAGCAAGTCAGAGTAAGTCCTTAAGTGAGTTGCTTATACAAGGAAATGTGTTTGGTTATAAAATTGCCTTAAAAATAACGTAAGAGTCACTAGTATCCTGAATATTATGACAATATTAAGACGAAAGTATAAAACAACTCAGTGATATAACGACTCAGCCTCTGATTTTTTCCTTTTCTACGACGGCGAGTAGAAACTGTGATACCACCGTCGGCTTAAATTTCGGAGATAAGCAGAGGTTGTGGCTTGAAATTTCAGTTGGGATTAATGCACGGGTAAGTGAACAATCAACCGCAGAGGAGTTTAACACAAAATTGACACGTCCAGAAGCGATTTCCAAATTTTGGAAATAATCCACAGCAGAGGAATATTTCATAGCCTCCGGATTGAGATGTCCACGTAGATAATTCCAAACTTTGGAAATGCATAGTCAATTCTTGAATAATTTCCAAGAAGCGTGTCTGCTGAACTAAGATAGAGACTAAAAACACGCAAGCTCGAAAAACTTGAAATTCGGAAACAATTTCAAACTTTGCGCTCTTATGAAAGGTTCATAAAATTGTAATTGATCAAAAGCGTTTGCAGACAAATTGATCCGACTCGAACAATGGTAGCAGATATGGTTTTTGCGTTTGATTGTGGACACGTCAAATAGTTAGCAAGTGTGCAACTCCAAAACTACTCGATTTTGCCTAAAAAATAAGCTTTTGAGTGACTGGCAGCATGGTTTTCTACCCGGAAGATCATGCGAAACGTGCCACTTAGCTTTTCTTAACCACGTCACTTCCCTCCGTAACGAGCGGCAATCCGTGGTTGTTATTTACTTTGACCTGAGCAAAGCCTTCGACAAGGTACCACACAGACGGCATCTGGTAAAATTGGAAGCCATTGGCCTCCGTCCCCCTCTCCTCGACTTCATCGGTTCTTCTTGTCTAACCACAGCCAGAAGGTCCTAGTAGGTGATAGTTACTCCACTGCTCAGCTGATCACGAATGGCGTTTTTCAAGGCACTGTCTTGCGTCCTTTAGTCTTCATAAACGTAATTTCGACTGTTCTAAAAATCACACAATCTCATTTATGCAGAAAACCTCAAATGCATATACTCATTCTCTTAGGACACGGAAAGTATATGCGTTGATAAAATAAATGTGGATCTAATTACACTTTCACGTTGGAGTGCTACCTGGCAGATGTAATTCTCTCCATCCAAGTGTAGATTCATGTGTTTCGGTCCCGCCAAGCTTCCCTGTCCCCTAGTCATTCAAAGTACTCCACTTTTAGAACGATCCACTATAAAAGACTTAAGTCTAAGCTTCACAAATAAACAAGCATTTTCGCCATATGCGGATTGAATATCTGCGAAGGCTGCACATATATGTGGTTTTATATCACACAATTTCTTCCTGCTGGAAATAAAGTTAAAACTTTATCGCATGTATGTTCTACCCATCCTAGAATATTGATGTCCCCTCTTTGGTCTTATGAATGTTTCTGAGCGCAGTAAGATTGAAAATGTACAGAGAGTATTTACCCGCAAAATATTCGCTCTTCCTCGATCCACTACTTCTTATACGGAGAGATGTCAGTTAGGGAACATGACAGTTCTTTGGGTCAGAAGACTCGAAGCGGGTATCTGTTTCGTCTTTCGCGTTAACTCTACCCCTTACCTTCCACGAATCAACGCTCTCACTCCCGCAGATAGACCTTATGCCACTCGTTATTCCTCCAGGGTAAATGCGCCTCCCTTTAGCTCCACTTCGAACCATTCTCACTTCTTTGCCTCCAAATATGCCTTCCTCTGGAATAATATTCCCCTCGAAATTAGGTTTTCGTTTAAGTTAGCAGTTTTTAACGTCAAATTACGTAAACACTTACCTTCGGAAGCTATAAAGTTCTTGTTATCCGTCTCCTTCACAAAAACACAACTTTTGGACTTTGGAAAGGGTCCCCCTGGTATCTTAGGTGGTTATGTTTCTCTAACATTTGTTCCATATATGTCTATATCTTCCTCGTTTGAGTGATATTTGCAACGATGTTTTGTCCACTTCTCTGTCCAGTCATCATTGCCGTTTCTCCATTTTCCGTTTAACAACCCTGACGATAGGCTTCATGGTGTTGAGTCATGCTCAACGTTTTCATCAACAATCCTGTCTCATTTGCACTACAATCAATCCTCTCAACCTACCCCGTTTATTTTGTTGAAGCAGTTTTTTCTCCTACGTTTTGTTTTTTTAAGCGGGGGTTCGCTGAACCCCACCCCAGCTTTAATGGTAGGATGTTTTTTCACTGATTCCTCCTTAGTTCACCATGCGTTTCAGAGAGTGTTGACTACTATTTTAAAATGACGACATGTTGATGAAAATGAATTTATCTACCAATACTCTTAACCGCTCCCGCTGCCTATGTGGTTGTTTCACGGAGAGCAGCATCTATCAACTTTGAATTTATTTTTACACAGCACTAAGTTTGCAGTGACGAGGCCCTTCCGGCCTAAAATATAAAATTTATGTATTCATATAAAATTGTTTCCCATACACGTCTATTATTTCCTCTATAGAGCGATATTCGCAACAGTGTTTCCTCCCCTTCTGAGTCCAATCAATATTGCCGCTCTCCATTCCCCTTTTTACAACCTTGACGATGAACTTCGTGGTCTCTAGTCATGCTCATGGCGGTTCTGCTACTTTCGGCAGCTCTTCGCTGGACTCCGCAGTCCAGTAGGTCGCATCGACAGCGTTTAGGTCATGATCACGTGACCTCTGCCGTTCCATCATTTTGTCGACCCTGTTGTTTGCGATGGCCTCCTCCTGTCTCACCTCCCTGATGGTGGATCATGAAGCCAGTCGGGCGGTGTTACAGTAGTGAATGGCAGCCTCTCCTGCTATATGATTTTTCCAACGACTGGAAGCGTTTCCAACCCTCATACGTTCTCATCAACAGTCCTGTCTCACTGCACTTCAATCAATTCTATCAACCAACCTCCTTAATTCTGTAGAAGCAATTTTTTTTCTCCTACATTTTGTTTTTTTAAGTGGGGCCGCTGAACTCTGCCCCCGTTTTAATGGTAGACATTTTTTCACTGCTTCTTCATTAGTTCACCATGCGTTTCAGAGAGTGTTGACTATTATTTTAAAATGAGGATATGTTGGTGAATATGAATTTATCTTAGTACATATGCTTACACCGATCATTTGCAGGGCACACCTGCCCAGGTATTTAATGTCTTTCTACTGTCATGGGTGGATGTGGTCACACAGCCGTTTGCCACATGATTAAGTATATGTTGCTTACTATGTTTCAGTAACATAGTTATTATTTTTAGGCATTACTGGCAGAAACATTGGTACTTGCATTGTACGTATTTCAACCTCATTAGGTCTCATCAGATGCAGATACCCAACTCCAGTGTGGCCGCGGAAATTGCGCCACACTCGAGATTTGAACCCGCGTCACTCCGGTCAGGGGCAGGTGTGCCCTGCATATGGTCGGTGTACACATATGCACTAATTTATATCCCGATCAACAACCGGCAAAACATCGAGCCCGATAGCTCAGGGGTTAGGGCGTTCGCCCCTGACAGGAGTGACGCGGGTTCAAATCTCGAGTGTGGCGGCAATTTCCACGGCTACACTGGAGTTGGGTATCTGCATCTGATGAGACCTAATGAGGCCGAAATACGTATAATGCAAGTCCCAATGTTTCTGCCGGTAATGCCTAAAAATACAAACTATGTTACTGAAACATAGAAAGCAGCATGAATTTATCTGCCTTCATCACTAAACGCTCCCGCTGCCTATGTGGTTGCTCACGGAGTGCAGCATTTATCGACATTGTAATTATTAACCACAGCACTAAGTTTGCAATGACGAGGCCCTTCGGGCCTTAAATACAAAATGTATTGATGTATTTTCTTTATTGGCCAACGGGGTTGCTCTATTAGTTTTCTTGGTCTGCAGGCTTTCTTTACACCAACAGTTTTAGCAGAGTAAAACATATACAAGCGCCTTTTATTTGTTCCTCTCTTCCACAACCATCCGATCCCTGGCTTACCTCATCCCTACCATTCCCTTTAAACACGCCCTCTATAATTAATTTAGGAGGGGTGTTCCTTTTAAGGTGGTTTCACAAGAAAGCTCTACCACACCTGGTTGCCAGGCTGAAAACAACTGATGGTACCCCAAAATATGCAGTTTGTTTGCAGTATTAGCCCCTTTTCAATCCTTCAAACGTGGTCCTCTAAATCGGATGGTACTTTTTAATGTACATATTAAATTTGGATCAGTCAGTACCTCCCCATAATATTACCGGTTTCATGTATGGTCAACAAACGTCAGCTGCCGAAATATTCCAAAACGATAGTGGGACAACTATCTGAAAAACTCCAACAGTAATTGCTACTTAACTAAACCAGCAAAAATTATTGTTTATCGGCACAATGGATGACAGGTAAGCGAACGCATATACGCCCAGAACAGCGCTCTAATGAAAAAAACATCAGAACTGGCACGTACGAATTCTGCAGTTATCAATTTCTTGAGCTCTATGGGTTCAGTTACTTAAATTTGTGTTAGCATGAATGCACACACCGCGTCAGCAGATAGAAGTCATCGCAGTAAGGGTGGTATGACAGCATTTGGGGGTAACTTGATGCAGAACTGTTTCCGGCTTATTAGCCTTCATCAGCTAAGCATAAGCCTGAACACCAACTGGTCGGACAACACAAACAAACGCACTCACAGACGGCGCAGTTGGTCCACCGCTGGTGTCTATCAGATGGGTCATAAGCACTTCATCAAACCGCAGTTCATCAGCGCCTCGCCACCTGCCATTTGCTGTCAGTGCTTATTAGTCATCTTATAGACACCGGTGATGAAACAACTGCGCTGACTGTTAGTGCATTTTTTGTGTTGTCCGACCAGCTGTTGTTCAGCGTTATGCTTGGCTGATGACAGCTAATAAGCCCAAAACAGTTCTGTATCAAGTAACCCCTAAGGTACAAAAAGCTGGGATTCCCCTCCAGCCGATCGTGTCATTGCGTGGAGCACCAACATTGAATCTGGCTACATGGTTATATCAACATCTGAAGCCACTGACGTCGAACTCAGTCATGATGGTCTGCTCAGCCACTGAATTTCTGGAACGTCTTAAGGGAGTGCAACCCACCGAAAACGAGGTCATGGTGTCATTCGACGTCACCTCTCTCTTTACCTCTATCCTACAAGACCCGGCCTGCGACACGATCTGCGAGCTACTGGAGAGCCAGTACGATAAGACGGGCGAGAGGTGAAACGAAGACATCTCTTCCATCTCTTAACATTCTGCTTGAAGACTTACTTCACCTTCGAGGGGACAACGTGCGAACAGATCAAGGGGACGCCGATGGGGTCGCCACTGTCGGGGTTCATCGCAGAAGCAGTTCTCCAAAAACTAGAGTCGATCATGTTCGCAAACTATCAGCCGAAGTTCAGGATTCGATAAGCCGACGATACCTTTGTCATCATTGAGCGAGAAAAAATCCAGAAATTTTACGACCTCCTTAATTCTGTCTTCCCTGATATCCAGTTTACAATGGAGGCTGAAAACAACAACCAACTGCCGTTCCTGGACGTCCTCGTCCATCGAAAACCCAATGGAAGCCTCAAAACGACGGTGTATAGGAAGGCCACCAATACGCGCCAAATCCTAAGCTACCATAGCAAACACCCGGCATGCCACAAACGCAGTTGTGTGCGAACGCTGTACAAACGGGCAGAAACACACTGCAGCGAGCCGCAGGACCGGAGGTTTGAAGTACGATACCTCCAGCGTGTCTTCCTGGCCAACGGATATCCTCGAAATTTCATCGAACGCGGCAGACAGGTCCGATCGAATGGAGAGCCGGCAGCCGAGCAACCGAAATTATGGCATGCGCTACCATACATTGACGGCGTTTCGGAGGCAGTTTCCCGTCTATTAAAACCCCTGGGGATTGGCATTGCCCGTCGACCAGAGGCAACAATACGACATCTCGTCATGCGGCCGAAGGAACCCCTGCCCCGAGGTGAAACCGCAAACGTCGTTTACTGAATAAAATGTGATTCCTGCGCGGTCGACTATGTCAGAGAGACTGGGAAGTGGTTGCAGACCCGGATGGCAGAACACAGCAGGGCTGTAGATAGGATGCAGCGACTTTCGTTGGTGGCGGAACACTGCGCAAATATCGGACACACATTTTCGATCCAGAATGCCGAAATTCTGTGTCAAGTAAATGACCGCAAGTTGAGGGAAACAATCGAGGCCTGGCACACGGAAACAACCTCCATTAACAGTTGTGTCTCACTTCCCACAGCCTACCAAGCCCTCCAAAAGAAACTCGATGAAGAAAAAAGCGAACGCCAAATCAGACGGAACGTGAATCCGGGCCCTCGCGAGCCCATGATGGACACACACGCAGCCGCACCACAATCGGAAGGGGCAATGACCAGCGTAGCCGCTTCATTCGCTCATTTTGCAGGTGTGACACCGGATGAAAGAATAAACACAAGCAGGAACACCACCCAAAGATGGAACCTTAGATCATTGACAGCTGCGCAGGCGCGAAGAAAAGAAGCCGATGGGAGACCCCTTGGCTGAAACTAATCCGCCTCAATGATTGAGCATCTCTCTCATGCCCCGCCACCCCCTTCCTTTGCATTGGTTTAAACCATATTGACTATGACTGTCACCTACTTTAAATACTGTGAGGCGCGGTACAACCCCCACCTCTGATGACGGAAGCCTGTACGCTTTTGAAACGTCAGGAAAGTAAAACTATGGTTACCGTGATCGCCTCTTCTTCTCATCTATGCCCGGGGACTCGGATTTTCGATTTTTTGGATATACATACCCTTACTGCCCCCCTAACTGCTATTATGACTTGGCCGGAATAGGCCTGGCAGGCGGTCACCCGTTGGGGACCTCTGAACACCACATGAACCTTGTTTAGTTCAGAAGCCTATTCGATCGTTGTTCGCACATTCCTGGGTCAATATATACCCGATCAGCAGTAACAGCAAATGGCAGGTGGCGAGGCGCTGATGAACTGCGGTTCGATTAAGTGCTTATGACCCATCTGATAGACTCCAGTGGTGGACCAATTGCACCGTCTCTAAGTGCGTTTGTTTGTGTTGTCCGATCAGATGGTTTTCAGGGTTATGCTTGGCTGATGAAGGTTGATAAGCCAAAAACAGTTCTGTATCAAGTTACCCCCAGACGCTGCCATACCCCCAATACTGATATATATATGTTTATTCTGCCAGTTTTTCAGGCAATTTTAAAGAGTTGGTAAAGCACCTCTTGGGCGCCTTTCAAAACCTCGAAGACAGGAAAAAACCTTGAACAAATTCCCACTTTTGCAGGGAGAATTGGTTTTGTTTCAATTTAGGGTTTTGTCAATACTGAGCGAGATAGCGAGTTTATTTGAAATGAAAAAAAGTTGGCTTAAAAGGTACGATTCAAACATAATATATGAACGCTGATAGACTGAATTGACAACTTAGCATATCGTTTAGGGACATTAGTTCGAGACTGAGAGGGTTGGCACAAGAACACAGTGTTCTCAGTCTTCTTTCAATGGCTGTCGGCAAAATTTGCGCACTCTCGGCTGAAGAATGAGCCGATTGCGGGCCGCAGCTTCAGTAGAATTATCTTCAGCATGATGCCTGGCAGGGTTCAAATTTCACAAACGCCATCAGATTAAAATAGAAATTCCTACGAGTCAGCACCCGAAATTCGTGAAAATTTTTCTGAATGTGGAAAACTAAAACATTAGGAAGCTTTGCTGGGTTTTAATTCTTCAGGACATCTGATTTCAGATTGATATAGCGTTTACTGAAAAGAATTGACGGTACTTAACTGTGCATGCCATATGAAGAACTAAAAACACATCTCGATGACTGGCTTAGCGAGAGTGCTCGAGCTGCTTTATTGTACTGAGAGGATTTAAAGTTTAACCAAAATGTTTAAACAGTAAAATAGACCCTTCTGTAATATACGAAGCCACAGGAGATCCAGCTTTGTAAGTTCACACCTTTCTTGATAGGCTTTGTTCGGAATTTATATTTTTCAGCACCGGTGTGGCACTATCTGTACAAAGTTTATTTCGAAAAAATAATTTGATAATTTGATAATATGTGCAAGAAGGCGTAGAAAATCGTAATAATGTCAGCAGAAATTTTCCCTTTGGGGCAACATTTAGCAATATTTTGCAGGTAATTTTGAACTAAAAACGAAAACTTATGGCTCTTAAAAAAACTCTTACAGTAAAAATGGAGAAAGTATTCAACGGGCCTCCATGTTCAAAAATAGTGCAAGAGAAAAAAACTGCGTAGGAAGATAGTAGTAGGAACAAAGTAGTAGAGCAGAAATAGGTGTGGGTGGTCTGATGAAGGTGAGTTGTCGACGAAACTGCATCATTTTAGACTGAGTACTTCCGCGTGGCTTCGTTTGATTCAGCGGTGGTTAATGGAAACATCTAGGTTCTCGGGGAACACGAGGCAGAGAGAATAGTTTCAAGCGGATCTCCTAAATTCCCGATGGTCCTTTCTCGGAGTGACGGAGAAAGCTGCCCGGAAAAGATGAGGAGAATAAAAGGTTGATAGAATCAGTGTTCAAATAAATGTGCAGTCTCTGTTTGAAAGCAGACAGTCTCTTTAACGACCATATTTAGATTGGCAAGTTATTTCAAAGAAAGCTATATCTGAAAGCAAAAATGAAGAGTGTTTACATGAGGAAGATACAAGAGGGAGCATAAAAATTGCCGAGTTTCTTAGATTGTAGGGACGGCTGACGAGGGTAATGACAGAAGTCCTGGGTAAATTTGTGCTATTATTAAGCCGAAAAAAGGAGACAAAAGCCTGATTCCAATCTCCTGACCGAAAGGAACCGTAGTTTCGTCAATTGACATCTATTTGAGTAACAAATATTAGAAGCTGTCGGATACAGCAGTTTTCATGTGAACTTTTTTTGAATTTGTTCAATTTTTGAAAGGCTTACTTCATTCATGAGACCGAAAAAGGGGCAACAGTATTCTAAGATGGGAAGCACGAACAAACGATAAAGTCTCAATTTCATTTCAGGAAGATAGAAATTATAAGAAATAAAGCCGCAAATTTGTTCGGCTTTGGCTGTAATTCTATCGGCGTGTGGAGAAAGGTCTAATTTATTGGTGTAGTTTAATCCTAGTTACGGTGTTCTGTAGTGAAAACTCTGCTAGTGTAGAATTGCTGCACCGATTCTATTTTCTTTTGTTCGCTAGTGCGCAGAAGACTAAATAGGGTCGAGCAGTATTTAAGACTAGGTCTCACGTACATATTATAAAGGCTAGTTCTAACCTTGATAGTCTTAACATTTCTAAGGATAAATCAGGTGGTTCGGCGTGCTTTCGAGACTATCAGGGCACAGTGCTCTGACAAATTGAGACTATTAAAGTAGGATATGCCCAAATCCTTGATAACTCCTGGGACATTTAGTTCGTGGCCGTCAATGCTTAATTCCGGTTGATGATCGTCGCCAACAACCATAAAGGAACATTTGTGCCATGAAAGGGTGAGGTGCCATGTGCAACACCACTGGGCGAAGGCCTGAAGATCCTTTTTTATCAGCTCGAGGACGATGTTGCGATCAGCCGGTTTATATCGATAAGCGACTTTTAAATCATCAGCGTACATGAAAGGTCTGCCATACTGAAAACAATCTGAAACGTCGTTGACAAACAGGCAAAATAGGAGCGGACCCAGTACACTACCCTGCATAACTCCACTCCTCACATGCGTGGGGTTGGAGATAACATTGGAAATTTCTACTCGTTGTATGCGAGCATCCAAATAGGAAGATATTAAGTCCAGAAGCTTGCTACCTACGCTGGAAGAGGTCATTTTCAGAAGGAGGAGGTTATGATTGACCCGATCAAAGGCCTTAGTAAAATCGAAATTGACGGTATAAAAGGTAAAACCACTGTCTCTTGATTGTAGCACTTAACCAATGCAAGAGAGCTAGCTGGTATCACAAGAATATAAGTCAACACACTGCTTCACAGTCGCAAATGCTGTTGTAGAATTTTGAATTGTGTCGTTTCGTTTGCAACCTTAAATGGAAGTAGAAAATATTGCTGTCGATAATTCTACAAAGCTGCCAGCGGGGCCGGGAATTGAATCGAGGACACCTCGGGTTGAACTCAAACGGCTAACCGATGGAGCCATAGAAGCATTCAGCAGTGAGGATCGAATTCGGTTATCAAGTACAAAAGAGCGGTCACGAAGTTTATTGAAAAATCATCCCAGCAAACGGACGAAAAGCCTCAAAGGTTTAAGGTGCGCAACTTTTAAAGGTGAGGCTTGCACATCATGCCTTATGTTTCTTCTCAAATTTGCAAATCACGAAAAGGAGCCCCATTGCTTTAAAATGGAGATGGAGGAATTGAAGAAACTCTTCGCTTTCGCCTTAGAGAGGACAACATAACGATACCTGAATTTGATAATAGCAAGCAGAGGAGAGTTATTGCAGACTCCCGGAGTGGAGCATCTACTGAGTGCAGTAAACATGCACCGTCAACCCGGGCCGCAAAATTGGTAGCTTCCACCTCCAATCCCCTTGATACTATGCGAAACAACACACCTACTAAACAACACACTCAAAATCGAGAAGGAGATTGTGCAACTTCACTTTCTAGTAAAGTCGGTTCGGGCACAGAGGACCAGCGAAAACAGGTTAGTGGGTATGATAAGGCTGCATACAAATCACTGAAAGTAACCACAATACCTCGGGGTCGTCCAATGACAGAAGGGCTGGAAATATATCAGGGCTTTCCCTTGACCGCCAAACCTGCATAGTTGTTCAAGGCCTACCTGAGTAAAACGGAAATACTCCAAAGGAAAGGAACGGATGCGGACGTCGGAAAGTATCGGGACCTGCTAAAAGACACTCTTAGACAGCGATAGACAGTAGGAGTTTGTGCAGCCTTCAGGATAGGCAAAGAGGTTACTGAACAGTCGGAAACTGTCCAACCTTGACCATTCAAGATAGTCTTGGATAACAAAGAACAGGTGAACTTTCTTCTGTCCCGGAAAAAAAAGGCCTATGACACCCACATACGATGGTGTTTTTTCAGCCAGACAACTATCCAGCGGACCGTCTGAAACGCCGAAAATTGGTGGCGGAACTACCAGGGAGAGAAAGAGTTGGCAAGAGCAATCTGGCTATCTTCAGGGACCAAATAATACGGAAAACCACCATAGTGCTGTGAAAGCAGCCAATACTGATGACGGCTGCAATCCAGTAGTACTGACAAACTCGCGTCCAAACTCGGGCAAACTTAGCTTATATTGAGTGCAATAAGACATTTACATGCAGACTGAGAGCTGGAAAAAATGCCGGCTCCGTTTAAAAGAACCGCCTTTAAATGTCCACGTGATATATTCTTCCTTAATATAAGACTCCACGTTGTTCCACCTTTCCCGAGCGAAAAATTGGGAAGAATGAAATGCATGTTGATATGCTGTACCTCATCTGTTAAAGGATAATGCAGTGTAGTTCAGTGAGATATTCGACAGCTAAGATGAGAATTATACGCCTTAACACATCCATTTCCATTGTTTTACGGAAAGAATTCGTTGTTAATTGACCCGATAACCAGTGATGTGGATTTTAGTATAAACATAGGGAAGGGCTTTCTCCTGAGGACGCCTTATGGGAAAAGGAATTGTTCTCATAATTGTATTGATCTATAGTCTTCCTTTATTAGCCAATGGGATTGCAATATTAGTTTGCTTGGTCTGCAGGCTTTCTTTACACCAACAATTTCAGTTAATTGAAATATTAACAAGCACATAGGCTGCCAACTCAGACCACCTTCATGTCCATATACTCATTCACTTGTTCCTGTGGAGCAAGTTATATCGGTTGCACGAGTCGGTGCTTATCAAAAAGAATACGGGGGCACCTCCCGACATAGCTGGCCAAAGGCGAAGTCAGAAGCATCAATAGCTCTATCCTTGTCAACATGTAGACTCCGGACATCGTGTGGACCCCAGCGAAGCCTTTAAGGTAATTTACAAGGTGTCGCCAAACTACCCAAAGCCCCTGGGTCAGCGTGTGTTGGGAACAGCAGAAGCAACCGCCATCCGGTTGAGGAAGCCGGTTCTGTGCGCGCAAAAGGACCTCCTGCAGGCCCTGAGCTTGGCTTGGCCAACGGTTACGTAACTACCCGCATCTTTTCGCGCTTGCTACCGCTTCACCTCGCCCTACCCCCTTCCCCCATCCCCTGTCCGGACTCAACAAACCCTCATCAGCTGATGACTACCAACCCCACACCCCCCTCATCCCCATGACAAATTTGCGTCTTGTGATGACTTTATTACCAGCATGATTAATTTGTACCCCTCCCTATATAATTGTAACGGCCTGAAGAGAATTTTTCGAGAGCTACGTATGCTCGCCAAATACTCTTCTGGACATTTCTATTTGTTCATTTCTTCCTCACCCAAATGACCATTGGCTAACCTCAACCTTATCTTTCCCTTTTACCATGATTTTCGTAAGAAATTTAGGTGGTAGTTTTTTTGAAGGCGGCTTCACAGGAAAGATCTACTTCACCTGGTTGTCAGGCTGAGAACATTTTATTTTACTCAAAATATGCAGTTTGTGTGCAGTATTAACCCCACATTCATCATTCAAATGTGGTCTTCAAACTCGGAATGCACTTTAAAATGTTGCGCAGTTTTACATATTAAAAATGGAATAGGCAGTACCTCCCTATCATACTACCCGTCTCACGCGTGGTCAAAAAACGTAAGCTGCCGAAATATGCCAAAAAGATGCCACGTCAACTATCGAAAATCTTCCAGCAGTAATTGCTACTAAATTAAAGCAGTAGAAATTATTTTAAATTGAAGAATAGCTGACAGTTAAGCGAGTACATGTGGTCCCACACACTTAAGTTCGCACTATTACACCTAGGTGCAAACATTTAAGGTGTTCTAGAATAGCGCTCTCGTGAAAACATCTGAATTGTCACGCACAAACCCTGATTTTATCTATTAATCGAGCGAGATGTGCCTAGTTACTTAAACGTGTGGTTACGTGAATGTACACACCGCGTCAGTACGATAGAAGTCATCGCATTATTTCAAATCATGCGTGTTGACTTGGCTGGTACTGAAAACAGGCGTGCAAGCCTGCTGGACTTCCTGTCAGGTCTTTGCGTCCACACTTGGCACTTGCAAAACTCGGAGCGTAAAAATATGCACTTATTCATCTCGGAAGCATCCAAAGTTCGCAAAAGTACACCTCGATAGCGCACTGCTGGCATCGCCTGCTGCACGGGACTGCCCAAGGGATATGAGACGTCAAGGTTGCTCACACGACTTTAACTGTTCCTTCATTTTCGCAAGGAGTTTGTTTATGGGGACCGTTAGGTCATGCACACTTCCATTATTTTTACTGCATTTTATTCGCCCAAAAAGTATTAAATTATGCTGAAGCTCAAAGTCTGTATGCTTTTTTCGGGAACAAACAGAGGGACACAATACTGTGTAGGCTCGTCAATAGGCCTTTAGTATGTATTGCTCAAAATGATAATCGATTTAGATTGATTTAATCTCCAGATTGTTGCTCAGTGTATTGGTCTATTTGGACGGCTTTTTCTCCGCATTTTTAATGTGCGCTCAAAAGAAGTTGCTCGCTGTGCTAATCCAACAGCCCGCGGCTTATTACCTGTGTCGGCTAAAAGTCCTCCCTGATAACGATCAGAATTTGATCCCCATTCCCTTCTTGACGTCATTTGATAATCACACTTTCTTCTCTACCAACTCGCAGAATTTATTTGGTTGATAAACGTGCAAATGTTTATCGAAAACAAACTTAAGTTCACCAGTTTATTTTCTAAATCAATAAGAATTTGGATAACATAGCCTGCCTGTAAACTGAAAGTGAATAGTTAGCACCGATGCATTTCAGCGTAACTATGTCTTTCACACCTCAGAACAAAATTAAGGTTTTTTTGTAGAATATTAACTCCGAATTGGTAAATTACTTTCCGAAAAAAACATACAGCTTATTCAAAATATTACCCGATATAGCTGCCTGGCAGATGACAGCTGATTAGGTGGAAATCGTGGTTCCAGGCTCCCTTGTCTTTGCAGCTGCTGCATATGTGTACGCCTAAGGGTATGAGATAGCCTCGCCCCGAATTAACAACGTCCGCAAATCAGACTCACGACCTAACAATTTAGCCATTAACTCGCTGTAGAGTGGGTTGTAATCGGATATTCTAACGATGAAGGAGAGTTCCCAGGTGTATAGTTAATGATAGTGAATAAGCCAAAAATAACCATTTCACTCTTCCTATCCTTTTTGGAAATATAAGTTCACCTATTAAAAAATTAATCCATACTCGTGAATTTTCAATTTGGCGACATTAATCCGTCATCAAAAGTTGTTCTCGAAATAGTCATAGTCGCACTAGAGGATTCACGGATAGAGCAGTTGCATTAGTAGGCAGACCTCCACAAGTGCCGAGCGGACACAATATTACTATACATGCTAAAAAAAAGGGGTTTGGGTTAAACTTTGATGTATAACCAAGGAGATGGCGTATCAACGATATCGTAGATCAGTGGATGCAGACTAATGATTCTGATTTGTACGATGGCCCTGGACTTTCGCACTGAACATCTCAACTAACATACTGGTTGATTTTTTAAGAAATCTTATTGTTAGACTAAAGAGAATCTAGGATGACCATCGTTGACTGGATATACTCTACGCAAGTGAAACAGCGGAAATTGCCGACACTATCCCTGGTTTTTGACGTCCTTGTGTGGTTCGTGCAGCCATGAACCCTGCTACATGGCTAATTGTAATGCTACTTACTATGTTTTAGCAACATATATATATATATATATATTATTTTTTAGGACATTTTACTCTAAGACTGAAGAGAATCCAGGCGGCCGTTTGTGCCTTAGTAGGCGTCGTCGGCTGGATATACTCGAAACTGGAGGGTGGCGGCAATTTCCCTTGCCACACTTGACTGGAGTATATCCAGCCGACGATGCCTAATAAGGCAGAAATAGCCATCCCCGATTCTCCTCAGCCTTACGGTAAAATTTTCTAAACAATAATAAATATGTTGCTAAAACATAGTAAGTAACATTAAAATTAGCCATCTGGCAGGATTCGTGGGTGCAGGAACCACAGAAGGACATCAAAAACCAGGGTGGGTGTGCTCCATATCTGATCAAAGTACGCCTATCTACGCATATTGGTGGATGTTTTTCGTGGTTGGCTTGGACCTGTTTTTTTTTTGTCCATGGTGATCAGTTCAACGTCGTCCCTAATATAGTGTTCTTGAAATGCAATGATGCGCGCAAGGAACTGAACGATCTCTTCGGGGTTTCTTTGCATAGTGAGAAGAAGTAGCATCTCCCTCTTAGAAATAATGCCTCGTGACCGACATTTACACCTACTGGATGGGGGGACGAATGTTTGAGCTTGAGCTCAGGTGTGCGTTTTCATCTCCCAACAGCACTTACATGACCAGGCAAACGCACTTTTAAAACACATGATACATTGACCTTTTCATATTATATAATAGCAGCTGATCAACACACACGATGCAGAGTTAGTGATGGAGATGTGGTTAAATTTAAATAGTAATGCTGTCGACCCCGACCGCCGTCTGGGACTTAAAGTTAGATTGCCACGCGAGACTTTTTTAGTGTTAAAAAATTATTTGGGAACTTTTAGTAAAATAATGTTTTCCATTCACCATGAATAAAAGTAGACGCACAAACACAGGAAGATTGCAATAAGTGCTTAATGGCCAAACACTCTAATTGCCAACACCATGAGGAATCATTCTTGAAGCATTTAAAAATTTTGCCCGAATTTGACTTCCGGCAAAACAGTGCTAGCGTCGTTCGCTTCGGACCTCAGGATGTAGTTCGAATAGAACAATATAGGGATAAGCCGGCTTATATTGACCGCAAACAAAAATCTGCATGCTAACTAAGAGCTGGAAAAAATGGAAGCTCAGTTTAAAATGCTTGCATGCAACAGTGGGAGGCTCTTGACTTGTTCGTCTTTATCCACTGCCTCTTGAATGTATCCACACTCTGAAGTTCACAAAGAAGCTTGTGTACCGTAAAAGTTATCAAACAAGTTGACAAGCTGGTACAGTAGTTGCCACATTCCATGCAATTTTCATAAATTTGTATAAGTTTGATCATTACTCGAATACCAATTTGAATGCATTTAGGAAAATTTAGAAATAATAATAAACTGCATCAGGCATAGAATGTACTTAAAAAACCATAGGAATTACATAGTGTCTGTAAAAAAAATTTTCTCGATAATCCTGTCATTTTGGAGATGTAAAAAAGAGCTACAACTTAGAAAAATAATTTTAGACATTTTGTTTAATTAAAAACTCGTAGCAAGCACTTTCTATATATAGAAAGAACTTTTTTAGTCAATATATTCTGTTAACTAAATTTTTATTGGATAAGTATTTATTAAATGGCATCAACAAAAGTGTCTCATAATTTTCTTTTTTTTACTATCTTCTGTGATAAATTTATGAATTCTGTATTTTTTCGAAGTTTTCGCCAAAACCTTTTAAATAAGATAGATATCAAGAGCATTTACCGAAATAAAGTGTTTTCCGATATTAGTTTTAAGGAATATGGCAACATTTTTGATATACAGAAATGCCTCGAAACAGCAAAACACGTTGTCGAGGGTAAATCTTGTCCACAATTGAGTTATGAAACTACTATTCCTATGATTAATGAAAAACTTTCCATAAGTGCTTTGATTAGATATTTGGCTGATGAACTTCTGCGTATATAAACTATTTCCAACGTAATGTTACCATGAAATTTGATACTTTTGAGAATTTATTAAAGTTTCCTGAAGATAAACGATTGAATTTGACTCAAGATGAAAGAACTTTCGTTTCTCTTTATAATGGATTGCCTTCCACATAAGAAGATTTATTCCACATTCAGTTATAAACTGGCCAATTCGAAAACAATGGCATAGACATTGCCAATTTTGCAATTATTATTATTCTTTCGTCTGTTGCATTTCTAAATAAAGCAAAATGGGAACGTGAACTATGCAAAAAACTATATTTCTGCACGAAATATATTCAATAAGGCCTTCTTTGTCTTAAATTCGCGAAAACATGTTAGACGTTTGGTTTTTATTGAAAGACATTCGAGGTTCATTGGTGCATTCAAACAAATACTCTTCTTTTACTGCATTTTGTTCAAAAAGACTTCACAGAATGCCTTAACATAATTTTTAAAATACAAATCTGCAATGTTACTGCAAACAAATTTGGTCCCTTCAACTTGGCTTTACTTCAAGCTGAACAATTTTGGATAACCTTTTCCGGTTCTGGAAGCGATATTTTCTATACCTATTTTACTTAATTTGGAGTTCCTTTTTAATATTATCAACATTCAAGTTTAGTTTGGTTCTTTCCTTCGTAATAGCATAGGAAATTCCTTACATATGAGACTACTACCAATTTCCCGAAAACTAATGGCCATTTCTCTTAAAAAACCTAACTAAAATGACGATTGAACTGAGTAAAAAGCTTTCGCAGCATTCAATAAACTGAATGACTCAAAAAAGTATTGCTAAGTATACGCAAATCACCAGGTCAAATTTCATTACGAATGTTGCATGGTCCTTGGCGACTACTGTATATCTTATAGCATACAGAGGTTTTTTAAAGATGAAGAAAACGGTCAACAGTAGGATAAGCATCGCAACCTGCCTTTCCACGAGGATCTTGGGAAGGTAGAAGGGGAAGCTATCACCGGGGGAAGAAAATACTCTGAGGGGCCCTCACAAGAAGGGCAATAATTACTCGCAACTATCTACGGGAGCGAATCGGGTTGGAGTCTGTCACCAGGGAAGAAACATTAAACACCTGACCTGCGAGGGCACACCACCTAAAGAATTCTTGGTCAATCCCCTTATCTGCGCATGTCTCAGAATTTTCGACGATTACCTATCAGCATCAGTATTTTGAGGGATATGTAGGAAAAATTCCTTTGAGTGCCCTATTTGTACATAGCTGCAACGGAAGCAGAAAATCTGTTTCTCAGACTGTTGGTGAGGCCAGTTGTCCTGTGTCATAGGATGTAAATAGGAGCAGACAGTGAAAAAAACTCCTCAGGAATTTTTAGGAGAATAACTGTCGCTCTTGTGGGGGGTACTGCGTGGGATTTAGGAGAAAAAAAGGGGTTCCCACTGGAGGGGGGGCATTGCAAAGGTTCCCAGGATCATCACTGCGTGGAAGCCGCGTCCTGATTCCTCCTTGCTGATTGCAGAGTCCGCCAACGGAACTTGAAAAACAGAGGCATCCGTCCAGATCATCAACAGTCCGCTTTGGGTCGAACCAAGGCTGAAATCCAAAACGTCAGGACAATGAAACTTTTGTTCCAGTTATTGCTCCTTTTTCTTCTTCCAAACTCAAACTGTACGCATCCAACGATTCAAAGAAGGTCACTTTTTTCCTTGTGGATCCTACACGCACCACTGTGCAACGTTGTCAGCTTGACTTGGCTCAGCAACACTGACCTGCGAGTGAAGCCCTTGAGAGTTAGGACGACTTGCAATGCATGCTCCTCACGCATTCATCTCCGGCTACCTTTTCCGATGAATAAACAGTGTCAAAAACAGCATAGGGGGACGCGGACGGAATGGTTGACAAGGATGATCAGCCTAGCTGCGCTTACCCTACACGATCTGGTTCTCGCAAAATTTTAGGTGCTTCTAACATGACACCTCAGTCCTCAAAATGATTAGGTAATTTTGTCAGTTAGTAATACATCGTGACTTGCCGTGAGGCCGTTTTTTTCAATATTTACCCCACGCCCTCTTTCCTACCCCAAATGCAAGTCGGCTGTCTGAGCCTGCGGCCTGATGGCCTACGTCGAAGGAGTGCCACACATGCACGCATCTAGGGCAGTAGCCAGGAGAATCAGTGCAGACGTTCTCTGACCCAATCTGACCCCTTTTTTCGTCCACCACGTTTTCATTCCCGTCCGTTGTAGGAAGCAGTAGGGCTGCAACGCAAACATATGCACATGTGCGTTAAATGCTTTGCAGGGAAGGGTGACAGGGTATTCCAGACAAACCATCGGAAAGCAAAAACATCATACTTCTGTAATGTGGGGCCACACGTATTGTTAATTAATTTTTAAATTTGACTGATTATTCTATTTATTTAAATTTAATTTATTCATAATATTCTATTTTTATAGATTTTTCATTTATCGCGCGCTTTTTGCTGCTGTTAGTTGAATTTTTATAATAATCTTGTATACTTTTTCGTAATTTGTTTTACTGCCCCCCGGTATATCCTTTATCACCACCGGTCTCGTAGCACAGAAATTTTGGGTTTTTAGTTTCCATGCTGCTATCATTGGTAAACCTTTACCCAAACGAGTTATAACAGGGGGTGACCAGCACTTTTTCCAGCAGCAATTAATAAATGTTCTCCGGTATCCTCTGTTTACGATGCCAGAGTAACTGTTATTACAGGAATTGGCGCACACGCAGCTTTTCTTCTTAAAACAAAGGTAATATCTATAAAACGATGTCACGCGTAAAAGTTACTCCAAGGAATTTATGGCAAAAGTAGCTTATGTAGGCCCACTCATGTAACCATAGTCCCAGCATTTTGCCCTGCAAAAACGGTGGTCATAGAGTTTTTTGGGGTGGAGGAATAGGATAGGCAGAGAAGGAAATGCTTAGAAGTAAGGGTAAAGTGAAACAATTTAGTCGAAATTGTTTCCTGCGGCCACTGAGAGTAAGGTGTTTCGCATGTAAATTAAAGATATATGGGGTGCTTCGCGCCACGGACTTTACAAACCTTACTCTAGAACGGTAAGTTGGACCTATGGTTAGTTGAAGTAGGCGACCTCCTGATGACTATTTCAATTTTTTTGGGAAAAGTCAAGAAACCTTCAATTTGATAATCGGGTTTTTCCGCAGTAAGTTAAACAATAATACAGATCAGGAAAATATGCAGATATAAATCAACAACACTTTTCAATGAGTAAACAAAACGCATTTAGCATTAATTAAAGTAGATTTCACTGCGCGTCCTAATACCCTACTCATAAAGCACTATAACAACTGTTTCATTGGAGAAAATACAGGGAGTAATGATGAATGAATGCACCTACATAGGCTACTGTTGCCAAAAAATATGTTGGTTCATCTTGAACCCCCTTTTCCAGCTTAGTCAGGAAGACTGACATAAGCCTGCTTGTAAAGGCTATTCTTGATAATTCGTAAGATATCGGCGACAAAGGAAAGGTAGTCGTTAAATACGTGTCTAGTAGTTTAATCAACACCGCCTACAGCTAGCAACTGCTTTGTTTTGAAAATTCCAGCTGTCATGACATCATTTGCAACGGAGCAGTGAAAGGCACTGTTGTTTCTCTGAATAATCCTTATTGGTGGCTAAGCTAAGTAGGTGATCCAAATTCACTTCCTCCAAATGTCGGCTGGATGTGCTCTTAAACATCATTAACCCGACACAACCCAGGAACTGCATTGACGTATGAAAAGGCTGATCGAAACTGTCCCTGGGAGCTTTTCTCCTTTCTAATCAGAGAGCAGTCAGTGGCAGTGCTACTGCTCTCTGACTATGTCTCTGATGATGAATCTACGATGGATGTCGAAACGTCAGGCGAATAAAGGCAATCGAGATGTCTTCCTCGTGTGAACACTTATCACCAGTAGATATGCATTGGGAGTAAAACCGCCCTTTATCTCACACACAATATTGCTAACAGCCTGCATAATCGAGCAAAAATACATTTCCTGGCGATTGATGTCAACGACGCTATGTGTTACTTAGGCTTAGAATTCGCCGAAAATCCCGAATGAGCAGCAAATGCGAAATGCTGCGCACATACTGACAACTGTATTGCATACGTGAAAGTTACTTGGCACCAGAAATAAGCACAAGCAGTTGCAGAATAACAGCGGTCGTTAACTCCACCACGGCGTTTGTTGAGAGCGTTTGTCGGCGCCTAGAAACTGCCTGGCTCAAGAATCACAGAGAGCGGCAGCTGACTAAAAGTGCAAAAAAATGAGACAGTTATTTTTGCACCCTCCCCCATGCCCAACTACCCCCATATTCACGCCTCCGAGGGCGGACAGCGATACAACGCCTCTGTACCGCATCGCAGCCAAGAAAACAGCAGCGCCAGCAGCAGCAGCAGTATGCAATGTTCGGCATGCTGCTTTGGCGTGCAAGCGCACACCAGAGAGGCGATCGATATGCACCCGCACGCGGAAGCTAATGCGTGTGTATGTGTGTGTGTGTGTGTGTGTCTTTGTGAAGGTCTTAAAGGCACGCATACAGCCACGATCGCCGTGAGAGTGGCGCTGCGCCAAACACCTTCAGGTGCAGGGCTCAATTAACCCTGCTATCATTTGGCCTTGGCGTTAGTAGGGCACCGAGAGACTTTGCTCCATTCTTCAATTCTAGAAATAGGTAATTTATTTCATTTGTCTTTGAAGCAGGCCAAAACAGCAGAATTTATTTGTGCAAATACATTTCGAGCGAGATCTTATCAACTAAGTCCTCTGTGTGCATGAATTACGAAATAATTAGAGAACACACCATTTTGAATTTTCACAGAATCGATAATAGGTAGGTCATTTTTAAGTCGCAAATGATGAATAATCATGTCAAATTTAAACTTGGGAAGGCAAGGAAGGGAGGGAAATTAACAAAAACAAAAATTATTAGGAGTTTTGACAGATTTGCTTAATTTAAGTTGACCTAATTGTGAAAAGCTCGAAGCCTTTTGCGGGATTTGAACCCGTGCATCAAAGAAAGCCTTTGCCTGACGCCAATGCTATAACCGCTAAGATAAAAACGCCCCGCCTCGTGCCATGAAATCAATACACTTGGGTCGATATTACTCACCCGACTTTACCACCCATATGGAATCCAAAATGTGGTGTGTATTTACCAGGGCAGTTGGAGATTTACCACATGGTCTAGTTGCTTCCATTGGTCGGGTTCCTCCCGCCATACTTAGGATGCTTCCATGTACCAAAAGGTCTGATTTGATGACCATGGTATTTTGTGTTCTTGTTTTAAAAGTCAAGCAGGCAAATGTTTAGCAGCCGTGATTGCCAATTGCCTTTGCGTATGGCCAATGCACTAGCATCCGCAAGTGCAGGTGAATTCATAGACTCAGTTAATGTGCTCTCTTGAAATTTATTTGCACAAATAAATTCTGCTGTTTTGGCCTGCTTTTAATTTATACGCAGGAAAAAATGCTTTTTATTTCATAGGTTTTGCACCAAATTATCGTGGTTTATGCATTAGATTCGCTAACTCATTAAATGTCAACTTGAAATTATGGAAAACGCTTTCAATCCAAAAAATGCTCCCAAAGAGGTCGCAAGGCTGATTAGTGTACAACCTTATCTCAAGGTCGTTCAGTCACAGCATAATGACAGGCTTTTCGAATAAACTTTTCTCTGACTGCCTAAAAAAGTACAATCTGTAAAATATGGCTACTTAGGTAGCATACACCTTTCGCAATGAGTCTCAGAGTTCTTTTAAGTTCAAAAATAGCTTATAGAAACCACGCAAATAAATATTATTTCGTTTACTTCTTCGGTAGAAGATAATTCCTTTTTTTTAAATTTTATAAATGATAAAAGGGTATCTTTTGATTTTAAAAGACTTTCTAAATTGCCAAATAATTTTGAACCCTAGAGACCGTTGCACTTCAATTCAAGTTTTCAAAACGACTTATTTTATTCATTCCGTTTAAGGAAAATCACACATTGTTTTTGTCATTTAATTTGCAAGAGACGTGCATCAAGTTGCATAGGTTATTGGCAAGGAAACGATAAATTAATAAGGAATATTTCATGATCTACAAATTCTCATCGGATGATACCTCTTTCTTGAACATAAAATTTTGACAAGGCCTGATATTCTACCAAACAGGTACAGGGAGAAATAGGGTATTTTCTGCAAAATATGTTTGAATTTTCAACGTATATATAAACCACTGAAAAAAATGTCATCTTTTCCAGTTGCCATTTTTTCAGAATATACTTTTTGCAGGTATCCAAAAGGAGCCTCGTTTTAAAGCCAAAATCCCGAGGTGACTGAAATATCTTGAGATTATGCTGCACCTTTATCAGTGTTACGACTCTTCTTGGGTACATTTTTATCAAATCAAAAAATTTAAGAATTCGAAGAAAATTCGTTCTTTGAAAAAAAGGTCCATGTAGTTATTAAAATTGTAAAGTCTGGTTCGCTAGATCGTCTTTAGACTAGCGAACATGTGTAATGAGCAACTACAATTTCAAACGTGCGGTAGAAATCAATAGAAATATGGTGCGAGTGCTGTTTGGTATTTGTGGCTCCTATCAGTCTGTACTGTGTGGCCCTTGTATCTCCTATCAACCTCTTTGTCAGCTGATGCATGAATCATCGGAGTGCATGGCCTCAAGAAATTATCGGCCTTTGTTGGAAGAGGAGTCTCCGACGATGCCTGTTTTGTCCCATGCAAAGCTGTGTCCTGTATCAAGGCTATGCATATTCACTTCGGATAAATGGTCACATCTTTCCACTGCTAATTGGTCCTCGGGAATTCGTGCCGAGACCAACCTTCCTAATTGGCCGCAGTCTACGATATCAGAAGCTTTGTATGAGGTTTTGTAAACGTCCTCTTTCTCATGGACTTCATGAGATACGGAATCTACTTAAATATGTGGGTGCATAACTGCCACTGTAAATATATCAAAATGCCCAGACTTCTTATTGTCAACATATCCTTTGCCGTTGTCCCGCGAGCAGTTTTGAACGGAAAAAATGGATTCTGCGTTCCTGACTTCTAAACAATTTGATAAAAGAAAGCATTTATAACGTTATTACATCGAGTTTGCACCGTAAGTTGTAAGAACATTTTTAAATTAAATTTGCAAACTAGAGTTCAAATTTGACACAAGATGGAGCACTGCCGAACCGAAATGTTCGCCGTTATGTCGTGGGGACATTATTTCTGGCGTTCCGAAACTCCAAAAGTAAGCAGCCAGAAACAACATGTCAGTATATTTCTTTCGTAACTGTTGTTCGTTCCTATGACCAACCTGTAAAGTTATCAATGGCCTCGGTGGGGTTCCAACCAATGAGAGCAAATGCAATGTACTGGACAGTTCTAACTACGAAAGCTACGAGGCACCAATAAGAAGGCATGAATTTAACCACGTTTAGGTCAACTTACGTGCCAAATCTACCGCAGCTTATGAACTGCATCATTTCTGATACAGTTAGATGACTGCTAAAACAGTGTTTATTAAACAATCAACCTTGAACCAATCAAATAACTACCAGAATTGTTTCATGAACATTTGTTTTGGCAGGTTAAAATTGAGGAGTTGCGTAAAATATCAAAGAATGAAATAGAAAAAAAACCAGAAAAACGGAGGTGTGCATTTCTTGCCGTCATGCCGTTGTTAAGCGACTTTACTGAGACTTGCACATGGCACGTATTGAAATATTACATTCTGTTCTGAATTATGCTTGGATCGTTTAAGCCTGCCCTGATTGGAGGATCCCATAACATCGAAAATCCTTATGGCCATGCTCAAAATAAAATTGAGAATTTTTAGATTTAAGAAAATTTACAAAGTCACGGGATTCATAAGTCCATATGAAAACAGGTTATTTGATTTTGGGGATTGAACGGAAGAAACACTCTTAACTCTAAAGACCTGTGACAGATACTGTGGTGTTTATTAATTTCTCTTGAGCAGTTTCCCATTCACTGGAAATCGCAAAGGATCTGAAGTTTTGGAGACTACAGAGTAAATAGTCATCATTTTTAAATGAAAATCAAATTTGGGTTAAATAAGACATCAAACGTCCCCAAATAATGCGCAGAAATGAGTTGAATTAAACAAGAAATGGTGAATTAGGAGGTGGATTTCTTGAAAAGACAGAAAGTCAAATGGAATGCGGTCAAGTGGACTTGGTTGGTTTTTTAACTTTCCTTTTTCATTTCCTTCACCTAGCAGCAAACCCTTCCAAAGGAACCACCTACTATCAAACCAAAAAACCGAAGCTAAGCGTTCGCCTCTAAAAATTGCCACAGTGACTTATTTCGGGCCTAAATTCATCAGCGCAACCTAGTATCTCTGCCTCTCAAAGCGATTTACCGCAGTTAAGCGCATGCTGAAACACTTAAAGCATGATTTTATAGGTACAACTAAACCGAGGGAAAAGGGCATAAGAAGCCACCATCTAAAATACACTTTGTGCGCACCGGAAACCCAAAAATGTCCAGACTTCTATAAATCAAAACGTAACACATCACTACAGCTGATTCCTGCACGTAGCTGGCACTTCCGTAAATAAGTGAGCACTGCTTTGTAGTTCACGCCTGCGAAATTGCTTTCCTGGATAAACAACAATATGCTGACCGCATTTTGAAAGACAACGTAAGTACTTCTTGGTGAACATGTTATGCCGAAATCTTCTTGTTTAAGTATTTGGCTACCTGCGGGACGGTGACAGGAAAACTATTCCCAGCCACTTCACCAGTTGCCTTTGACTTATTTTATGTAGCCAAAAGTTATTTATTGATATGGATGAGGAAGAAGGATTGAAGAGCACCGAATAAATTTGTTTACTGTCCTGAGTTTTCGAACTTTTATATGAGTCCATCGTCAGAGATAAGAGGGAGTAATTATAACGGATGTACATTAATCAGCCATCAGGAGTCATCGGGTCTAAGGGAGGCAATGCAAAACGATGAAAAAGGGGGTGAGGGGAGGCAACTGTCAGAATGTACGTTAATCAGTTGTCAGTGATGATAGCGTTCATCAGGGCGTCAAAAAAAGGGCTACTTATAGATGACCACTTATAAAAACTCGATAATCTGTATCGAAAATTAAATATTACTAGAGTTTAGCATTTCCTGCCAGCTTGATCGTCGTGTACGGCATCATGGAATATGTGCCGAACTCCACGGAGCACAATAGCAATGAGTTGGCCTGAATTCGGGTCCCACTCTCGTAGAATGTGTGGTGCCTAAAGTCATGTTATTCTGTGTCTTGTAGCTAATTGCTGCCACCACATAAACAGAGTATGCCTCGAGACTATCTGGATCAGGATAATTTCGACAATGTTCCCGGTCTACGGCAAAATGAGTAGGGCACACTTGTGCCGAATTTTTTAACCGTTGACTTTTCTCAAGTCCACGGTTCTAATGGAAACGCTGACCGTTTATTAAGAGAACTATATTTTTGGGAAGAAACTTCTCGTCAGAACAATTTGTGCAAGGGTTAAAAAAATGCTCAGACGACATTCTTTAGTGATCTAAGTTATACCCGAGGCCAAGTTGAGTAATAAATGCACATCAAAAACAATCTTCGCTGTTGATTAGTTTTTTTACATAAGGCAAGCATATTTTTTACATTAAAATTCATCATATGCTCACTGAAATAAATTTGAATATTTTCTGACGTTTCGGACAGCTGGGCTTGCTGTCCTTTGTCAAAGCGAATACTGACTGTTATCGATCAGCAGTTTAAAGTTGCGGCTGTCAGTCTTTGCCTTGGGCTGATCGATTTTTCTCCGTTCGCCAAAATCCAGAAGCAAGGCCAGACAGCGAACGGAGTAGTATAAAGCTATATCATACTTCCTGAAAAAAGGTAAAATACTATTTACCAAATTTAAAATTTAGACCCTGAAGTTCGACTTATGGGTAAACTCACTGACATCCATTATACACTGTCTTAGACTGCAGGCAACAGTCTTATGTAGCGGTACCAGAGGAGCTATAGGTATTTCGACGAGAAATCTAAAATTTGTCAACGTAAAGTTAATCGCTGTAGGAAATGTTAACATAGTACAGCTGGTTGTGAAAGCGAATAGTCCTGAGTCATCGTGCTTCTGAGCTGGTTTCATGGTTCTCGCAGTGACCAAAATTGCTATTGTGACATACCTCACGAATTTTATTTGGTGTTTTTTAAATTCAGTTTCAGTTTGTTATCAGCATGCAATTTTTTACACTTTTTTAATCAACCGAAAAAGGACTCTGTCCTATGCCTTTATGTATACAAATGATTAAAAAATCTTAAATTGTTCGCAGATAAAAAGCAATTAAAAGCTGCACATTTTACTTGGGCATAAAGGTACCTATTGCTTCTGCTTCGACGACAAGTTTCGAGAAATATACACATCCTAAGTCAACCCCCCGGGAAAACATAAAACGCAACGTGTATCTCTTGTTGGATGCTTGTATTGCATTTGTAGTTTATAGCAAGTGCATTAAGGTGCACTTGTTCTTGTATTTCCCATGAAGAAAAGCCCCCTGTATGAAATGAAACTTTATTAAACTCTCAACTAATTTCATGTCTAAGAACGAAAATCCAAAGTTAGCAGTTGCGGTTCCAGTAATTTCTTGTTTTCCAGCCACAGCTTCATAACTATTATTATTTAAAAACGTTTTTGCTCAAATATGTGATAGGACGATAAAAATACTGCTTGCATGACCTTCCTGCAGAAGTACAGAAAATGATATGAAACATGATGATTACAGAGAGAGCAGGAAGCACAAGTACCTCAAAAATGACAGATGTCTCTTTTAGGAGACAGACAAAAGCAAATCAACTGAAGACAAAGAGCTCAGTAGGAGACAACTGCAGGATGACGACAGGAGCTATTATATCAGGCCCCTTACCCCTGTCCCGTACCACCGAAACCATACCACCGAAACATATATATATATATAAGCAGAGGCAACAAGCTGCCAAGCTCAGTCAAGATTCTTGCCTCCTTAGAATGAATCAGGTCTACTGGACTTGTCCAACTAGCTTACCCCCTCATGATAGCCTCTACGTGCTGAGAATGATCATCCTTCCGGTGGGTCTCCTGGCCAACACCTATACCTTCATCCTCCTCTGTCGGCTGAGCGGTCGGACGCGCACCAGCCTCACGATGCTCCGCTCGCTCATATTCGCCGGTGCTGTTTGCACCTTTCTCGAGTTATTCCGACAGCAGCCCTCCCTGGCTATGCCCTTATTTACCAGTGACACGCTGGGGGCAGGTGTATGCATCGTCTGGGTAAGTAGCTTCCTTACTGTAGCCATCCACCTGTTTGATTCACTTGTACTCGTCTACGTAGTGAGTAACAGGGCTATGCAGATTGCCTTTAAGTACCAGTACTCCTTCTCCTCCAGTACTTATATTGATCTGGTGTGTGCTAGCTGCTTATGTCTGGCTTGCTTCCTGTGTGCAATACCACAGTGTTTTGCTGTGGCCTGGAGGGAGGGGCTATGCGAATGTCTGGATAGGGATATGCCCTATGGGAAACTGCTGCTCATTTACGCTGGAAGTTTTGTCAATTACGGCATAGACATCTTCATCAACGCCCCACTACTGACTATTTCGAGTGTTCAAATTATGCTCTGGGTGCGTAACACACCGCCGGCAAAGCTGATTGATACACTTAATAGTTTGGCTTTTTACGGCACTTTGGAGAGCTTGAGGAGAGAATTCGAGCAACCCCAGGGCTGGTGGACGGCATCAATGTGCATGGTGGCTCTGTCGGTAAACTTCCTCCTTCTAACTGCCTACAGTGCTATGCAGAAAATTCTCAGTGTATCGGGAGCATTTTTGTTGGATGACAACAGCTATTGGACAAGATTTGGCGATTTTTTGGTGCTGCTGCACGTGACGACTGCCCCATTCATCGTTTTGATTTATATACCAGCGCTGCGACATCAGATGAAGAGCTTCTACCGCAAGATTGCAGCCGGTGTCAGATTCAGAAGGCAAACCGTGCCGTCACTACCCACCTTGCCAAAATGAAAACGTTCAGGGAGGAGCTGAGCAAGTCATGCCAAGTGGACTTTGGAGAAGTTTAAATGGTTATTAGTAAATTCGCGGTTTGCTGATATGCTTTTATGATGTCTGTATTATGAGTGCAATACAATTTCCATGCAAATATTGTAAGCTTTAAAACCATTTCATAAGGTATGCTTTAACTTAAGAGATAACAACCAAGACGACGAACGCAGAAATCGTTGAAAAGTGGTCTCAAGTAATAATAAATAATGTTTTTTCAGCAAAATGTCGTCTGCTTCTTCTATCTCATTATACCCAAATGAATTAAACGCATCCAGTCGGTTGTGGTTGATAAGCTATAACACAGTAGAAGTTTTAAATATCGTTTTGTTTACAAATCCGTTTAAACTGACAAATTTTCCCACTGACCCATATTTTTTTAACTTTTTCTTGATGCACTACAAAAAATTGAGGATTTTGTCAGTTTTCCACATGCGCCAAAATCCGTGATAAAGCTTACACTCACTAACATGGCTTTATTTTATCAACTTGTCACAACTGAAAAGGTTGCTAAACACTCTTCCTAAACAGTCGAAGAACAAAATATTTTTCGCAGTATTTACTAATTTTTCACTACTGAAATATCAGAAGGAGAATACTTAAAATATAAAGATTTTTAAACTAGCGATTGTAAAAACTTATATGGTTTGCATAAAAGCTTATTTACTTATGAATTGTTCTAATAGTATCCATAGTATTATCGCCTGAAATAAATTTTATGAAATTAACTGACAAGTCTTCAAAAAAAATGACAACTCCAAACCAATTGAGCTAAAGTTTACTGTTCGCCATTAATACTTTCCTTAGAATCCGAAGCCTGAGATGAAAGCATATTTAGTAGTAATGGATTTGGAGTGTGTCTGCATTTTAAAAAGATTATTACTGTTCACGCATGTTAATCGGGGCTATGATTTCCATTTGTTTTAGCACACAATACCAAAAAGCCGTTTTCTGACTTCAACGAAGGCCTTTAGATGATACTTGTTAAATTTATGTCAACTGTCTGAATTGGAAATCTGAGTGACGATTGTTTTCGTCATGTAAAACAGATTAGCTGTCCCTTGAAACACATTTGGGTGGTTGTATACCCTTGGGTAGATATAGTCGTAAATGACGTATTCTACCAACAAGGATACCTAGCAGTCTCCGGCAACGCGTTATTGACAAGATATCGATGCAGAAACCGGATCTACCAATAGATGGAGGTCACTCAAAGGTAAATTTTTCCCTTCGTCGGGCCGATCGAAGTGCATCGCACCCAAATAAATTGATTCCTTTCTGCTAACGTTTTTTGCTAATGTCTCTGATAATGAATCCATGACGGATGTCAGGCGAATAAAAGTACTGTCCCAGTCATCGACGCGTCTTCTTCTCAAAGATACCTAAAGCGAAAATGCTTACCGAAGGCTTTTTCGGCACAACCAGTCAGTGCAATCTCGAAGACTTATGGAATGACTCCAGAGCTCTGAATGCTCTGTGCTACGTGTAGGCAAAAATGAAGCCTACCTGTAGGCAGGACGTGCACTAAGAATGGGAGATAGCAAAGATTGGCAGTCAAGTCAAGTCAAATTTATTAAAGGAAATACAGGCAAACGCCTTTGAACTCCCTCTTGGTACATAGGATTTCAAAAATGCATCGGCATTGCTGAACATTCCAAAAAAGTTGTTTACACAATTTCAGACAAATACTCGCTTTTTTCAATCAATACATTCACACTCAGTTTACACGAGCCAGCAGTGTAACCGAGGAAGAAGAGCAGACAGTAAAAAACTCATAAGGCTGGCTTATAATTTAAAATGGGATGCATTTGTGGTTTTTAGGAGAAAAAATGTCGTTCGTGGGGGAAGTATGTGAATGATAGGGGCATGACGCTTCTGTGAATGTTGACGGCAGCCATGGCGTCCATGACGAGTAATATGTACATCCCAAAGACCATATGAAGAGGAGACCTTGGAGTCACGAGAACGTCCTGAAGAACCGGAGATGCGACCATGATAAGCCCTTGCTGTGCCAAGAGCCGACGAACCCGCCACATCGTCAGCAGTCAGTCGATGCTAGAAAAAGTGTGACAGGGCCTATGACCATAGGTGTGGTAGATGCGACCTCAGATGCGATCAGCCCAGTTCACATAGTGAGCAGAGACGTCGGAGCTAGGCAATGTCTTAACGCATTTTGTTAAATACTTATAATAATACTACTTACAAAATACAAATAGTATATATTTGTAGCATTGCTAGCAATTCAGTGTTTGGAGTTAAGGCACTTCAATTTTTGGATTCCGAACACTTCATTGATTGGATTTGGAGTACTTAATCGCGACGATACTCATAAAATCAGACTAGGTTTGCCTTAAAAACATCTACGGAAGAGGACATGACGATATCCGTAGGAAGGGCATTCTATGCCTGGATAACCCTCTTAGAGAAAAGGAATTTTCTTGGGTCAAATCTTGCCCCAGTCACACGTAATTTGAGGGGGTGTCCTCGCAGTCAAGAGGTGGTGGCCCGCTCAAAGAAGTCATTTGTTTGAAGGCAGCAATCCTGACCACACAACATGCGAAATGCCTGGATTAGGTCCCCACGTAGCTGCCTGTAATCCAGAGGAAACAAGTCAAGATTTACCAGTCGGGTCTCATAAGGGAGGTTCCGTTGGCCTCGTGCTAATTTCTTTGCGCGTTTTTGTACCCTTTCAAGTTTTTTTGTCTTTGGCTGTCCAAGGTCTCCAGGCTTGGATAGCAAATTCCAGTTAAGGTCGCACGAACGTGCCGAATACCTTGCCAAATACATTTGTCAAACTTAGCAAAGAAGCGCTTGATTAGATACAAGCCCGACATTGCGGATTTAGCCACTTTCAGGACTTGGAGTGATGACTTCAGTGAAGGGGTGACCCACACCCCCAGGTCATTCTGAGCCTCAACATCTGGCAGTGGCGTGTGATTAAGGTAATACACCCTCCGAGGCGAAGTGCTGGCTCTACCATAGCGCATTAGGTTGCATTTGGCCACATTGAATGGCATGAGCCAAAGGGTCCACCATTGCTCCAGTCTATGCAAATTTGCCTGGAGGTTTAATTCATCGTCTTGGTTGCGTATGACCTTCCAACTTTTTATGACATCAGCAAACATTGCGATTTCGCCGTCTAGTCCGCTTATGCAGTCATCAATATATATCAGGAAGAGAATAGGGCCAAGAACAGATCCCTGTGGAACCCCGCTCTCAACTGCTACCTCCGCCGACCGCTGTTCGCCAATACAAACGGTCTGCGTACGACCAGTCAAGAAGTTTGCTATCTTCTGCAAAAGGTTTCTCCTTACCCCTATGCGGCTGAGCTTGTATAAGAAACGTTGATGGGGCACCGTGTAAAACACCTTCTTGAAGTCTACGAAGACTGTATGCACCGTATTCCCTTCATCGATCGCTCGGGTCTATTGTTCTAGACAATAGAGCAGATTGGTCAAGCACGACCTTCCCCTGCGGATTCCGCGCTGCTTATCAGAAATAATTTGGTGTTGCTCCAAAAAGTGAATCAGCTTGCGTTTGACTATGCGTTCCATAAGTTTGCAGGATATTGAGGTGAGGCTGACCAGTCTATAGTTATTTGCGGTCGCCCAACTCCCACTTTTGTGGATGGGTGAGATCCACGCTGCCTTCCAATCGGGTGGCACTTGTCCAGTATTAAGAGAAGCTCGGACGATTAGGTACAGGGGTACCGCCAACTCTTTGGCTAGCTCTTTTAATAGCTTTGCAAGTTTCTCATCCGGACCGGACGACTTCGTTTCTTTGAGCTGAAGAAATTCTTGCAGAACGGTAGCTTCCGTGAGTGCAACCGAGTCTACGCTCTGCATCTCACCCACACTGCAGTTCACAGCGGTGAAGTCAGCCGCTCTCGTAAAGACCAACTGGAAGAAGTAGGATAGATGTTCCGCCTTTTCGTAAAGCTCGAAAATTTCTACACCATCATCTGTTTTTAGCAGAGGAATAGGGTCTCTATTTCGAGTACATTGCCTAATGTAGCTGTAGAAAAGCTTTGGGTTTCCTACTGCACGGTTTATTAGATTACTCTCGAAGTTTTGGCGGCTAATTCGTATCAGGCTCTTAACCTTGTTTCTCTGCGCCTTATACTTATTGTACGATTCGGGGTTCTCTCTCTGCAATAGATTTTGAACATCCTTCCTTTGCGGTTAACGTCCCTCTTTAGCGTCTGCGGTAGCCATCGTGGCCTTTTTGTTACTTTTTACCGTGATAGGACAGAAATCGGTAATTAATCCATGTAATATGGCTTTGAATGCCGACCAATCATCGAGAACGCACCCGGTGAATAGTTTATTCCAGTTTCTCATGCTCACTGTGGTTTTCATTTGTGTAAAGTCCCCTCTCCAGATGTTGCGTCTGGTTACCACACTACGATCGGGCACAGAGAAGAGTGAATATTCCCACTGTAGCACTACGTGATCACTTAATTCGAGAGGCGGTAAACAGTTTACAATGTCCACGCTATCAGGTGCTATGGTCTAAGCAATTAGCTTGTTGCCCTTCGCGTAGTCTGGTCAGATATAGGACGTGTTGCGTTAGGAAAGATGCCTGTACTGTGCGCAGGAGTCATCGATCGAGGGCCCTTGGCGGGTTAGGCTATAGGCGAAATGGCACAGGCTGAAAGATGACTAATAAACGCAAAAAGTCTCTAAATCTGCGCCCATGACCTTACCTATTTGCTCGTGACGCGATCAGTAATCTGCGAGGCCGAACAGGATTGGCATTTATCTATCCGGCCAGTACTGAAAGTCTCCATTGACAGCTCCTGGGTCTGGAGACTTTGGCAGAAGTTGTTGCTGGAGCTGACATGTTTACGCATAGTTAAGAGTCTCGTATCGTTTCAAGTACGCAGAAGGCTATCTTCTGTTGGTCGATAGTAATCACTCTCAGCAAACGGAATAATTTTAACTACTATACAGCATGTCATAGGTGAGATAACTCATGAAATACGCATAAATTTACGAATGATGTCGAAGCTCTCAGAAGGCTACCTTAATTAACAGGCTGAAATTCAATAATTAACGTAAAGTAGAAAAGGAATTTGAAAAGTTGACTTGACAAACTCATTTTTCAGCAGCTCTTTATCAGGCAAGTACATTGGCAGGGATAATTATCACCATTGTTTATTTATTTTAGCACCATATGAACGCCTGATGAGAATTTATCAAAAATAAACGTATGTTCGCCAATTAATCTTCTATAATTAACACTGTAAATTTGTACAGAGCATGGCAAGACCGTGGTGTTTAGGTCCTTTTGTTGGGGAGGGGAAAGAATTGGTGAAGATTGTGGGCATTGGCCAGGGGCCATGTACGTGAAGTGATTATAACTTCATTTTGCACGGGGTGAACGACTGTCACTAGGGGGTGAGGACGATGTTATATCGCTACCTGGCGTCGGCGTCGGCGTCGGCCACGGAACGGAATTTTTTTCAAGTGTCTTCTGACAACAATGCACTTGATTCGATAATCGCATGGCTACTGCCTCGGCTGTTGCTAGTACGCGTTGGTGTAGGCCTTTGAAAAAATTAGCTGGTTTCCCATAGACAACCTGAAAGGTTTCATTAATATTGACTCAATGGTTCGTATTGACAAGGTGAGGGAAAATGGAAACCGAGATCAATCTAGTTTCCCACTAATTTGACCAGGCCAGTATATTCTAACGTACCCTCGTTTCCCTGCACCTTGTCGTTCAGCCGATGGGTCCTGCTCCACGTAGGTAATATTACTTTAGTCATAAATAGCGATTTTAATTCATAATCGGTAATATGACTCCTACGAGACAGTACATTTGAACAAAACACTCACCTAGCGCAATATTGTTGGCCTTGCGATAAGGAGGCTTAATCATCACATCTCCTAACCTTTCAACTAATCTTAAGCCTGATAGGAAAGTTAACCATTAATCCTACTTTAATTCGTACCATACCATTTTTCATACCACTATGCTTAATCAGATTCTAGCTCTAACTGCAACCGTAACCCTAATACAAAGTTCTATAGAATTTAACCCAAATCTACCTGCGTCATTGGCAATTCCCGTTTCCGTCTCTCGATCGGGGGTGGGGGCGAAAGAGAAGGTTGACGGGGGGCATTCCCTACCAATTAAAACTAAAACAACAAAAACGGAAAAGATCATATCCAATGATTGAGAACCCTTCATGTTAATGAGCAAATAAAGCATACACCACTAATAGTTTCTGGAATGGTTAGGCGAATGCGTAAACTTATCACGTTTTATGTGTCCTAGGATGATCATTTAGATTCCTATGTTTGATATTGTCCAATTTTTTTATGATAGTGGCCCCATCTTGCTAATGTAGCGGAAGCCAAAAAGCATAATTTCAAAGTCACACGTTTAGGGCCATGTAAGGTTAACGTTTTAAAAGGATTCCTTGTTGTTAATTCCATAATTCATGACACGCTTACCGGAAATATGAAATGCATTTTTGACTAGAATGGATAATTTGGGTAGGGTCGTGTTGATGCTTATTGTACAGCTGCCGTCAGGTGATTGTGGTGACTTTTCAGTGTTTTGTTTCAAGGCCATCTGCAATAATTACATTGTTTTATGCTATACACAATAGGGATTACTTTTACACTCTGTTATAGTACGCAAAAAATTCAAAAAATATAGAAAACACGCATAAATGGAGAAACTTGATGTCATTTTTCAGAAAACTTTCTTTTAAAATTTGTAAGCAAATGGAATTTTTGAGTTATAAGATGAGCAATAGAGGGAAAATTTAAAACACCGAAAGTTGCATCCCGACTACAGCGTTCTCAGTGGTTTTCATATGATCCTTATTAGTTATATAAACGGTCCATTTATATCACAAGATATGTATGATTCCTCAGAGGTAGGCCATTAAACACAAAAAGGAATATGCAGCCTTGCCAAGAAAATTACACAGCTCTGATATTGGTATTCTTAAACGTAAGCACAACGGGATGTATGTCTTACAATTGTTCGGAATCAAGCAAACATTTTAAAAGCAGCGTGGCCCATCGTTTCGGTAAAATATTTGAGGAAGGTGTTATGAATCAAACAGTATGCACTGGAAAACTATTCTCGTGCTTTTTTTATGATCAATGCCAAAAACAATAACTGAGACGTAAAAATAATCAAAAAAATCCCATCCCTTACCTGAGATTTTTAGCGTACGTTCAGGCAGGTCCTTCATAATGCAAAACGAATTTCAGAAGTTTGGTGTTCATTTCAGTTCAAGTCACCAAAACCTGGAGTCAATGAAAGTTTGAAATACCTGGTTTATATACTAAGTACTCAATAAATTAACATGATTTATGGAATGGGAATTTTAGCAGATTTCGTTGCCATAAAACATACTTTTACCTGTCTGAGATCTTCGAAGCCATGAAGAACCTCTGGGCCGCATTTACCGTCTAGGTAGTCGCGCTTGGCAACGTACATAAGTTTGCACGATACAGTGATTATTTGGTTCAACTCAACTTTATGAATAATCAAAAAGCCTTGCATGTTTGGCGACTTGTTCGTGATTTACAGGTATCTTACAGTGGCTTAATGCAAATGCGACTCAAGATCGATTTTACTAATCTGGACCTTTAAATTTTTTAACCTAGCTATTAGTAACCAAGTTGAAATTTAAACGAGAAAATGGTTAAATAGAGATCACCAATGTTATATTTATTCCAATGACGCCAGCCAGGAAAGTATAAACAAATGTTTGGACTAAGCTGAATAATTTTATATGTATATGAGGAAATCAGTGAGTTGTCCCTTTTGTACTAATTCCTACTTCAGACAGTCTGTTACAGAAGCCTGTTAGGATTTATTACGTATTTGCTCAGTCATTACGCTTGCGTAAATCTCGAATCCGCAGAAAGAAATGACGACACACAAAACGAGGTGAAAGTGAAGACATAAACGCATCCTTGCATGTAACCCCGTCATTAATTCGATTCTCTCGGTGCTGTGACCTGGAAATTTGCCAGTTTACTGTCCCCAGGGAGTTCTTGTCAAGTTGCAACAAACTATTTTTGTGAGGCCTTTACGCCATCGAGAAATTCGGAGAAATCATTTTTTAATATCTCACTCATATAACATGTGGATAAGAATATATTCCTGAACAGTCACTACGAGGAAGTTAATTCCCAAAAATAATTTACCTTCTCTATTTAATAGAACTCTGGTGTAGGAAACGAGCGATGAGTACAGATAGAACGTTGGTCTGCTCGGCTATAATAAGATTTGTTTGCCGATTATCAAACAAAGGCTGTTTCCATAATTTTTATTTGAAGGACCAGAGGTATTCGTAGGTAATCTAAGTTCTGTTACTTTTCAGTTGTGGTTAAGGGTCATTGAAGACTATTTTTACGCAGAGAAAGTCAATAGTGATTATCAATTTTAGTATCTGCACAACAGATAAGGTAAATGTTTTCTTCTTTTGATAACGGTTACCTTCAACTGTAACCGGTTAATCATAAGCAAGAGTAACGTTCCTCACCTATCATCTCAAATACACAAGGATGCAAAATAAATACGATTTGAGCTTATAACCATAATTTGAACTGGAGTTAGATAAAAGGACGTATCTGCACCGCAATGCTCATTCCAATCTCTCACGTAATCTCACTGATAGGAGTTAAGCCATACGTTCTGTTCAAAAACTGTCAGTAGAATGCACACTGTTTACTTCAAAGAGAAAATCAACTTTATCTTTTTCGTTCAAAGCTCTTTGTCTTCTGATGGTGATTTAATTCTGCGACGGATTAATTGCAAGACTTCTTGCTGGGTTTTGCACCTACAACATTAGGAAAAGTTAAACGATGCGGAAAATGTCACTTCTATGGAAACTGATGATGAATTAAAAAGAGATTAAATATTAGATTTCATGTGTTGGTTTTTTCAAATGGTATCTTTTAGTCCAGCCTTTGTGGCATTTAAGAATATGAACTCAATCCGGCCGGGATGAAATTATTCCATAAAGCAAGTACCATGAAAACGAAACTTGGAAGAAACAGAGGATAAAAAGTACTGCTTTAAGAGAAACAACATGTATATTGGTTTTGTCACTCAACTTTAAACAAGTTTCGAATTATAGGAGGGCTAACAAATATGTTCCAGTCATTCTGGTAATCGCAACCCGCACCTCCGCATCGCTACCCTTTACATTTAAGTGGCGACCTGAACTGTCTGCCGTGTCTTATTTTCCTTAAGGATTTACTAGCTTGGGTAGAAAATTTTAATTTTTTTCTACATCTCCAGGATTTTGTCTTTGAACATGCAAGTAATTAACGTTTTTGACATTAGTAGGTTTGTTCCTTCCGGAAAAATTATAAGCCATGGAAAGGCATCAACGAGACCTCCTTACCTCCCATCACAACCTTAGTCCACCTGCAATCGCAACCGATGTAGACACACTTTTAAATGCCGTCAACAAAGTACATCCATGGGTTAAATTCACATTGGAGGTGTACAAGGCAGGTTCGCTTCCTTTCTTGAACGTCCTCCTAAGTCGCCAACCTGACCGTAGCGTCCAAAGATGCGTTTATTGAAAGAAAACCTGGTTCGGACAGTACATGAATTTTAACAGTTTCGCACCTCCCCAACAGAAACGAAAGCTAGTCCACTGTTTAGTGAAAAAGCTAGAAACGTTTGCTTAGCAGACCATATCAAAGGGAAACCCAACAAAGTTCAGGACCTGTATCGCGAGAATGGGTATACAGAGAGATTTATTACAAGGAGTTTGGTTGTGAAACAAATAAAACCCACTGCGCTTGCTGTGGAAAGGACAATACTGTTCCTCAAAATCCCCTTTTGAGAGGAAGTGGCAAGTGAACAGCTAAAAGGATGCCTTGACCAAGCTGTTTTACGAACTTTCCCAACAGCCAAAGTTTGGTTATAACATGGGGAAGGTAAGTATAGGTTACCAGCTCATTCACCTCTTCGTACATCTACTCGTTTACTTGCTCCTATGGAGCAGGATATATTGGTCGTGTGAGTTGGCGCCTATCCAAAAGAATAAAGGAACACCTCCTGGTATGGCTGAGAAAAGGTTAGGTTATGAGCACAAACAGCTCTATTTCAGCACACATGGTTGATTCCGGATATCGGGAGGACCCGAGTGACGCTTTCCGAGTGACCTACGAGGTACCACCAAATAACTGAAAGTCCCTGGGTCAGCGCTTGCTAGTATCAGCAAAAGCGACGGCTATCACGTTGATGAAGCCGGTGTTGTGTGTGCAAAAGAATTTCGTGCAAGCTCCACATCTGGCGTGGTCCGCAGTCACTTAGTGGCATGCACTCATCCGCGCTCTGGTAGTCTCCTGCTTGCAAGAAAAGCGGAACATTATCGACGGCTTGTTTAAATTTTACCCCTCCCACATAAATGTATTGGCCTGAGAAGAAATTAATCAAAAGTGCACCAAATTATCGGATGGGAATTTTCGCAAATCTTATGCCTAAATCATTAAAGAGATATCCAGTTAATAGAGCCACGATTAGCTTAAAACATTTGCTACTGTTTTCAGAAGGTTAAATCGGAGTTGCATTAAATTCACTTGCGTCTTACCGCTATTGCCTTGTTTTGAACACCTAGGTGAGTGTTTTTTCAATCTTGTATCCTCGTTGTAAATTAAAATGCACTATGAAGCAATTTATGTCCTGGTCTTTTTAATCGACATTTGTCTGAATCGCAAACCATTTCCTTTCATCACCACCTCAAAGTAAAAATCCATGGCGCACCAAAGAAACCGATCGTACATGACGGTTTAAAGTCAGTGGAAGGCCGGAAAGTTAACTCAGCAGACGTAGGCACAGTACCAGGATTGGCACCTCGCATCGAAGCTAATTAAATGCAAATGATATTCAAGCAACCGGAGTCCCTTATCTGCGCGCACAGTGACATAGCCTACACGGAAGACGGCACGCCGTCCTACGTACGTGTGAGCCTCTTGCGTACGATCTCCTGTGTTTAAAGTTCAGTCAGGGCCGTTCTGCCAAGAAACGCACACACACGCATGTTCGGTAGGCAGGCACCTGGCCCTCGTTGACATGACTATTTTGAGCAAAAAAAAAAAGGTATACCTGCGGGGGTTGTTTGTCCGCCGCAGGGAGGTAGGGAGGGATACGGCCGCTTCGTTTTCCGGGAAAGGCACACAGGCATGTGTGTAGGCGCCCGTGCCCGCACGCCGGAGATCCTACTTCCTTTCACTCGACTGCGCAATAGGTCAGCCCAAAAGTTCAGCACTTTAATGCATGGATGCAAGCGAACGAACTTCGTGTACATATGTGCAACGGACAGATGGCCCGGAGAGGTAAGTGTGGAAGTGTCCTCACGGACGGAAGCATGCATATACCGGTTCTTAATGGCCGCCCTAAGTGACATTTCTCCTGGTTGTCCTGATAGCCCACGGTGGGCACATTAGGAAGGAGAGGGGGAGGGGGGACAGTTTAGGAGTAAATGCTGGAATCAGCATGCTTTCTTTGCGAACCAACAGCAGAAACCGTATTCCAGGCTTATCTGGGTATCACATCTACTCGATGACAAGCTGGTGATTTGGCACGTTTAACGTCAATTTGTCCATCATTTCCTCGGGAGGCATGTGGAAGCATGCAAGTATGCGGTAAAGTACACATCCTGCCGTGGCCATGGCTATTAGCGAAACCACGTCCATTTCTTTAAACATCGAGTATAACGTGTGGGAGGGAAGAAGGGATTAAAAACCGCCACATCTGTCTCAACCGTGAAAAAATGCAGAAAAATTACTGGGAGTTTAACTTGTTTTTACCAAAATTTTGTAAATAATGTTGAAGTAATTAGGATATTAACCAGAGTGTACGCCCTCAGTTGACCATCACTTCGACATAAATAGGACCATGTCTAGCAAGAAGCAATTAATTAATGCAGTTCCAAATTTATAACATTATGGGGAGATATTTATTGGGATAGCCATTTTAAATCAATTTAAGCAAGCAAAGCAAATCTACTTAACGTCGAGACCATGTTCTGGTAGGTAGGGTTTTACGATGCTGCCCTTATAGTAGCTCGTTTATCTATGGTAAGTAAAAATAATATAAAACATTGAGGATGCCATAAAAATGCCATATAGTTAAAAATATGTTTGATAGGAAAACCCGGTCATAAAAGTCCGGACTTTCGCCTGAGAAATATATCACAACCAAGGTATGATTATTTTAGTCGAAGGTTTTAGAAACCTGGGGTCTGCAGAGGTTAACATTGTTTCGAACGCCAGTACAAATAATAATCAGGGGAATATTCAATACCGGTAACGCTAACTTAGTGGTTAACGACACGAGTGCTGGCAATAAAGCAACTGTAGCGTTGAAGAAGAGAACTAATCGATGAAAGAAGGAGTTGTTAATTGTAATATGCATGCGGATACATATCGACTGTGTATTATTAAGGTTGCAAGTCCTTTTGCTCTCAGTATCTTTGTCTAAAACATTCTCCGGTTACGCGTTTTATCCTGAATCCGAAAGTTTAATCGCATCGAATTATTCTTAACCGTGCGCTTTCAATACCCTTTTTTCTTTTTGTAACACCGCATCGGATGCTCTTCAGGTTTTGCCGTTCTCCGGAGCTCAACACTTAAATTACATACTGAATCTCCCAGTGAAGGCTAAAATATAACGACAACTTACAGTGTAATATGTTCTGCCATCTCTAGCCCATCTCAGGCTTCATGTAATACCTAACTTCAAATGATTCGTTATCACATTTTTGAATTCTTTCCTCGTGAGAAAAAACATAAGAATGTCTGTCAGTTAGCGGTCTTATTTTCCCAAATATTCTCTTATTGTTTTGCAAATTAATAATGTACACTAATACGCAAAATATGAACGCGTAGCACTACTGATGCCTGTGTGCCAGTATACCCTTCCTGCGTCCTACATAACGGTATCTAATTTAAACATGTTGTCCCTAAACTTCAGGTTTCAAAGTGCTTCACTTTGGGTCATCCTAGATGACAGCAGGGTGGATCTCTGTTGGGGTTACCGTGCTAATACCTGAGGTGCATAATGTCAAGTCAAATCAATCACAGCGTTGATTTCGATCGAGCAAATTTTCACACAACCAAAGGAATCAAAATTGTTTGCCATTCGCGCAAAATTTATAGACATTTTCCCGTTGATATACTGCAAGCAAATTAATTGCCAAATAGAAACGACTGCTACTTATTAATGCATTTAGTTCATGGTAAAGAAGTTTGTTCTGCTCAGAGTACTGGATTTAACTAATGGAATAATTTTGTTGAGAAAAATACGTCGATGCCCCCTTATTGGTCTAAAAACACTTCATGTACAACTCTACGTCCCGAATTTTAACATTAGTTTGAAACCAATGGGACTTCAAGTGCGTCCGCACCTTAAACACCATCTACTGTAAGGCGTGAGCCTTAAATGAAGGACAGCACAGTGTATGAAAAAGTGGAGTGGAAAATTTCCTCCTAGTTTCTAAATTTTTCAGATCCAAATGTGTAAGTAGTATTGATTACTAAACTAAACTTTTGAATCTCCTGATAAATTAATTTCTGTTCGTAGTGTACATCGTTATATTTAGGATCTATAGCTTAGACCGAAATTATAAGTGTATATTTGGGCGTAACCGCGTCAACCACTGCGAAATATGCATTTGCTGCCAACAGCAGCATAGGCAGAAATACGTGTCGCAGCTTTTTAGCTAGTACAGTCCTGCGAGTCCTGCAAACAACTTTCATGACGAAATCCAAATGGGTAGTTAAGCGTATATCTGTACAGGTTATTTTAATCAACTGAGTGGATTTAATAAAAAAAGGGATTTGGTTTGGAAAACTGCCCTCTTAGTTAAAGTTATTAGGGAAATAGACTCGCATTTCGGCTAAATCATGAGTAAGTTTATATTGAAGAAATTTCCTATGCTGTAAGGAAAAATAGAACAAAACTTTCTTCTAATGTACACTGTGCTGTGAAAGAATCCTAAATTTAGCAAAGCAAAAGGTGAAATAATAATCCCTTGCAGAACTGAAAAGTTTTGTGCAAAGTTGATCAAATGGAAATCAAGTGAATTTTAAGAAATCGCATTTATTTTCAGACACAAGCATTGACAGAAGTTTTTTTGCAAACAATGAAGCAACAAAAAGTTGTTGGTAGAACATTTACTTTTACCGCACAGCTGGTCGTGCGCGTTAAAAAAGTTTCCATATAGTACAGCATATACAAACTGTAGAAGGCCTTATTGAAGGTAAGTCATGTAGAAATGTAGTTGTTTGGAAATAATACGTTCACATCAAGCGTTAGTAGGAAGCAGCACAGACAGAAGAATAAGAAGTATTTCAAAAAATGGTCATATAGTTGACCTGTTTTTTGCATTCGAACGCTTATAACGGATCGTGGAATTAATCCGCTTATGCGTAAAATAATCCCTTTTAAAGATGTAAAGTATGTTCGTTTATATCCAGTCAAAGATAAGCGCTTTGCCTCAGGTAAGTTAAAGAAATTGTCAAAAGTCTCCCATTTCACAATGGCATAACCTTGGAAAAAGTTAATATACAAAGAATTTCGTCACCTAAATATCCAATCAAAGCCCTTTTTAAAGAGGATACCTATTATGGAAGGTTTTTAATTAATCTTAGAAATAACAATATGCGTGGTATCTAGCAGACATGTCGTGTGCTCAATAATGTGCTTTACTGTTTTCAAACATTTCCACATTTGACCTGCATGGCCATCTGCATAGGAGATCATATCTAAAAGCTCGTTTTTTCGGAAAATGCTGTTAAGTTTTATCTTATTTTAAAGGTTTTAATGTAAACTTCGAACAAAAAGACCATTAATCAGCTTATCAATGAAGACACCGAAAACGAGCGAAATGAAGAAGGGCTTTACTCTACGATTTTAAATAAATACTTATCCACTCATCAACATTTGTACAAAATATTTTGACTAAAGTCAAGTTCTTTTTATATAAAGAAAGTGGTTGCTTTAAGTTTTATACTAAGCAAAATATTTAAATTTATTGTCCTAATTTATAGCTATTTTGACGTCTACACAGCCTGGGAATTAAAGAGTAAATTTTATTTTTCTTTAAAAACACTTAGTACTTCTCATAGTTCTTTTAAGTAATTAATATACCTAATGCTGCTCATTATTATTTATAAGTTTTCGTAAATGCGTTCTCGCTGGTATAATAGAAATGATCGAACATTTACAAATTTACGCAAGTTGTTTGCAGGACTCGCAATACTGTATGTTGTCTGTAAGTATGGTAAGTTACAACATCAATTTATACTACTAAAGTCTGTCTGGCGGTAGAAAGTGCATATTTTGCAGTATTTGATGGTTTTCCGTCCAAATATCCCCTTACAATTTCAGTCTACGCCTATTGACCTTAAATAAACTGATCTATACCGCGAATTGGAATAAATTTATCGAGCGATTAAAAAGCTCAACTTCCATAACTGGTAAATCAACCAGAAGGCAGACAGGGGAAGCTGGGGGACCCACTGATGAGCCTGACCCCTCTCGGCAGAATACCAGCGAACGCGTGTCTGGGCTATTCACCTAGTACTTAGTCTGTTAGTATGGTTAGATACAATTATTAAACTCATTTTCTCACTATTATAATGTCATCGAGATTTGGATTAAGTGTTTAAAATGTTGATAAGTCCGCTCGGGATTTTCTGCCGAAGTCTAATGAAAGTAGACAGTGTAATGTGAATAGGCTGTTTTCAAAAACATTTTAATATAGTGTGAAGCTTAGAACAATCTAAATGCAATGTGCGCTTCGCAATTGTATAGCGCTCTGTAGACTGACAGTGTTTGTTAGCGTTTGCCTTGAGAATGTAGCGTGATTTAAATGTCTCATTCAGTTCAGGTAGAAGTGGATGTTACCACTGATGAGAAGCGTGATGACCACCCAGTGCGTGATAGACATTTATCGATTTCTGCATAAACTTGACAAACTAATGCCATTTCCGGGCCCATCAGTCGTGAGGGTAGGCGAAGACCTGCTGGAGTTATTTTGTACTGGGTAAAAGAATTTGTTGGCGTCCGGGGTACTTAAAGACCTTACTGTGTAACATGAAGCATATCCAGCACAATGCTGGATTCGCTAGCCGCATAGCCACCGCTTCGGCTGTTGCAAGCACCCGTTGGTGCAGGCCCGTGAAGGAGTTAGCTGGTGTCCGGAAGACAGCCTAAAAGTCTTCGTTATTATCGACTCGATGATTCGTATCGACAAGATGTGCGAAAAAAGAACTCAAGGTTGATCTAGTTTCACCCTTACTTAACCTGGCCGGTATATGTTCACGTCATCGCTTTTCCGGGCGCCTAGTTGTTCAGCCAAAGTATCCTGCTCCACAGGAGCAAGTAAAAGAGTAAATGCAAATGGATGTGGCCTTCAACGGGAGTTGATCCTTACGTCCTAATCCTAGGACGGGAGAGTTCGTGAAGAACATCCGTAATTTCAACGCGGAGAAAGCGCTTCTGGTTGCGATCCTCAGGTGGTGTCTGACCAGCTCGCTTGTTGCATCGCCTAAGAAAGGCAGTCTTATGAATACGTCTTTCTTTTCTGCGGTTTAGGTGTCAGGCTTTTTGGCGTGCTCGTCAATATTGCTGAGGGTGAACCTGAAAAGCTTTCTTCTAAAGGAGGAGTTCCACAATGGTTGAAAAGAAGGACTTATTCATTAACATCAAGCCCATTAATAAAAGAAGTTTCATAAATGCTGAGACTCTGTCTCAATCGCCAACTGACCTGCAAAAGCCACATATAAGTACTATCATTCAACTCCTTATCTTCGAGGTATCGAAGGTAAAAAATTTTCACTGACTGACTTCGACATCTCAACGTCACAAAGGAGCCCAATTCTGGAGGCTGAAAAGGCAAGACATGACACCTTTTGGAAGCATGCCTGTAAGAAATAAAAGAGGCAGATGACCACAGAAGAATAGGTGCATCTTTACATCTGATCTGCAGATGTGTAGTTTCGGGGGAGTTGCTATACTTGGATACACATTTATTGTATCAACTGTACGTGGGTGGGGAAAACTCTGAGGGCATCTGAAAACAGCCGTGTAAACTTAATTTATAATGGACATAGGCCCACCTCCGAACCTCCGATGTTTCATGAGGATTAATGTCCCGAAAACAAAGTAAATTTTCCTCGCAGGAATTGCCAGTTAATCTATGTGCAATTTCTGTCCTAATATGTGATTATTAGCATAGTTTTGGCGCCTTTCAAGCCTAAGGTCACCTTCACTTTCGAAACGATTTTGCGTTTCATTGTGCTTCAAATTGGTGTTATGGATAGTCAATGTAGCTAGAAGCGTTTTTAGAAGCGTGGGTTCGGTGAAAAAGAGACCTAATCATTGGTAACCAGTGCTTGAAAACTTGAAACAAACTGACTCCTATTTGTAGGCAAATAGCATAAGCCAAGTAAAGAGGTTTTTGTCGACTTTCTGTTTCATTATTTATACACAAGGACATTAAGGCGCACTGCAGACAACATAGGGGAAGTTGGAGCTGTTTGCATTTCAGAAGGCAATGCATTAGCAAATGCCTAAGTGCGGTCGTAATATTTTGTACACTAAGTTTTGTCTTTGTTCATTTTGCTGTAAAACTTAAATATTGGTAATTTAAAAGATAATAAAGACACGATAAGTGACTTTCGCAGCCATGCTGGTAACGGCATGCTGTGTAAGCATTTACTAGTCCACTGTTACTTTATCAGAAAGTCATAGTTGACACTCACTAGCGAAATTATGTTTCGGATTATGCATTTTCCGGCCACCGTCCAAAAGCCCGCAGCTGTCGATGCAGAATTTCGTCAGTCTACTTACCAGTGCATAAATACCCAAATTTTCTTATTGACCTGATGCAATTAACCAAAGCAAACTTACAATGAATACCCGAAACGAAAGCAAATTGGAGAAAGAAGATTACCGACTGCACGATTAAACCATAGTATAATGCTAACCAAATTGGGTAAGGAGACAGAATCTGAAAAGCTTTACTCTCAAGAAATAGTTTGAGATTTAAAAAATATTTCATGCTACGGCAAAGGAGGAGATATTCATGGACCAAAAACATCTTAGTATATAAATTTTAACAAACGCTGATACTCTGCCTCACTCGCCTATTGATCTGCAAATACCGCCTTTAAGTATTATCATTCAATTCTTTTTTGTGAGGTATTGAAACTAAACTATTCGCACTGATTTATTAAGACATCCAAAAGTCGAAAATGAGACCTAATCTGCAGACTGAAAAAGCAAGACATGACACCTTTAGAACACAGGTGCGATCAAAGAAGCGAATGACCACTGCAGAAAATTTCATTCTTTGACTTTGAACTCAAATGCTCGGTTCGACAAAATTGCTATATTTCGATACAACGCTTTCTTATATCAAATTTTTGCATGTAGAAAATTCTGAATTGTCATAACTTTAGTCATCTTGTAAGGCTCCAACAAAATTAACCCAAATTTGCTCAGCAATCTTCTACCAGGTACTATTTTTAAATATTTATGCTCGAACTCCACAAGCGGAATGCAAAAATACGTTTGCTTTTAGATTGACCTTGCATGTCTCTACATTAACTATAGTCTTAGCTTATCCAACAATCATTTCAGACGGCCGCAAAGCAAAAGATGACGGCCACAAACCCAAAAATAAAACTTGTTGGCGCTGTTCCGTTCAACTGATGTGTTGTTCATATTTACTGTCAAACGGTTGAATAGGAGAGAAACACCGCCATATTTAAGTTTCAAGAACAAGTTAAGAGGAATAAGGTTGAATTCACTTTCTTTAATACATACGGGGAAGGAGCGTGAATCACTGTCTACATGCGTGCTGGGCATAGATGGAGAAAGATCCGACAGATACTGCAAAAAGCCGCGCACACCCACTTTACAGTGCTGTGTTGGCTTACCTCCAGTGTTTCATGAGGATTGAAGCCTTTCAAAAAAGTGCCTTTTCCGGGCAGGAGTTGCCTTTAATTCTATGCGTAATTGCTGTGCTGCGATAAGATTTCTAGCACAGTTTTGGCACCATCGCAGAAGCTCAGATTCAAGCCTAAGGTCTCCTCGGCTTTCCAAACATTTCTGGCATTCATCACGCTTCACGCTGGTGTTAAGGACAGTTAAAGTAGCTAGGGGCATCTATACAAGTTTGAGTTCGGTGGGAAAGAAACCTTAGCACCTGTGACCAAAGCTCACTCACCTGAAATAGACAGACTTCCATGTTTGTAAAAAGCTAGCATAAACCGAATAAGGAAGTTTTTCGGCACTGTCTATTTCCTGATTCATGCATAAGGACTTTTAAGGGCAGTGCAGATATGATAGTAAAAGTTGGAGTAGTTTTCAGTCCAGAAGGTAAGGCACTAGCAGATGCCTTAGTGTGTCTGTAGAATATTGTAAACTAAGTGGTGTCTTTAATGACAAAATTTGCTATAAAATTCAAGCATTCGTCAAAAGAATTATAATAAAGGCACAAGACAAAGAAAAATAGACGATTTCTGGAACCAAGGTGTACTTTGACTGAAGTTTCAAAGCATGCTCGCTTCCATCGTTAGAGCGTGGTGCCTGTACTCCAGGTCGCGTCAGATAAATTTGTGCGACTATGTGTAAATCGATTGCACCGATCGATTTCTGTGGCCATTTGAATTGTTCGTGCCCTCATGGGCGTCTTCATGGCCTGTGTCAAGTCGTTTTTTGTGTCTCGTGAGCATTTCCACCCTCTTTGCTCGCGGCTGTCGGCCCTAATTATCGGTCTCCGCACGACCTATTGCTCAGTTCAAAGCCGATGTTAGATCTTCTGCGGAGCACTTGGAAGGTGAGATGAAGGTCCATGGCTGTGTTTAGTCTGTCAGTCGAGGACCAACTTTCTAGCAGCAATCTGGCCATCTCGTCGTTGGCTCGGCATATTACTCTTGCTTTTGCAAACGCGAATGTGTGTTTCTTCTGTTGTACGTTGTCATAGAAAAAGTTAGTCCTCGACTGGCACAGTAAACGGAGCCATGAACCTTCATACTGCATACCAAGCGCTCCGCAAAAGGCTAACATTGGCTCAGAACGAAGCAATAGGTCGTGCGGAGAGATATGAGCAGGGCCGACAGCTGGTAGCCGAGACACAAAAACGACTTGACACATCTCATGAAGACGCCCGTGAGGGCATAAACAATTCAAGCAGCCACAGCAATCGATCGGTGCAATCGATTGGCACATGGGCATTAGGCAAGGCTACTGGTCGGACACATTCTTATGACGCGAACTGGAGTACAAACGCCACGCTCTGAAGATGTGTGAGCACGCTTTTGAAATGTAAGCAAAAATAAAAATCGGTCCCTGAAATCGGCTCTTCCTCTTCTACCTCTTCCGGGGATGATAAAAGGAATATTTTATCTGGACCTCGGATTTTTTCGCATATTAAAGACCCATTGAGCAGATTTGACAGCCAGGTTGGTAACTGCACACCATGATAACATTAGCTGGTGCACTGTAGTTTTATCAGAAAGTCAAAAGCGATGATAACTAGCGCGATTTTCCTACTACTTTTGCAGTTTCCGTCCGGTGAAACGTGTTTTCGTTTTTTTTTGTTGTCTGGCTGATGACGGCTTATAATGCAGTAATGGTCGATCTGGTTTTCCTTGTCTTTGCCTGTTCAACCTTGTCAGACAACCCCGTATTGCAGTACCATACTTAATCTCCCCTTAAATATTAATGCAGCGAATACGTTTTTATACAATAATGAAAGAATACTGAGGTGCTTCTAGGTGATATTTATACGCAGCTGCAGGGACAGGCAAGAGACCGCCCAGACCTTAGGATTCTGTTTGAGGGCCACTGTCAAGGTCTGATAAAATTAACCCAAATTTGCTCAGTTGGATTTTGCCGCATGTATTTTAATATATGAGGTTGAATGTACTTTCTTCAATAAATATATGCGGAGTGAGCGTGAATCAATGTTTATCTGCCTACTGCGCAAAAGTTGAGGACAAACCGACGGCTACTGTAAACAGCCACGCAAACCTAATTAATGTGGAATTTTGGTTCAACTCCGTACTTCCGAAGTTTCATAATGATAAGTATCCCGCAAAACGAACACTTTCCGTGCAGAAATTGCCTGCTATTCTATGCGCAATTGATTGATAGTATAGTGTTGGCGCCGTCAAGCTTTAGGTGTCTTTCGCTTTCCAAACATTTCTGGCGTTCATCACGCTTCAACTCTGGGTTATTGAAAGTGGAAGTAGCTTGGAGCGTCTATAAAATGGTAGGTTACGTGGAAAAGAAATCTGAGCATCTGTAGCCAAACGATGCTTCAGGTGAATGCTTATCAGAGAGTGTCAATACCGCCTAGCCTAAACTGGTGAGACAACCAGTTCGTGGCTTAATCATTAGAGGATTTTACACTGATCAGAAAGGTCGCGAGTTCGAAACTCGAGCAGGACACCAATCGGGTTTGAGTATGACTGGTTACCGACGGCTAATAAGCCAGAAGTGGCCAGTGCAGTCTCCCCTGTCTTTGCCGGTAATATTATCTGCCTCCTTCTTCCAGATGTGATGTGCTTCTGTCGAGGGTCAAGGCAGAGCAGGACAGATTATTTCCGTTAGCGGTCAGGTGAACGTTCGTCAAAGAACGAAGCACACATCTACTTTTAAGTAACTAGCAAAAACCGTGAGAAGAGGTTTTTGTGCACTTTCCATTTCTCACTTAATACATAAAGACTTTTAAGGGCAGTGCAGGCAACCTAGGGAAATTTGCAACTGTTTGCAGTCCAGAAGGCTATACACTAGCAGATGCCTAAGTGTGGCTGTAATATATTGCGAACTAAATATTATCTTTGACGGTAAAATTTGTTATAATAATCAAGCACATGTAAATAAAATTTTCATAAAGACCCAATGGGCGAATTTAGCAGACATCTTGGTATCTGCACGCTGTGCGAACATTTGCTGGTCGAATGTGGTTTTATCAAAAAGTCATACTTGAAAATTACTAGCGAGATTTCCATACCAGTTATGCAGTTTCCGTCCGGTGATTTATATTTTCGCGTATTACGTTGTCTGGCTGATGACAGCTCATAATGCAGTAAAGATCATCCTGTTTCCCTTGCCTGTGCCTATACGAATTTATCAGGCATCCCCGTATTGCAGTATCCACCTTTAAAGATCAATGTAGACAATACCAAGGAATACTAAGGTGCTCATGAGTGATATTTATGCGCAAGTGCAGAGTTAGAGGAGAGACTGCCCAGACCCGAAGGCTGGATCGATATGGGGGATAAGCCAATGAACAAGAACTTGTTTGCGATCAGTTACATTCGATCAGCAATTTTTTATTGAAAAAAATTTGTTATATTTGGGTAGAGATTTTTCTTGTTTCCACTTGATACATCGAGAAAATTCTGACTTTTACATATTCTGACATTTTTAAGGCCACTGTCAATTGCCGAGAAAATTAACTGACATTTGCTTAGGTGGACTTTACCACATAATTATCGATGCTCCAACTCTACAAGCACAATGCAGAATATATGTTTGCCTCTAGTTAAGCAGACAAAAGAGGACGGCTGGTCAATTCATGTGTAGTTCAGTTTTACTGCCGATTTGTGGAAGAGGAATGGAGCATCCCTATATTTAAGTTTAAAGAACAAATTAAAAGGAATGAGTTTGAAAGTACTTTCTAAAATATATATATGGCAAGGGGGCGTGAATCACTTTCGATCTGCATACTACGCATAGACGGAGGAAAGTCCACCAACTACTGTAAACAGCCGCGCAAACCCAATTTATAATGGTATGTTGGCTCAGCTCCGCTCGCGCATAAAAGTACATTTTCCGCGCAGGAATTGCCTGTTATTCTATTCGCAATTGCTGTCATGTGATAAGATTTCTATCATAGTTTTCGCCCTATCAAGCCTTAGGCCTCTTCGGCTTTCGAAACATTGCTGGTGTTCTGCATGTTTCGTCTGGTTGACAAAGATAGCCATATTAGCTAGGAGCGTTTTTAGATGGGTTGTAACGAAGGGGGAAAAATAACAAAAGATAAGTCACTAGAAATGAACAGACTTCTATTTGTAACCAACTAGCGTAATTCCAGTAAGGGGTTTTTGTGCATTTTCAATTTTGGGGATTGCGTAAACAGCAGAATTTATTTGATCCATAAATTACGAGAGTGCTTACCACCTGCTGCCCTTCTGTGCATAAAGTAAGTTAGGAAGGACCAATTAAAGAGTGTGAACAGTTGCATTCTAGCGCACCATCGCGTGGATGCAATAAAGAGTCCTTCCGATTGATCTACAGGGTACCCTCAAGCTATTCAAAATGTATTGCACAGTGTCTGTTGGCTACGACAGAAGCGACCGCCATCAGGCTACGCCGACCCGTCCTTTGCGCCCAAAAGAATTTCGTCGCGGCGCCGAGTTACCGTGGGCAAAGGCCGCTAATCCAACAGCCGGTAGCTTATCTCCTCGCTAGACCACCAGTCTAACGTAATGCTGATCAGATTTTGATCTCGAGTCTCCCTTCCCTAACAACCGTACTATTTCTTTTACTAATCTGCATAGTTTACTTAATTACTATATACATGTAAAGGCTTGAAGAGAATTTATGGAAGACAGACGTATGTTTGCCAATTTACATTTTGGATTTTTCAGTGGGAATTTTCTCAACAGTAAGTAACTTAAGGGAAAATATGAAGTTGTATTCATGCAGAAAAATCGATGCACACAGCAAAGTCATAAAAATGGCCACGAAGGCTACTCAATAACGTAAGCAATTTAAAACACAGTGGGCAGCAAAGGTAGGAAAAAACGTTTAAAAGAAAACTTTGGGCAGGAAAATGTGTGATCGGGGAGCCGGATGTTACCACGGCAAAGTGAAGTTCACCACACACTTCAGTTATTTACACAGGTCAGGTTTAAACCAGCGTATACAGGCTGCCTCCAGAAAGCGCATGGTACGAGTTGTTTGTGCCCGAACAGGTAATCGGAAAAATAGTTGAAGGTGTTATGGTAGCAAAAATTCGATTCCCAGGTGGTAAGTCAGAAAAAGAAAGGGCTTTCACCAGAAGGGTCCACAGGATAACCCACATTTATCAAATTTTCAGTAATGGGTGAACGATTTGTTCTTTTTTTTTGTTGCAGTAGTCGACTAGGCAAGTGGTCCTATGTTATCGCATCTGCAAGTATATGTAAATTCGTGGATATAATTTGAAGTGGCTTGCACCACCAACGCATTCTACAAACATTGTAGTGAAAAGGGCCTTGTTGGATTCGAGAATATGAGTTCAGAAGCAAAATATGTACTTTTACTTTGTCTTGATATCATGTAAAATGCTGTTACCCTTGAAAAATAAGGATATGAAAACGGCCTTTTTCAGAACTGACTGTTCCGTCATTTTAGGCCGTATGTGGTCACTATACTTCTCAACAAACTGTAATGGATATCCACGCTTGAGTAAAGTTTATTTAAGGTGGGCTACTTTTGCTTCTAATGTATCCATAGAGCAGATTTCTCTCGTCCTCTGTAAAAGAGTATATAACAAGCTTCGTTTCCACTGAATAGGAAGAAAACTCAGATGATGCAGACAACATGGGGAAATATGGAGCAGTTTGGAGCCCAGCGGTCTTTGTATTAGTAGATGCCTAAGTGTGGCCATAATATACGGTAAACTATATGTTGTCTTGCGTGGTAAAATTTTGCTATAAAATGTAAATACTGGTAGCTACCTGAGCTAATTTAACAGCCACGTTGGAAACTGCATGCTGTTTTAACCTTTGCTGGTCTGCTTAAGTTTTATCAGAAACTCATAGTTGACATTCACTAGCGCGACTTTCATACTGGCCATGCAGGTTCCATCCAGTGATGTTTATTTTCGTGTATTTCACTGTCTGGCTGATGAATGTTTAGAATGCAGAAACGGTCACTCCGGTTTCTCTTGCATTTGGCTGTACCAGTTATTCAAGAATCCTTGTATATGCAGTAATCTGGTCTATTCCCTCTTAGCTAACAAAGCCAAGACTATGCTCAGGCGCTAGGGGGTGATATTTATGCGCAGGCGTATATTCAGACGAAATACCGCCGAGACCTTAGGATTCTATGTAAGAACTGGAAGAATTTCGTGGAAATGTCAACGACCTGGAACATTTTTACTATAAAGAATGTCACTGTCATCGAAAAGCAACCCATCTGCTTTCTATGAATGAGTGGCATCATCGTAATACAGAAAATTCAAAATATAGCGGGCTGACGGATAATCATATGTTAACATCATATGCCCAGAGTGCGCAAAATGTGGGCGTGTTGTCTTCTGAATGCCATGCTTTGTGACTAGATGCCTGGCTTACAATTGGGCCTATTTAACCTATGACATATTGCAAGACCACTGTCAAGCTCCGAGAAAATTAACCCAAATTTGCTCAGCTGACTTTTAATGGGTATTTTTTTAAATATCTTGATGCTCAAATTGTACAAGCGCAATTTTGAAAATATGTTTGTCTCTAGCTTAGCTTTTTATGTATTCAAGTTAATAATGGTGTAAATTACAGCACAGTTGTTTACAACGGACGCATAAAAAAGACGAGGGCCACAAACTCGAAAATAAGACTTGTGAGCGCTGTCTCAGTCAATTGGTGCACAGTTAACTTGACTGTCGAACTGTGAGATAGGAAAGGAACATCGCCGTATTTAAGCTTGAAGAACAAATTCAAAGGAATAAGGTTGAATGATCATTCTTAAATATATATGGAAGGGAGTGTGAATCACTGTCTACCTGCATACTGCGCATAGGTGGAGGACAATCTGACAGCTACTGTAAACAGCCGCGCAAGCGTAATTTAAGATGGAACGTTGGCCGAACACCGGACCTCCGCAGTTTCATAAGGACTGCAGTCTGGGCAGGAATGGCCTGTTATTCTATTTGCAGCTGCTGTCCTGTGGTAAGATTCATATTTTCGTTGTGGCGCCATCGAGGAAGCTCAGATTCAAGCCTTAGGTTTCATCGGCTTTCGAAGCATGCTAGCGTTCAGCATACTTCACCGTGGTTTTATGGACAGTCCAAGTACTCAGGAGCGTTAATCGAAGGGTTGGTTCTATGGCAAAGAGAGCTCAGCACCTGTAATCAAAGCTTGGTCACCTGAACTTAGCAGATGTCTGTTTTTAAGAAATCAACAGAAGCGACGTATGAATGTTTTTGTTTACTTTCTGTCTCATGATTTATACATAAGGAATTTTACGGACACTGCAGACAAAATAGAGATATTAAGAGCCCTTGCATTTCTGTATTCTATGCATTAGAGAGTGCCCAAGTGTGATTGTAATATATTGTAAATTTAATGATGTATTAGTTGCTAAAATTTGCTATAAAAATTAAATATTAGAAACCAAATAAACGAACATAACAGCCTTGTTGGTAACTGAAAGCTGTATGAACATTTGCTTGTCTGCTGTAGTTTTGTAAGAAAGTCGTTTTTGACAGTCACTGGCGATATTTTCGTACTAGCCATGCAGTTTCCGTCCGGTGATGCATATTTTCACGTATTTCGCTTTGTGGTTGATGACAGCTTAAAATTAAGAAATGCTGAATCTGGTTTCCGATGTCTTTGTCTGTAGCACCTTGTCAGAAGTCCCCATAGTTGCAGCATCCCACATTATCTCCCCTTAAAGATCAAAGCAGAGAATGCGTTTTCTTTTAAAAACGAAGGAATGTTGAGGCTTTACTGGGTGATGTTAATGCTTGGGTGCATAGACGGAGAGACCGCCCAGACCTTAGGATTCTATGGAAGTGCTGGAGTAACTTCATGGAAAGGTCAATGACCTGGAACTTGTTTACGATCAAGGATGTCAGTAGCAGCGAAAAGCAACTCGTCCAAGGTTTACCTTTGGCCTATATGAATGACTGGCATGATCTTAAAATGGAAAAGTCACTATCTAGCGGGCTGACGGGTAAGTCATAGGTCAAAATCATATGCCCAGACTGCAAAGAATGTAGGCAACTTGTCCTGTGAATGCCAGGCTTCCTGGCTGATTGCGTGACTTATGCCTTGACATATCTCCTTTTCTGACTTAACCAGGCTATAAAATCGTAAAAAAACATGTGCATGCAAAGGATGGATGTTAGCAATCATTCTTAATTAGATTGCGCCTTCGGGTGTTCCAGCGAAGTTTTAACTACTTTAAATGTGCTTTAATGGTTTAATTTTCCCAGGCTTCACAAGAAAACCACAAAACGACACCTGAGTTAAGGAAATTGTTTGCAAACACCCTGAAATAAGAGGATTCACAAATGGCAGAGGCTCAATTGCCTTCGTCGTATTATGATCGAGGAGGTAGTGTGCTAGGATGAGACAGGTTTGCATAAATAACTTTCCTCTGAGAAGAAGAAGGCTCGATCGCTGGGGCATATGTTTATTGGCCTGCCGTTTCAATATCCGTCGCGGATTCGTCATCAGAGACATGAGTAGCAGAAAGGTTAAGTATGCACTGACGTTTGCAGTATTTATAGGACACAGTCATTACTGCAAGCATACAGCGACAATTAACGTTAATTGCCTTTTTGTGCGTGGACTGCTTGTTGGACGGCACGCGGGCTCTGACCTGTTGAACTTTCGTCACGGGTGGTGAGCTCGGGCATGATGATTGCTCGGCCGTCTGGCTCCCCGGTGTTGGCGTACGATGAGGCGGTGGCCTACCCATTCCTCAAGTGACGGCTTGCTTTGGCAAAATTGAATCTCAGGATTGAATGTGGATTGGGCAAATCGTTGCACGTCAGGCGAATAAACATATTGTCGAGTCTTCTTCTTCTCACTTGCTTCCTGGGACGCGGATGTTTGCTTGTATTGGCAAACTTTCCTCCATCTGCCCAAGTCTGTCTTGGGATGAACCAATGCTGGAGGGAAGTAGTTTTCACTCAGTTGACTAATGAGAGTCTCCTAACTGTATCCTTATGGTAAAAAATGAAAAGGACTCGGTAGAATGTTACTGCAAAATATTTTTAGAATTCGTAGAAGCAGTCAGGGAGCACTTTTCCTTCATGCGCGGCAAGACCGTTGCATGAGCCGCCGTGGAGGTCTAACACCTTAACACCAATCAATGCACGTTAAAGTCTTTTCCTTCAGTTGACATCAATTAAATATACTGTTTACTCGTTATATCTATGCTGGATGTGCGAACTTTGACCTACCCCTCTATTGCCGACTTCACTTGGGCATTTGGGGTCAGAGGGGTCACCTACAGCTACGCTGACACCAAAGGGAGCAGAGGTCACGCAAGCGCGCCAGCAGCCAATCTCCGGCAACGAAAGGGCAGAGCAAAATTCGCGCGTCAAGTACGGCCATAATACTAGGCAGACAGCAAGACTGGCTAACTCAAGACCGACAGAAGCAGCAACTACAGTACTCGGACGATGGAAGCGAGAAGGATTCCGAAACGTCAATTCAAATATAACTTGGTCCAGAAACTTCCCCTCTTTTTCTTGTTCTATTTCGTTGGGAGCCGATGAACATGATAGCATTTATGGACCCGAATTTTGACGCACATTAATATATTCAATTATGTTTTTATAGTAGTATTCCGGCACATCCTGAGGAATAGATCGGTGTGCAAACAAATAATATTCAATTATATGTTATAGGCAGTGTGCACCAATATGCTTTTTTTCTGGTGCTAAGTTGGTAACAGGTTGCGCTAAATTGATGTTGTAAGGCACAATTAACTGTTAGGCGCTTAGTAGACCATGTTTGAGTGTGATTTCACGCTCATATCGCTTTTCAGGATAAGTTGCGAAAACTCCCATTTACTTAAGCGGAGGACCATCTGGGAGTCGTTATACAGTCACGAGGTCGATTTAAGTTAACCTATTGCAAAAAAACTGGCGGCGTTCGGCGGGATTTGAACCCGCATAGCAGAGAAGGCCTTTATGCGAAATCAATGCTCTGCCAGTTGAGCTACAAACGCCAGTAAAGGCATTCCCTTCTGTGCGGGTGCTAATCATGCCGAACGCTGCGAGGTTTTTCACAGTTGGGTCAACTTAAATGAAGCAAATCTGTCAAACCTCCTAGATTAACGTTTGCCTTAAGACAGAAGCAGCCTGCGAGAATATGAATTGTATGGTGTGTGCCAGCCTCGACATTCCCGGCCCGCTACATTTACTCTACTTGATATAAATGTATGCACACGCGGATGATAGATAATGTACAGTAAGGAAATGCGTTACACGGATCAATGTCCCATCTGGAGTCGGGGGTGTTCTCTCATGTCCGTTCAATCACCGGTGGGGAGCGAAGCGCTGGGGGCAACTCCAGGGGATGGACGAGGGAGTGCTGACATAGTACGAGGGGAAACGATACGAGTGCGAGGGTGACGAGTTGTGGGGTGGGGAGTCAGTTGTTGTGAAGGGGAACGGGCATCGGCATCTTCGCAGACAGTCAATCACATCACCTCTATCCTGGGTTTGCGCCAAAAGTGCCGACCTTGGTGTACTAAAACAATCATTCAGTCTCTTGGGTTGTTACAATGTCAATTAACTTCTGTGTTTATCTTTTTTGCGCTATTTTGTTACGAAAATATGAGATCAATTAAACAATACCTGAGACCCAAAGTAGGATTCCATCGGTTTCGCATCCGCTGGTGTTTGCAATCTAACTTTTATCATATCTATTTGATAGCACATATAAACTTAGATGTCATAATGCTTTTCAATTTAAAAAAATTGTTAACCTTATGCAATTTAAACTATTTTAATTTTGAATAATGATAACATAGCATGACTTCAAAGTCTGCACTTTATCATAAGTCAAACCATGCAATTGCCCCATTTGGCTCCTCTAGAATATACGCAATAGGCCTACGCTAATTGACGCTTAGTGTTTTAATTGCTCGGTTCAAGGGTTTTTCCTATGAACAGGCGAAAACCTCGATTGAGAAACTACCCAATTGGCGGAGGCCAAACTGTCACCTTCTTTTAAATTCAGTGAAAAAGCCCCGTCATTCTACCAGGCTGCCAAATTTCCTAAGTTAACCTGCTACAACATATAGTCCGCGGTTTGTTACATGTAGTGACAAGTACGTTACAAGTACGCTTCATGAATGGCATATCAATTAGGACAGTTTAGGACAGTCTTGTGTCGTCAGAATAAATGGAAATGAGGGCTGGGAATTTCGCACTCGAGGTTTTGGAGGCAAATGTTACAATCATTGTGGTGGGTTTGGGGGAAAGGGTTACGGTGACGTGAATTCTCCGGAGATAGGTTGTGCAGGTAACGGGAGGGGACAGGGGTTAACGTTTGAATTGTGGGCTATGTGTTCCGGGTGGAAGGGGTGCTGCAGAACCAGTGGAGTTCTACTTGAACGAGCACGGACGGTCTGCTGTTGTTTCAGGCTCGATGCAGGTTATTGGACCATACGTGGAAACCGGCATAGTGTGAATCAAGATCTACGTATCTGTTAGCACTGCCTGGGTTCGAGTGCAAAGCTTCGAGGAATTATCCCTCCTGTCTCGTAATAGCCATTGTGATAACGTCGGTGCCATTCCAATTGAAGCGGTGATCACACTAAAGTGAGTGCGCAAATACGCGTGATAAAGGGTCCTGTTGGCAAACGGCTAATTTATGCTCCTTGATGCGAGCCTCGAGACGTCGACCTGTGTGGCCATTCTTAACACAATGACAGCCGGCGCACGGTATGTGATAAAGAACGTTACTTAATTTTCCTTTACTCGACATAGGCTCGCTCGCAGTGATTATGCGGGCTTGTGGGCGACGGAGCTGTCGAAGCGACTTATTTGTCGAGAGATGGTTTCAGATATTCAGGTAATTTAAGGTGGATAATCAAATTTTGCGCGGTACTACATTTCCATTGGGAGGGCAGTTTTCTGTTTGACCCCGACGTCTAAGGCTACTTTTAATTAAGCTTTACGGATATCCATTTGCCCGGAAGAATTTGTACAAATACGCCAGTTCTCTCATGAATAAATCATCATTACTGCAATAGCGCTAGGTGTGTAGACCTTGATTCACATTATGCCGGTTTTTGCGTCTGGTCCACTAACCTACACCCATCCCGAATCAACAGCAGGTCGTCCGCGCTCGCTCAAGTAGAACTCCACTGACTCTGCACCCCCCCCCCCCCCCCCCCGCCCCCCCCCCCCCCGGAACACGTGGCCCACAATTCAAAAGTTAACATCTTCCCCCCCGGTTACCTGGACAACCTATCGCCGGAGAATTCACGTCACCGTAACCCGCCCCCAACCCCACGCTAGTTCGTTGCAGTCCCTGTTCATAAAACCTCTAGTGTGACATTCCCAGCCCCCACCTTTCAATTAGTCTAACGACGAACAAGTGATGCCTGTTCGAAAATTCACGAGTACAACTCGATTCTCCGAAGATCTTTCTTTTCATACAGTAGACTTCTTACCTGACGAAATCTAGGAATTTTACAAGGAAATCCATGTAACGCAAAAGGAGTTCTAGGGGATTTCCCCAAAGTCTACCAGCAATAAGCGATCGTTTTTTTCAAAAAAGGGCATTTTGTGATTTTTCAAATAATATTGCGTTGTTTAGAAGTCCAAAATTTTTTAGAAAGGTGGAAAGTTCGGCAAAAATGAAAATCGCGCCTACTAGGTAAGCATAAGTTTTAAATGTTGAGGAAGCTTGTTCATGCAAAAGCCGAGTAGAATTTCCTTGGAAAATAATCATTTGGTAAAATTTTCCGATGCAAAAGTTTCTGAATTATGTGCACTGTAACGTATGGCTCTAACGGAACAGCCCAAATTTCGAGTATGCATTCCAGCACGGCTCCTCGGGACTTGCTATTTATTGCTCTCATTGCTATATTGCTTGAGCTACGTTGGACTAAGTCAACCAGAATTTTTGCTAATTGCACCGATTGGGAAGTGGCAGGGGTAATAGATTTCATGAGTTCACATGCGGACATGCCCGTCCCTGACTAAGAAATTGAAATGAAATTTTCAGGTGCAATCGTAAACGTACTATTTCGTGTACACTAAGAGGAATGTCTTTCCGTCATCTTTCTTTGTAATAAAGTTGAGCTTTTGATGGCGACTAAGTTCAGGTCGTTTTTGAAATGACGATTAACACGCCAGTTTTACACTTGATTCAGTCTATTGACCATAAATAAGAATTCTATTCTACCTACTTACCCCAAGAGACAAAATGAGATAATTCTTAAACGTATGCAGCTAGATAGTGAGTTCTTGGGCAGCCATTTTAAGGCCCTTGATTTCTGGGTCTGCTAAGAATAATAAACCTCTGCAACATTAGTCACAAACTAATTTGCCTAGGGTAAGAAGAAGAAGAAGAAGAAGAAGAAGAAGAAGAAGACTCGATATGTGGGACAATATGTTTATTCGCCTGACGTGCAACGACTTGCCCAATCCTCATTCAATCCTGAGATTCAATTTTGCCAAAGCAAGCCGTCACTTGAGGAACGGGCAGGCCACCGCCTCATCGTACGCCAACACCGGGGAGCCAGACGTCCGAGCAATCATCATGCCCGAGCTCACTGCCCGGGACGAAAGTTCAACAGGTCAGATCCCGCATGCCGTCCAACAAGCAGTCCACGCACAAGAAGGCAATTAACGTTAATTGTCGCAGTATGCTTGCAGTAATGACTGTGTCCTATAAATACTGCAAACGTCTGTGCAAAATTAACCTTTCTGCTACTCATGTCTCTGATGACGAATCCCCGACGGATATCGAAACGTAAGGCGAATAAACATATTGTCCTAGCGATCGAGTTTTCTTCTTCTTCTCAATTGCTTCCTGGGACATGGATGTTCGCTTGGAATGCCTAGGGTAAATTAAAAAGCTTTCGATAACAACTTTTTCTTCAAAAAGCTCTGGAGTAAGATATTTCGACGTCCACTATCGCTGTACTTTACATTTTTTGAAGATAAAGTCGAGATGGAAATCGCAAAGTGTTACCGGTTTTTGACTTCCCTGAGAAGCGGGAGGTAATCCTCTACTGACGGTGACAGAACTCACTTTTCTGTGTAAACTGCGGCAGCTTTTAAGAACATTTTTTACTTTAAGCCCCCGTTCTAAGATTGCATAAAGACGCCGGAGTGATGGAATACATACAAAAAGTTTGCGAAAACTGGAAACGTTTTTGTATTTTTGAAAACCGCCTGACAGGGAAAAATGATGGCATGTCTCGGGTGCTTTCATATATGCTTGTTTGCGGTCGTTATTTTTGGGTTGGTAAAAAATTACAGTCTTTTAATTTTATTGCTAAATGTTATGGCACAAATCGCGGTAGATTAGCAAAACAGAATTTTGTCAACTGAATCCGTTCTTCCTTTCCTGGAAACAATGCGTTTCCTCATATTTATAATAATTTCAATTTCATTAACGCAAAACGAAATTTTCCGTTCTCTCATAAGATACACTTCAAATGTTTCGAGTTCTTCTTATTGTATTACACTCCCAAGCAAGCAATTTTGGTCCGCGTCGTTTAAAAACGTAAGGTGTTTCCAAATTATGCGCATATTGCCCCTAAATGTACTGAGCTGAAATATATTTTTTTAAGTAAATAATATTTTGCGCCTCACGTCGACTCCATAAATATTATAAACAAATTCAAATGTCTGTTTAACCATCCACTTAAGTTTCGATTTCCACATTTCATCAGTTAGGCAATCTACTGGCGGATAAGTGTTGTCAAAATACCTTCTCACTTTGTCGATCGATTGTGGGTATGAAATGGGACTGCAAATTGAGGAAGTGCTACAAAGTCACTGTTTTTGACGTCTGCAAAAAGGACACCCAAGGAAAAATAACATTGGAAGCCAGCATGTGATTGAAGCCCGCATATTTTGGATAACTAGATGAGTGGACTAAAAGTGGTCTAAATTCGTTAATAATCTCTATAGCGCCTTGAAAATGGCTGTTGCAAAGTCGTCTAAATAAAACTTGTTGCGCTGAGAGTATATTAGGAAGGTCAATAATTTATCCCTGATTTGTATTTCATGCACTTAATGGCATGGTGAATTATTTTTGTTCAGGACATTTTATAGTTCGTGGGCCCACCTTGCTGAACAGAAATGAGTCAGGTCTTTTAGGCACAATGCCTTTCCGATGATTACATTTAGACCTAGCACACTGGGTCTTAAATCAACTTACGTTATGAAATTCGACAGAAGGGATCATATCCTTACTAAGTGACTGTCTACGTTTTTTCAAGTCACAAGAGTTCGCTTCAAATATGTCAACTTCTGAGTTATAATCATAGCACTGTTTTATTTATAATTCAAAAAGTTGTCACAGTAAGGATAACTGAACCCATACTTTTATCCATAATTTAAATAAACAAAATAACTTCTAACAGTTTTTCGTAAAAACTAATTTCCAGTTGGTCTTTCATTTTACGCTATAGCAGGACATGACGTCAACAAAACCGCCGGACAAAGAAGCATACTGTTGGGCTGGGGCCCGATTGATAACGGCACACAATCCGCAAATGTTAATTTCTGTCTGTAATTCGCTGGAGGAAAATATTGCTCCTGGATTTCTGATGATTGATAAGGAGAGCCGGTGAGTGTTGCTCTCCAAGGGCTGCGTATATTTCATATTTCAGACACTACGGCGTGAGCATGTGGTCTAGTGACGGATTGCTTGACTCGGTTACCAAACTAGAACTGACTCAGGTAGGGATGACTTTTACGGCAAACTAAACAAGCACATGATAATAGCAACACCCGTTCACTTAAAATATGTAAGCCTATGATATATTATAGGAAAAATAAACACTCCCAACAATCCAGGATCAAACTACAGCCCTTACCTTATCCTTTAATATGGTCCTGGCCCTAGCTCAAAATCGAGCCTTGCTCCAATATTGGCAGAGAAACCTCAAAAGCCGAAAGGCTGACGCTTGGGGCATGGTACTCTGATGCCAACTCTGTCAACAGGTATCTAGACCTGCCCACGGTCTGCAAAGTCCTGCGCCATTAGGTAGAAAAAAGACAGAACAACGACAAACCAAGCGTAAGAATGGCAAGTGAACAGGATCCCACAACGAACTAGGCGGAATATGAGGCAAGGTTGTCAAAACCCTCTACCGGTTGAAAAGGCGCCACACTTATTGCTTTTAATGACTCCCTGCTCCCTCCCTCTTTTTGGTTGCTACTTCTTATCTCTGAAGATAGACTTCTGTAATAGTTCGAAAGCTCAAAACAATAAATCAATTTATCTGGTACTCGATACATCTTCTTCCTAATTCTAAACCTAATTTTCCCAAAACCTGACAATAAGCCACATATCTCTGCCCGAGTGGTTCGAAAGTCGTATTTTTCGATTTCAAGTTTTTTTCAGTTGTAAACAAATAGACGACATCCTATTCACTGTTTAAACTGTTTGTTATGCATTTCAAAAGAGTGTTTCACTAGATCGTTGCATCGGAGTTTGTATACCTGGAGCTAGATAGAAAGTGCAGACTAAAATTATACTACTGCGTTGTACTATGCATCCTTTTCATCTACAGTGTTTAGTATATTGAAGCTCTGAAATTAATCAAGCATTCGGGCTAAGAAACAAGGTTTCGTGTCTCGGGTTAAACCCGAAATAAATAGAGGCTGAAAACACTGACAATGCCAAATTGACTTCGTGATTACTTGTTCTTGTACTTGTTACGGCTGTGATCATACCTGATCTAGCCGGCCTCAATGATGTCACGAACGGTACCTCGCCATGCGTGACGATTGGCGGCAGCAGATCTGGCGAGTGCCACCCAGTCTGTTCTCCAGCGACGGAGACTGCAGATAGAAGGTCCAAGAACTGCTTCCATTACAAGTGAACATGCGAGTCCCAGGAAGCAGTTGAGAAGAAGAAGACCCGAGCGCCCATTCCCCAAGTGATGACATGCTGTGGCCAAATTAGGTCTCATCACCGAATACGGATTGGGGAGACCGTTGCACTTTTTCATGGATTGGGGGCCCGTTAACTATGACACAAGTAATTCTCAGCTCACCCAATTGTCACCTCTTGCGAGAATTTCAGCCTCATCAAATTTGAACTTGTGGACGGGTCTTGTCGAATGAGCCGCAACTTGAGAATTGGCATCATTTCGCCGCACTGCTGTCGCGTGTTCGGCAATTCGTGTCTTGAGAAGTCTGCCAGTTTCTCCGACATAGTTGTTTTGAACGCAACTGCACCAGATCCTGTAGACGACCCCAGATGTTTCTTGCCGTGGCAGTGGGTCTTTCAGTTTCATTATCTGACGCTTTGGGGAACGGGCAGGCCACCGCCTCATCTTACGCAAACAACGGAGAGCCAGACGGCCGAGCAATCATCACGCCTGAGCCCACCGCCCGTGATGAAAGTTCAGCCAGTCAGAACCCACGCGCTGTCCAACTAACTGTCCACGCGCAAGAAGGCAATTAACGTTAAGTGTCGCTGTAGGTTTGCAGTAATGACTGTATCCTATAAATACTGAAAGCTGCTGTGCATGCATTACCCGTTTTTGCTACTTTTCTTGTCTCTGATGATGAATCCGCAACGGATGTTGAAACGTCGGGTGAATAAACGTATTGTCTCAGCAATCGAGTCTTCTTCTTCTCAACTGCTTTCATGTCTTGACGGACGGTGTCAAGCCAAGTCTTCAGTTTCCCTACTATTCGACTTTTTCAGGTTGGCTGTGGCGCCGGGTCAATTGCAGCATAGCTAAGCTCATGGGACGGACGACGGAGAGCGTGTTCAAACCACCTCAGTCGCCTTTCTTGGATGGCCGGAGATATCCTCGTGATATGATGGCAGCGGATGCGGACTGTCTCAGTTGAGATGAAGTCGCTATACTTAACTCGCAGGATCGTCCTCAGGCAACGGTGGTCAAATACCTCCATTCTTCGCTCATCTTCAGCGTGCACAGCTCAGCATTCACATCCATAGAGCAGGACTGACCGGATGGATTCACGGAATGCACGAAGTTCTGCCCCTTCGGTAGCAGTCTCGCCCCGAGGTATTTAAAGCTGTCTACTTCTTCAAGTTGATGGCCACTAATCCCCAGCTGTGTCTTCTTCTGGTCAGGGATACAGCTCGAGAACAACTTCGTCTTTCCGGAATTTATGGACACACCAAACGGCATAGCGCTCTCATTTAAGCACGACACTTCCGACTGTAGACCACCAAATCTTGAGGCTAGCAGCGCAATATAATCGGTGTAGTCAAGTTCAGTTAGCCGACGTCCGGGTGCAAGCTCAAAACTGACCTCTCCATGTAGGGCCTTGCCGAAAATCCAGTTAATGAAGTAGTTAAACAGAATGGGTGAAAGGACGCAGCCCTTCCGGACACCAGATCGGATATCGAAAGATTGAGAGAAATTGTTGTGGAGCAGAAATCCTGCAGTGGTAGACCGATGGGAGCCCTTAATCGTGGCAATGAGTTTGGTCGGCACTGCATCCAGTTCCATTTTTCGCTGCAAAGACTCACGATGGCTGGAATCGAATGTGGCGGCGAAGTTGACAAAGCAAATGGCGGTGATTGAATGGGAGTGAGTACAACCATGAGCTGTCATTTTATCACCTTCAGTATTATGATATTCAAATCCACGAAGCAGCAGCCGTAGTGTCTCCGCTCGACTTTACTCGTCCTTTCTTATGTTTGCGCATACGCTGCCACACTTTCCCCTTATTGGTATCGCGCCCCGCTCACAGTAAGAGCCAACTGAGTTATCGGGCAGTCTGCCATCGAATCTAGCATAGCCCACGCAGTTGGCGCCTCAAACTTGAAGGCATCGGATCCATTTCCCACGAACCGAGCAATGGCGAAGTCCCGGTGTGTGGCTGGACATACGAGTTTTGTCGTGTCCCGAATAACATCTCTGATACGGCTCGGTGAAGTGTTTTGTGTCCATAAAATATCCCATTGTTGTTGCTGTTTTTGTTGCCATCGTCGTTTGCTCCCTGCGGAGTCGCTTTCTGCTCTGCAAACCATATTTCTCGTACATTTTGTAGGTGCTGGATCGCCTCCCTGTTCTCTATTACAAGTCATTTTCTCATTCCGGGACGAGTAGATTGGAGGCTTTAGGCAGATAGCATTGAAAGTAAAGGCAAAAAGACTGGAACGGCGATTTTCGGTTTATTAGTAGTCAGCAACGGGTCATACACAATCCCCAGTGGAGCACTACCCCAGGTTCAAACCCGCGACCTTTTGAGCAGAAGGCTGGCACTCTAACCGCTAAGCCACGGAGTATCTACCTTAACTGCTAGCTACTCTGCGGCTATTGACTGGGCTCGCAAATGAGCCCCAGCACATAGCGGGACGAAGAAGCGCCACTACCGATCGCTGAGCCCTCTTTAATTAGTGGGTTTCTTGTAACGTACTGTCGTGCAGCACTGCGAAATTCTGGGTCCTTATGTAGGGCTGCCTTCCGCGCAGTTAGGTTCAGTTTACGCAGATGATTTGTCCGGCATTCAGTGCCACATACCGAATTCATCATAGCGGTCTTCTGGCGATTGGTTTACTGCCGAGACGGGGCCGCCCCGTCACTGAATCATTGGCGCGTGCGCGTGCGTGAGCCTACCGACTAATGCCGCATGCATTTCTGCGTGTGCGCTTCGGCCGCGTGCGCACAGAAGACGCAGAATGAGTCAGCCGGAGACTTTGGATAGGTTGGTTGAACTGCAAACCCTAATCTGGCGATTTATAGATGCCTGCAGTCTCCCCCTCATTCTTTACTGCTCTCTAGTCCTTTTTTCAGCTTTACTTAAAAGAGATCAGGTCATTCTTAAAGGTCAAGTGGAATTTCTCTGACTCTCAACCAGCCCCCCCTTCCCCCGAACACGCGGCCCATAGTCCAAACGCTAACACCCCCCCTCCCCTCACTAGCACAACCTATCGCCGCGGGTGTCACGTCACCATAACCCTTCCACCCAATCCCCCCCTTCCCTCCCCCGTCCGTTGTAACCTCTGCCTCCAAAACATCTAGTGCGACCTTCCCAGCCCTCACTTTTAATTTAGTCTGACGACGAACACGTGATACTTGTTCGAAAATTCACGAGTACAACTCGATTTTCCGAAGATCTTCTTTCTTTTCATCATATCATCTCGGAATGCAACTTACTTCACTTATCCAACATATTTCTGGGCGTCAAACGCTTATCTTGACCAGACGTTGGGAAAAATTCGCACAGAGGCTGGCAATGACTTACGAACAACTCTACTTCCTTCACCGCTGTCGCGACTTCAACATCCTTCCGAAATCTTTCCGATTCAAGCCAACTCTACTTAATGAGACCGGAAGACAACTCGCACACAAATACGGATTCCGTGTTTTAAGAGCTGTTATATCCGATGTTCACCACCGTATTTGCCGTTTCGAAGCAACCATCAACGACCTCAGAAGCCAATGTGCTTCATGTTTGCCTGAAAATCTTTTCGAAGAGGTACTGAAAAGAAGAAATGTCACCACAAAGGATGCCAGAATGAAGAAGCGAGCCAACTTACAGGATAAACTCAAATCACTTCTCCCTCCCACTAATGAAAGCAGCATGTCGAAGAGAGTCGTCAACCTATCGCGAAGGGTCCTCACATCTGCTGAATTAAACCTCCTGTCAAAAGGAATAAACTTCAGCCATGCCGATGCGACACCGACTAACTATCTAGCCAATCTCGAGTCCCTTCTACTGGCCGCCACCGTCCCTGACGATATGCGTGCGGACATACGTAGCTGCGCAACAGGTCTCCTCCGGCAGAGGAAACACCATCAAATCCTAGCTATCGAGGAGGGAAAGGGGCTTCTCTCACTGAAGGCTGATGACAGTATAATCATTGTGCCCGCTGACAAAGGTGGGGCAACTGTCGTCGTGGACAAGACCGACTACGTCAGCAAGGCAAACCAAGTCTTCAATGACTTAGAGGCGTACACACCACTCGATGCGGACCCAAATAAAAAGCAGACTGCTGTTATAAAGAAGAAGGTGAACGAACCCTCTCGGTTGAATCTCATCAACCCCGGGGATGCCAAATTTATCAACCTTAGCGACCCTCGTGTCGCACATGCGTATGGCCTTCCAAAAGTGCACAAGGCTGATGCGCCATTGAGGATGATAGTGCCACTAATATGATGCCCCACCTACAACTTCACCAAATGGCTTTACAGAAAACTAAAGCACCTGAGTGATGGATCGCAATACAACGTCAAAAACTCACAGGCATTCCTGCATAGAATTCAAGGACTTCAAGTAAGTCCTGATGAATGTATTATGTCATTCGACGTTGTTGCTCTGTTTTCTTCTATACCGCACGTTTTAACCATCGATAGTATAGAGCGGCGCCTAGATGAAAATCCTATCGATATTCCGAAAGAACATGTGTTGGACATGCTTAAGCTCTGTCTCAAGAACTATTGTCAATTTGATGGCAAGTACTATCAGCAGGTGAAGGGTACCCCAATGGGCTCGCCAATATCGGGGCTACTGGCCGAGGTAGTCTTACAGAGACTAGAAGAGGAGGTTTTTCGAGCTGTAGAACCAAAATTGTGGCTCCGCTACGTAGACGACAAATTCATCATCATGAAGACTTGCGATGTCGAACGGCTGCACCAGAGTCTAAATGGGGTCTTCTCAGAAATACAATTTACCCGCGAAGAGGCAACAGGAGACACCCTCCTATTCCTTGACGTGAGGATACAAAGACTCGCAGATGGCGAACTCGCAACAAGCGTCTACCGAAAGGACTCCACTGCAGAAATCATCCTTAACTATATGAGTAACCATCCTGCGGCCCATAAAAGAAGCTGTGTTCGCACTCTTTTCCAACGGGCCCACCGTTATTGCAGTAACGAGGATTTGCTCAAGAGAGAACTAACGTACTTGTACAAATTTTTCCGGGCCAATGGATATCCGACAAGCTTTGTCAAGAATTGCCTTAGACGTCGGCGTCAAGCACAAAACCTCCCTCCCAATGATGTTACATTGCCACGAACATTTTATTCTCTACCCTAAATGAATTGAGTATCTGAAACCATCTCTCGGCAACTAAGTCGCTTTGGCATCACCGTTGCCCACAAGCCCGCAACCTCACTGCGCGCAAGCTTATGTCGAGTAAAGGACGCTCTACCCGTGGGACAACTAAGTAACGTCGTTTATCGTATACCGTGTGCTGGTTGCCCTTGCGTTTATATTGGTCAAACAGGCCGACGCCTTGAGACTCGCATTAACGAACACAAGTCAGCCGTTCGCCTACGGAACCATTTATCCCTCGTATTTGCACACTCAATTGAGTGTGATCACCGCTTCAACTGGGATGCCACCAACGTGATCGCAATGGCTAATACGAGACAAGCGAGAGAATTCCTTGAAGCTTGGCACTCGAATCCGGCTAGTATAAACAGGCACGTAGAGCTTGACTCACACTATACCGGGTTTCGTGCATGGTCTACTAATCTGGACACAGCCTGAAACAACAACTGGCTCTCTGTGCCCGGTCAAGTGGAATTTCTCTGACTCTTAACCAGCCTGAAATAACAACTGGCTCTCTGTGCCCGGTCAAGTGGAATTTCTCTGACTCTCAACCAGCCCCCCTTCCCCCGAACACGCGGCCCATAGTCCAAACGCTAACACCCCCCCTCCCCTCACTAGCACAACCTATCGCCGCGGGTGTCACGTCACCATAACCCTTCCACCCAATCCCCCCTTTCCCTCCCCCGTCCGTTGTAACCTCTGCCTCCAAAACATCTAGTGCGACATTCCCAGCCCTCACTTTTAATTTAGTCTGACGACGAACACGTGATACTTGTTCGAAAATTCACGAGTACAACTCGATTTTCCGAAGATCTTCTTTCTTTTCATCATATCATCTCGGAATGCAACTTACTTCACTTATCCGCCATTCTTAAAGGTATTCTCTCTTCAGCTGTCAGTGTTTCCGATGTTTTTGAATTGAAATTATCGTACAGTGCCACTTTAAAACGATCAAGTAATTTGCTGATCGCATCCTTAGTGAGGTTGCTCACCCTCTCCACTCAGAACGAATGGCTGCGAAGTCCTCCTGCACATTGTGCCGAAGCTTCCGTCATATGTCTTGCCATTCCTCTGCATATTAGCACTCTGTTTCATCATTCGTAGCACGCTACCTGGCGTGTGAAGAAGCAGAAATTGAGAAGTTGGAAGCTGACCTGTCTCCATATTCGAAGTGGATCTCGTGTAAAACTTTAATTTTGAGTACTACATGACCTTTGACCTTCTTACCATAACCCTTTATTTACCTTATCCTTGGCTCTCGGTAAATGGAGCCATTTTTGCTGAAAGTTTAGGATTTTCCATTCTAAATATAGCATTCCTCTCTCTTATGGATTACTTAGAAGGCTTCGCTGGGTTTTACACGGAGTCCATAATCAACCACGTGCGTCAGAATAGAGCTCTTCATCCTCCTGACTTCACATTTTCTCAGCCATGCCGGGAGGTGTTCCTTTATTCGTTTAGGTAGGCACCGACTCGTGCGACCAATATAACCTGCTCCAGAGGTGCAAGTAAAGGAGTAGCTGCACACAAAGGTCGTCTGACCTGGTAACCTCTCCTTACCTTCCCTACGTAAGATCGGGTTGGTTGAGAACAATACCTGAACTCTCGCTGCTGGAAAGATTCGTGAGGCGGCTTGGTCAAGGCATCTTTTCAGGCGTTCACTTGCCGCATCCTCTCGAAAGGGGACGTTGACGAATAGTGTTTTCTTTTCCACAATGCGATATGTTTTATTTGTTACGCAACCTTATTCGTTGTAATAAATCTCACTGGATACTAGTTCTCGATTAGTAGATCCTGCATTTGCTTTACCGCCTCCTCAGTATGGACTGTTAAGCAAATTTTTCTACCCCTTGCAAGGTGGCACCAAGCAACAAACTAGATTTCGCTTCTGTTGGTGGAGTACGAACATGTTAAAGTTCGTATAAGGTCCAGACCAGGTATCCTCTTGATAAAGGCTCCTTCGGACGCAACCGGCAGGTCTGCAACTTACGAGGAAGTCCAAGAAGGCAGTCGAACTTGCAGTTTCCACCTCAAACGTGAACAAAATGGACAGATGTGTTTGGTTAATAGCAGGTAAGGGGGCGTCTACATCAGTTTCGGTTGTGGAGATCGCGAAGGTATCATCAGCTGCAGGGTTTCTTGTAACGCACTATCGTGCATCCCTGCTAAGTTCTGGGTCTTTGATACTCCCTTACGTAGGGCTGCCTTCCGCGCAGTTAGGTTTAGTTTATGCAGATGGTTTGTCCGACATTTGTTGCCACACCGAGCGGCCTACTGACGATTGGTTTACGGCCAGGACGGGGCTTCTCCCCCAGACTGAATCATTGGCGCATGCGCGCGGGCCATGCATAAACCTCGGCGTGCGTGCGTGCGGGCTTTTGCCGCGCGTGTGCACAGAAGGCGTGCGATGAGTCACCATCAGTGGCGTTGCTGCCGCGTGCGTGCGTGCATGCGTTCGTGCATGCGTGCATTCGTGCATGCGTGCGTGCGCGCATGCGCAGGCCGACCTGCCAGCAAATTCGATACCGCCCCGTCGACGACGCCAACCCCCTCGCTTGCAGGGTGCCGATCCTCGAGGTGTTGCTGGCTTCTTCTTCTTCTCTATATGCGAGACAAAAAACGCCTCCGAAAGCGGTGAAATCAGACGCTGGTGTGGCTGGACAGCCGCTAGACAGGCGTAAATTCAGTTGCGCCGTGGGCTGCAATGAGTGCCTGGGGTCGGGGTAAGAGCAACTGAAGGCAGCTAAGTGGTAGTATAATTTGGATTATTCTGCATTCAAAACTTGTACATTTGACGTAGGTAGCAGTTCCTGGATATCGCAACAGCAACCTTAGTGGCATCTGATCGGTAAATCTGCAATGCACATTATGTTTACATGGCCGAACTAATTCAAATTATGGAGGAGATTGTCATAGTAAAGCGATGCAAAAAGCCTTAAGACAAAAAGATAACCTTCCTTAAACGGACCACAATAGTTTAAGTGATTGGCCATTTGTGCTATGGCGGGTAAATTAAGTTTAGTTGAACCAATTAACAAAGGAAAACTTATCGAGATAACCTCATCTGTTTTGTTAGTCCACATTTAGCACCATATTGGAACACTCTATCATAGCATAGCGGTATTTTCTAGCCGGACGGCCAAACCAATCAGAAAATTCAAAAATCTAAGCTTCCTGAACGGTCGAAATTGGTCCTATGTCGCCATGGGTGATCAAATAAACTGTCACTAAAAAGGGAAAAAAATTACTCCATGAAAAATAAATAATACGTTTTCTTATATATTTTTCTGAATAAGCTTATATTTACGAATAATACATGCTTAGTATCATTAAGCAGTTGAACGGACCAATTCAAAAATAAAGATTTCAGCGGATCCAATCTTATGCCGAAAACACGTGGTCTTCAACAGCGCAAATATACTTCTTTACGCGCCGCCAACGGAAAGGACTTGTAAGACCTCACCACTGGAGTTACATGCGGAAAACAATGATTATTTTTGGTGCTGACTGCTAAATTAAACATTCCTATTTGCTATTCCTTGGGCATCTTCAGAAAATGTCGAACGTATCTTTAGGATTCATAAATACGTCATAGAAGATGGGCAAGCATTTTTCCCTGTTTAAGAAAATTAACGAAAGTTTTCTACCTCGTTTTATTATGCTCGAATCATGTTTTTCATTGGCAAAACTCAGCTAACTTATAGGATGTACTTAAGGGGTCACTTAGCTCTCCGACGAAAACGACCAAAGGCGAGATTAAAGAAATGTTTTGCTGTCACGTGTTTATGCATTACGGAAAGCAAACCGACGGCGTATTTAGCGACACAGACGAATGCCGAAAATTAATTTGACTACCAAAATTAAGCCAAACACATTCCGACTGGATTAACCATCGACTTAAATTAAAAATCAAGTGATCGCTTTCAAAAACTGGACATGCATTTGTAAGTGGAGCTATTGAGCGGTTACAATCTACGAAGAGCTCGAATTAAGCTCATGAATTCATCAGACATCATCAAAAGCTTTCTGCACACCCAAAAGGACCCCCGTTGAGGGATAAGCTGGGTTCTCGTTTTCTCCCTTTCTCTTCTCTATCGTACAACCTGCTTATCACTGTTCACTTCCAGCTTGTTTGCTCTGTAGCATTGCCAACGGACGTAGTTACCGAAGACACCAGTGTTTGTTGTGTGTGAAGTGGCTGATGAGTAGCCTGGGAGTCCGAAGGCGATGGCTCTCTCTAACTCCTCCTGTGGGCGTGCTGTGGAGGGCGCAGCCACTGCACCCATCCTACTTCAAGCGATTGATCAGCTAGGCGGTGGTTTGATGCTGGCAGTGAGGTTGACCCTCAGCGCACTTCCTTCCTCAATTTAAACAATCTGATGTGATTGAAGCCATCACGGCGCGCTAAACACCGTAGGTTGGGGGGTTGCCAACTGAAGGGATACCATGGACAACGCATTCAGTCCACTTTGTGTCTTGTTCTGTAGAGTGGTTAACTGGCGGACTGAGAGTCAGGCTGCAATGGCTACGTTTCAATGTGGCCTTTATGGCATTCATGCGTCACAGGAGCCTACCTAGCAAGGTGTGTTGTTGTGATGCGTATTGGAGTGTTGGTCATGCCAGCCACCTGCACCCTGCCACATCTCCGGCCTTCTGGCATTTGTCTTGATATGGGGTACAGATGCGTGACTGGGGAGAGGCTGGAGCAGATCCTGCACGAGTCCACTATCACTATGATCTAGCTGCAATCACAGCGTTTACCTTACGCTTGCTGAAGCCTGCGGTGGACGTGGTCAAGACCGTCGGTCAAACTGTCATAAATACAGCTGTTCTTTCAATCAGTGCTGAATCTGATCATAATCCATGACCAGCAATAGAAAATTACGTACGAAAACATGGTGCAGTTAGTCGGTGGATGAGGTCTACCGCATGCATTTCCAACCCAAGAGGCAACCCGAATGTGATTGGCTAAAGGAACACAGAATAGGCCCGAAGACTAGTTTAGGCGCCAGTTTTCTAGCATTTTCTACGGATGCCTACCCTGGCCAAGTTATCTGTTGCTATAACATCCGGTGATTCAGTTAATGTATACTCACGAAAATGAATAACAGGAAATATAGAGGTATGCGGTACTGCATCATTTTGTGCAATACCCGTTGGTACTAAGAATGCATGTTAGCCTTTTCCAGGATTCTAGATCGGTGTTTTTTAATGCAGATTGCTACCATCTGCATCCCGTACTACGTTAAAGACTGATCAGTGAACGCTTCCTTCTGTGAAACATACGTCCATGTTTTCGTGTCGGGATGACCAACATAAGTTCAAAATCTTACTCTATTGACTGATAAACGCTAAAACATCGTATTTTAGTTGGCCTCATAGATTTCCTAGCAACCAGGATTGCTATGAACGTTCAACAGTTTGCGCGTTCTGATTGGTTAGTTGCTTGTTGTAAAATTTGGATACGTAGTGTTAGTTTATTGGTGCTCTGCATTTTGGTGCCCATCAGAAGTGTACTGGATTACGTGGGCGTTTGGAAACTGTTTGAATTTTGGCTTTTGCCTGTGGGTGCATGCGAATGTGCTTAAAGCACATTCGATTTTGGGTTGCCGTAACAAAAACCCTGGATTCTTAACAGTTACCGTATGGAGTAAACACATTGTCATTTGAGACAAGGATTTCCTTATAGGTAGCCTTGATCTGGTTTGCCAGTTCAAGCGAACATACGAATCCTTTTAACAGAAGCGCTACTGTTATCATTTTATGCCCATGTATCTGACGAAGAATCCACGATGGATTTCGAAATGTCAGGCGAATAAAAGTGTTGTCCCAGCGATCGAACTTTCTTATTGTCTTGATCTGGCTTGTATACCTTGAAATTCAGGCAAAATTTCTTAAATGCGACTATCAAAATCAAAATACTAACCCTAGGAGCTCCAAAGTGAAAACCAAAGAACAATGGTACCTCGCTTTACGCGCTGAATCCATTTGGGCACCGAGCTAGTCCTTTGAAACACTCGTCTTGCAAAATGTAGCCAATCAAACTGCATCAGTTCATTGATTGGCTGCAGGTGAAAGAAGACCCACGCTCTGGGAAGAAGACTCAACGGCAGACGCAGGTACACGCACATTCACTGACATTTCATTTACTGAACGGCGGTTCTTCAAGCAAACTAGCAGTTCAGTTTGTGGCTCATTTGTTACCTCAAATGCTCGTAGACGCCGCTTTTCGTCACTCAAGGCTCTACAAAAAGTGACGGGGCGTGTTTTCATGCCCTAGTCCAATGTGGAGACCGTCTGATTGATCTACGCTGACGATAATGGCCAGAAAATGGGTTGCCTTTTAACAGCAATTGTCAGAAAATAAATCATGGGGCATTAGCGTGGGAATTTGGCTTAATGGTTGCACAGTGGAGCTCGCCAGAATAAAAATATGAAGGAGCTTTAGTACCATACCACACATAAGTGAGGGTGACGTGACGTTTTGAGTCTTGGGATTTGAAAATGAGCTGCAGTAAGCACTTTTCACACCACGTTTGGGAGTATGTGGGTGTAAACCCCACACGTGGTTTTCAGGTCTTACGTACATTTTCGACACCAGTACACTGCATATATCCTGTATACGTCACACGTCACTATTTCACCAAGACGACAACAGATATGCCAATGTGAAAGTGGTCTAGTGCCTTGCTGTGTGTCCAATACGCTAACATCACGGAAAAACTCTGCTTGGATTGTCCTGAATACGTTTCGAAATGTTCGAACATCCATATTATATACAAAATTGCTCATAGTCCTCGCAAAATAAAATAAACTCCTAAAGAAATGTTAACCCAAAAAGAAATCGCATGTCTTTAATAAATATTAAGCTAAACTATAAGACAAACGCAAAACTACCGAACTAACTAACTAAACCAAGATAAACTAAAAGTAAATCCGCGAATAATATAAAAGAGCTGATCCAACCATCAAATCAGTGAGGTCTGCTTTCAGTTCATTCTGGAACTGCTTTTTAGTAAAGATGGAGACATTTAATTGCTGATTCCGAACGGATGAAGTTGCAGAAACAACACGCAAGACTAATTCACTTTTTATGTCTTTTTTGTTAAATGTATCGACGTGATCTATAAATGCAAATTGAGGAAAGTTTTCGAACTTTTAGTGAGCTATCTCTTCGAACATTTGACAAGTTGACATGTGAAAGTTAGCGCTAGGTGACGTGGCCTATCCCCCATAAATGGCGACATGAAGTAACGCCGTGCCTTATGCTGTAGCTCGTCATTTCGATGCCTTACAGCTTGCCAAAAGAGACATTAATGTAGTGCCTCCTTCTGCAATGTGTACCTATCAAAGAACATTTCATTTTGGACAAAACAGTGTTGCGAGTCTACTCATTATTTCGCAATGCTGCAAAGTCACGAAATAGCAAAAGTTAATTCATGAATCGCTTACTTGCATAGTTTACTTTTATTCGTACTTATCTCGTCCTTTTTTTAATTTTAAGTATTCGTTTATGAACTGTATGAAAGAGATTTAAAGGCATTTTGTGAAATCTTAAGTCTATATAATAAGGGCTTGTGAAATTGTTATTTTATCTTATCGCTGTCCGACACCAACTGACTGTAGATAACTTTTATATTGAACGTCCCTAACACCATTTAAGAGACAATCACAGCCACTGTTGACACTCGATCTTCCCAGTCGGCTTCGAACTCAAGGGAAACGATTTAACACAATATGCGGATGACGTATACATACCAAAATACCAAATATACCAGTACTACGAACAAGGTTTAATTGTTAAGCCTATGATGAATCCCCAGTGGTACGAATTCCTGCATGATTCAAAAATAATGAAAAATCAGATAAGTGAGCGTGCGGAGGATAACTGAAAGACAGTTCATTGACTGGCTGCAGGTGACCGAGGACACACACTGTGGGAACAAGACCTAACGGTTGACACGATACTTCACCCATCCATTTCGACGATATCCACTACGAGCTCCAACGATATGAATCACGCAGTTACTGTTACGGAAGTACAGTGGAGGCAAACTCATCGGGTCCACCCCACTCTCTGATCACTCTCACACCTAATTCCGGTTGTCAAGACATAGTCAAAAAGGCCAGTAAAATAATGCAGGAGGGTGCAGACGGCTGGCACGAAAAACACTCAACACGCGTACCAAACGCCACTCTTCGCTAGGTATGTTATCGACAGGGAGCCGCATAAAGGCCACATTAAGCAGGAGCCATCGCATCTGACTCTCAGCCGGCGACCAGCCACACCAAACAACAAGACACGCTGGACCGACTGCGGTGTGCAAATTAATCCGCCTGTAAGCCACAGATTTTAGCGCGCTGCGATAGACCCAAGCGCGTCGGATTCAAAAGAGTGAAGAATCCTCATGATAGTGAGGAAAGAAGCACAGCGAGGATCACTTTCTCGTTCTCACACCGCCAGCAATAGGCCTCCGCCTAGCTGTCGGCAACATGATTTGGGATGAGCGGAACGCTGAAAAGGAAAATAGATCGGAGGTGAGCATGGAAGTGTAGCTTGTGCAAGGACAAAATAAGAGAGAGGGGGAACGATATAGGAAAAGAGTGAGAAGGAGAAGGAGAGTGAAAGGCACTAACAATTAAAGGGAGGAGGAGAAGAGATAGGGAGAAACGAAAAGAACATAAAACGAGGGACAGCCACACCACACAACAAGACACACTGGACCGACTGCGGCGTGCGAGTTAACCCGCCAGCTGGCAACCCTCCATGCCAAGGCTGTTTGCGCACCGCGATGGACCCAAGCGCGTCGAATTCATTAGAGTGAGAAATCCTCATGATAGTGAGGAACGAAGCGCGCCTAGGGTCATCCTCATTCTCTCTCTCGTACCGCCAGCAATAGGCCTCCGCCTAGTTGGGATGGACGCCACGCTGAAAAGGAAAACAGATCGGAGGTGAGCATGGTGTTGCAGGTTGTGCAAGGAAAACGAAGAGATAAGAAACGAGTAAGTGTGAATTGAGATCCTTTATTGCCTCTATTGAACTCCTAGAAGTGCCACTTCTATGTTAAATGATAAACGGAAAAGAATGCTTTTGTTTTTAAATTGAAACAACATTTGCAGCAAATATGCACCTAAGCTCAATAATAATAAAATAAACAAAAAGTACAAATTGCTATAATGTTACACTGGAAACGCAGAAACAACAGTTTTCTTTGATGGAAGCAAAAACCCTGCTAGAGTAGAAGGTTGCGGCTTAATGTGAAAAGTTCACTGCATGTTGAGATCCCACTCAAAAGTATATAAATGCCCTACAGTTCCCCGCGCCTTATCAGGTACCACCGGAAATAGTCAAATGAGCGGAATTCTGAAAAAAAGCTTCGTTTTCCGCTATCCATTCATCGACGAACACTTCTCCGCCTCAACGCGGGCACTAATTACCTAGCCAACTAAGATTTAATCCCCTTACTTACCAATATATACGGTTTGCTGACGCCTAACGCTAACTATACATCCACCTGCTTTGAAGAAACCAAGCCCTTGCATATATTGCTTAATTCCACAGTTAAAAAAACAGTATTTTTGTACCTTGCAGTGAATCTTAATGGGAACATATTTTACTGAAACTTTGGTCCGTTTCAAATTGCTTCCGTATGCATCCACTTGTTCCATCTCACCAGTTGTATCGAACTTCAAAGAGCCTTCTCATTAGGTCTAGGTCTTGGACAGGACAGAATACTTACTACTAGTAAGTAAACATCAACGATTCTGAGCTTAAGCGAAGGTAGATATGATCGCTGGTAGTATAATGTAATTCTCCTGACGTTTCTGGTTCGTTTTTCGAAGGCAGCCATTCACAGACAGTCACATAAATTGGGGAAGGGGTCAATCAACTATCAGTGCAGTCAGTCCAGCGATGCCTGCGCAGGGCGATGTATGCTGGCACCAGATCGATTAATCGATTGATTGGCTCCTCATCCGAGGCCCAAGCTTCTACCACTTCTTGGCTTGTCTTGTTGCCGATTAGCTGATTCGTAGGTGTGGGCACCCACTTGCGATACTACGTCACTCGCTGATTGCTGCCCTCTATAACTGGCACTTGTTTTTCGCTAACGAATTTTTTTCTGACGGTGGACTCCAGTAAGAGCCCGAAAGCTCGGACAAATAAAATTATTACTCCGGTGACTCGAAATGCCTTCTCCTTCTCTACCTGAAATACCATCGCTCGTGCTGGATTTAGGCCTGATGATTTTTCAGGCATCTAACTCATCAGCACAAACGTTGGAAACGCGTTCGCCTGTGCGCACTCTCCAGTTGGCGAGTTGCTTTGGCCAGACTGTGTCTCAGGACCGAACATGGATGGATCCTTTTGGTCATTCCTGTTTCTCCATTAAACCCCAGTACCCACTTGCATAGAAAATTTAATCCTCTCGACATATTATCATCCAAATTCTACCACTTTGCATGCAGAAAGGGAGGATTTCAGGTTTTCATAAAAATCTGCCTATCCGTAGAAGGACAAAATCTGTGATGAAGACCAATACCAGACTACCAGGCCGGGATGTACTTACACGTGAGCCCCCAAGCAGACACTTCATTCATCAAAACCATCGTACCTATCCTTGGAACTGCCGACTAAGCAACGTTACAGTTTATGTAGGAGAGGCGTCGCGCATATAGCCCCTGAATTGACTCATCATTCGCTCTGTCTGACTGACGATGAGGACTGCTGGGAACTGGTGGAACCGATGGTGGCGGGGTTGGGGGGGGGGGGAAGGAAGGGTTGACGGATGATTGGCTTTCACACTGAAAGGCCGCTTGTCGGTTGCTCACGTTTTCCACCCAGGTAAAGACTGTTGTTCCAAGGGGTGAGTCTAGTTAATAATACTCATACTCCCAACACTGTCCGGCCTGGCGCTCACAAAGAGTTAATTCAAAGTGTTTTTTCTCATTGACAAGAAGAGAATTACCTTCTGCTGGCGGCGTCAAATGAAGATGCGTAATAAGCAGCTGGTTGCTTAGGGCGCATAAGAATGTGTAGCAGGATGCGCGTATGTATGCACGAAGCATCCACTTCATGAATGAGGGACTACGGGCCAGTTTTCGGCGAGGATATTTAAGCGGCGGCCACGGTATATGCAGCCCAAAGGGGATTTAAACGAGAACTTTCTGGTGCTTCTATAACCTCACCAGACATCTCGTAAAAGCGAGCGCAAAACTGTCAGTTATTCGTATGAGAAGTTTCAGGACTTCATAATATACCATACAAAACTACTTTATGGTGGCTGACAAAAGTCAGACGAGATGTCCATCAGACAAGTAACAGGACTGTGAGTGATTTGAACTTCTTTGGACAGTCAAAGCTACACTAGGGTAAGAGATTTTAAGCCTACATTTGATTTTCCCTTCGATAAAAATCAGCCTGATGTTTTGTGAAACCATCCCGAATGACCCTCAAAGACAAACATCGATGTTGACGGATTTACCAGCCACATTTTCCAACAATTTGCAAAGGAAGTAGCCTTGCTCGGAAAAAGAACAAAATAACCGGTCGTAAACGATGAATGTGAGAACACTTCTAGAACGTTATTTGCTATAGTCCTTCATTTTGGTGACGCTGATGGACGTGGTGATGGTGGTGAGTATGAGTGTGGAGGTTTCAATTTTTTGATGTTTTAATTGGTAGTGGTAGTGGAGATGGTGATGGTTGTCGTGGTAGTAGTAGTAGTAGTAATAGTAATTAAAACGTCATTTGTGATACTGATCCTAATTTTGGTAAGTCAGCGCTGGTACTGACAATGATAGCGATGACTCTGGTGGCAGAGTTTATGATGCTGATGAATATGATTTTGGAACTGGGGATGATGACGACGACGATGGGTGCATTTCGCAAGTAGAAGATGCAACCACTGCATCAGTGGTTGAATATTCGAAGTCACTATGAGAGATGATTGCAGGTTAGGGCGATGAGGGCGCCAGCAGTGCAGTAATGATATGACGCAGTACGCATGGCAAGCGGCTACCCACGCAGCCTGTTCGAAATATTCATGCGAAACTAAAGCGAGAAAGCAAACCACCGGGCCCCACATTTTGACAAGCGTGTGGTGGCCTTAGTAGCCACTTGGAAACCAAGATCTGACGGATGGCGCCTTTGGCCCACGCGCCTAATTCCGCCTGTGGGCAGGCGCTACTTACCGGCACCCCCTGTCCGTTCTCGCTTAATGGTCTGAGCCACTTAAGAACACACCCAGTCTCGCCTAGTGCCAACCTTGCGCTGTGTAACCAATCACCGCCAGTCCACCGAAACAAAGCGAATATTTGGCGGCCGCCCAGGATGACTGCGGTCAGAGGACACTTGGAATTGCGCCTCACGCGTCGCGGTCGCGGCGACGCCAGTTACACGGTCAGACGCCTTGCAAGGCCAATTGGCAACTTTCCTCTTACTCTGTTAACACTATAATGTTCCGTCATCTCTGCCTTCCCAAGACTTCTCCCATCTCCTAAGGAACCAGGGTCTGGGAGATTGTAGATGTTAGGGTTAACCATCTTAGCCTTAACTCCTTTAGCTTATTGGCCGTCATCAGCTAGTCATATCCAGCTATCAACGAGTGTCAATATCACCCAACGTAAAACCGACAGGACAACCAGCTCGTGACCCAATGTTTAGGGCGGTAGACTCTAAACAAAAAGTCCCGAGTTCGACCCTCGGGAGGGTTAGGATTAACCGTCTTAGCCTTAACTCCCATCAGCTCTCTCGTACATCCCCTACATACGCTCCCGTACGTCCCATACATACGCTCTCGTCTGGCTGGCTGTGAGTCATAAAAACCATCGTACCTGTCCTTGGAACTGCCGACTAAGCAACGTTACAGTTGATGTAGGAGAGGTGGCGCGCATATAGCCCCTGCATTGACTCATCATTCGCCCTGTCTGACTGACGATGAGGATTGCGCAGATACGGGTCCGTTTTTTTTATAAAAAGTTTCAGGACCTCATAATATGCCATAAAAGACTGGTTTGCAGTGACTCGACGAAGGTCAGCTGATATGTCGATCAGAGAGGTAACAGAATTGTCAGCGATTTGAACTTCTGTGAGAAGTCAAAGATACTTTAACATACAAGATTCGCTATTTCCCTTCATTTTGGTGACGCTGCTGGGCGTGGAGTAGTACCAGTGGTTGTATTAATTTTGGTAGTGGTAGTGGTAGTGGAAAAGATGATTGTGCTGGTGGCAGTAAAAGTAATAATGGAGACTTAATCGGTGATACTGATCTTATTTTTGGTAAAGGTAGTGCTGGTGCAGGTAATGGTAGCGATGGTTCTGGTGGCAGAGATGATGATGCTGATGATAATGATTGTGGGAATGAGGATGATGATGACGCCCATTGAAGCATTTCACAAGAAGAAGCTGCAATTGCTGGAGCATTAAGTCTTCTGGTCTGACGCTTCAAATTTTCATTGGAAGCCATTATCATAAACAGACGCTGGTTATTGAGATGAGTGTCAGGGGCCAAATCAATGGCGTGCGCAAACAGCCCTGACGAAGAGTTGCCAGACTACCACCTGTCTGCTCCACTCCCACCCAAGCAGCGACAGCGCGACCAGTGCTCAAGACAACCAGCCGGGCCGCCCACACGTAAAGTGCATTGTCTGACGCTCTTGCGCCCGGCTAGCTCAGTCGGTAGAGCACGTCCACTATCATGACTCATTCAGTCAATGAAGTCGTGAATTTCTTGTGACCAACATCTAATTGGTCCGACCTTGTACATACGCATTTTGCTTGTTTTAAATAATGGTGTACTAGGTTTTCCGCTTCTGCACATTTCTTGTCGTTTTCTCTATCTCTCTCTCTATCGCTGGGGACTCACATGTGGCATTAGTCAGACGGGAATATCGCGGCGCCTTTTTGCCACCGTTACAGCAACGAGGGCACCGGAAGTGCAGTATTGATAGGACGCAGTACACATGGCAGGCGGCTACCCACGCAGCTTTTCGAACAGTTCACGCGAAACCAAGGCAAGATAGCAAACCACCCCGGCCCCACATTTTGACGGGCGTTCCCATACGTCCCATACATACGTTACCGTCTGGCTAGCCGTGAAGACATGGGAACTGCTGGACCCAACGTAGTGGGCGGGGGTGGGGGTGGGGTGCTGGATGGATAATTGGCCTTTACACTGAGGGACCGCGTGTCGGTTGCTCCCGACTTCTCGTCCCAGGTAAAACTGTGGTTCCAAGGGGTCAGTCTAGTTAATAATAATCATACTCCCAACATTGCCCAGGCGGCCCTCGCAATTAATTCATTCAAGAATTTTTTTCTCGTTGACAGGTAAGGAATAACTATCTGCTGGCGGCGTCAAATACAAATGCATGATACGCAGCTGGTCGCTTTGGGTGCACAAGTATGTCTAGAAGGATGCACGCCGGTACGAAGCACCCACTTCACGGGTGAGCGACTACCCGCTAGTTTTTGATAAGGTTATTAAAGTGACCACGGTGCATGCAGCCCAAAGGGTTTAACGAAGGATTGTCCAATGTTTCTATAACCTCACCAAATATATTTTAGAAACAAGTGCAAAGTTGTCACTTATTATTGTAAGAACTTTCAGAACCTCATAAGATACCATACAAACTTGTGTATGGTGCCTCGACGAGATGTCTATTAGATAGGTAAGAGAACTGCCAGTTATTTGAACTTCTTTGAAAGGTCAAAGCCACTTTAGCGTACAAGATTTTAAAGGTACATTTGGAGTTCCCTTCGGTTGAAATCAGCCTGGGTTTCTGAAACCATCCCAAATGCCCCCTAAGACAAACTTTGATGTTGACGATTTTGCTAGGCGCTTCTTTCAACAGTTTGCAAAGGAAGTAGCCTTTTACCGAAATAAATGAATAAATGGTCGCAAATGATGAATGGGCGAACACTTCTAGAACGTTGTTTGCGATTGCTGTTGATGTTGGTGACGCTGCTGGACGTGGTGATGGTGATGGGCGTGGGGAAATGCAAGAGCTGGTTTCAATGTCGGTGATGTTGCAACTGGTAGTGGTAGTAGAGATGATAATTGTTTTAGTGGTAGTGGTAGTAAAAATGGAGACGTCACTGGTGATACTAATCCTGTTTTATGTAAAGGTAGCGCAGGCGCAGGTAATGATAGCGATGGTCTTGGTTGCAGAGATGATGATGCTGATTATAATGATTGTGGGAATGAGGATGATGACGACAGCCGATTGAAGCATTTCACAAGAAGAAAATGCAACCACCGCAGTATTTACTCTATTGGTCTGACGTTTCGAATTCTCATTCGAAGCCATCATCAGAAACAGTCGCAAGTTAGGGAGATGAGGGCTCCAGAAATGCAGTATTGATGGGATGCAGTATGCATGGCAAGCGGTTACGCACTCAGCTTTTTCGAAAAGTTCATGTAAAACCAAGACAAGTTAGCAGAACACCCCAGCCCCAAATTTTGACGAGCGCTCCCGTACGTCCCGTACATACGTTCCCGTCTGGCTAGCCGTGAATACATGGCAACTGCTAGACCCGACGGAATGGGGGGAGGGGCTGGGGGTGGGGACGGATGATTGGTCTCCTCACTGAAAGGTCAAGTGTCGGTTACTACCGATTTTCCGTCCAAGATTAGGACTGTGGTTCCAAGGCGTCAGTCTAGTTGATAATACTCATAATCCCAAGACTGCCCTGGCCCTCACAACGAAGTAATTCAAGGCTTTTTCTCTTTTACAGGTGGGAATTACCTTCCACTGGCGGCGTCAAATGAGGATGCGTGATACGTAGCTGGTTGCTTAGGCCACATAAGAATGTCTAGCAGGATGCACGCTTGTATGTACGAAACATCAACTGCATGGAGGAAGGGATACTCGCCACTTTTCGATGAGGTTGTTAAAGCGGCAACGGTATATGCAGCCCAAAATGGTTTAAAATAGGAATTTCTGACAGACATCTCGTAACAGCGAGCGCAAAGTTGTCGGTTATTATCAACAGAAAAGAATAAGCGAGTTCCCGAAAGCAGTTCTGCAGAAGAAGAAGATGCGACTACTGAAAGAAGGGTTTTATTTTCGTGACGCTTCGGATTCCGTCGGGAATCCTTAATCATAGGTAATGGTAGGGTAGTCGGAGTCACGCGCGGGGTCAGTTATCGATATAAAAAGTTTCAGGACCTCATAATATACCGTAAAAAATGCTTAACGTTGACTTTTCGAAGGTCAGTCGAGATGTCTATCAGAGAGGTAACAGGATTTTAAGCGACTTGAACTTCTTTGAAAAGTCAAAGCTACTCTTGCATACAGGATTTTGAGCCTACATTTGATTTTCCCGTCGATGAAATCAGCCTGATATTTTGTGAATCCACCTCCAATGCCCCCAGAATACAATCTTCAATGTTGATGCTTTTACTAGCCGCTTTTTCCAAAAAAATTCCAAAGGAAGTAGCCTTGCTCGGGAATAAACGAATCAATGTTCCTACACGATGAATGTGAGATTACTTCTAGAACGCTATTTGCTATAACCGTTGATGTTGGTGACGCTGCTGGGCGTGGCAATGCTGGTGGGCGTTAGCGCGGAGGTGGTGTCAGTGGTTGTTTCAATTGTGGTGATGCTCTAAATTTTAGTGGCATTGGAGATGGTTGTGATGGTAGAAGTAGTAATGGAGACCTTATTTGTGATACTACTATCAGTGGCGGTAGCGTGGCTGCTGGTAACGATAGCGATGGTTGTAGTGACACTGAGGCTGACGAGGATGGTTCTGGTGGTAGTTGTGGCAGATAGGGTGATGACGATGGCCCATTGAAACATTTCATAAGAAGAAGATGCCATCACTGAAGCCTAAAGTCTATTAGTCTGATGGTTTGGATTCTCATTTGAAGTCATCTTTAGAGACGGTCGCAGGCTAGGGATTGCAGTATTGGAAGGAGGCAGTAATCATGGAAAACGCCTACCCACACAGCTTTGTCGAAACGTGTATGCGGAGCCGAGGCAAGATAGCAATCCACTTCAGCCACCAATTTTAACGAGCGCTGCCGGACGTGAAGAATGTAACGGGAGCCGTTAGCCGTCAACTCACACCAATCGGTATTGGTGTCAAATCATGACCAGAGACATCTGTTGGATGCCAAGTTATGACGCAGACAGACCCACAGCCCGTTCAAGAAACGTCTGGAGATTTTACCAGATTAAATGCAGTTGCTGACACAGGAACTATGTCGGAGAAATCGGGAGACTACTCCGCGTGCGAATATCCCAGTATGCGCCAGATGTGAGGAGGAAAGATGCTAACTTTTGGGTTGCGACGTGACCCGGCCATGCGCTTACTATAGGTGCTACCAACGTTCTCGTAAGGACTGAGATCTATGTGAACCTGAGCCGCTTGAGTCTTGGTTCTGTGACCTTCAACCAAGTAGTAAGTGCAATGACTTTGCGGCTCTACTTTCCGTACTGAGAATTGGCCAGACACAGTAATTAGTCAGGTGGGAAAACGGAGATGGCCAATGGTCCCAGTGGGCCAAATTACTGATTGCGGCAAATGTTCGCATCCCAGGTGTGTGTGCAGATAAAGACGTAATGGGCGGTTCGATGACCGGAATCGTGATTTTACTTGTTTGAGCTTCCGGTCTCTTTTGGGAGTCCCTCATCAGAGATAAAAGGCGTCAACGAAATACAAGCAATAGTTATAGGAGGCAAGGGCCAATTAACCGCTATGAAGGGGACGGGGGTGCTTAACCGCCAGTGCCATCAGTCCGGAGATGCCTGCGGCGGGCGATGTATGCCGGCGCCAGATCGATAAATCGGTTGACTGAGTTCTCATCCAAAGCCCGTCGTGGCCTGTTTCGTTGCCGGCGTGCGCCATAACCCTCGCAGTTGTGAAATTAAACTCGTGACCAGTCTCATAGGTATGGACAACTACTTGCACACCCCTACAACTGTTGGTTGTCTTTCATTGACGGTGGGCTTCAGAAAGAAACTGAAAGCGCAAACAAGTAAAATTACGATTTCGGTCATCAAAGTCCCTTCTACTTCTATGTACATTACCAATTATTCAGCAAATAATCGATAGCGATGATGGAACTCCGGTAAAGACTCGGACGCGGACCAACGAGCAATCATCGCATCGCGTACAACCAGCAACGATGAACGCGAAAGCTATTGATTGCATTAACCGTGTGGCGGCATGTCGAATGCCACCCATGAATATTGCGCGTCTGACGCCCTCACCACACCATACTATAATGCGAGTTTGAAAGCCTTTTTGGCTTATTCATTGCAGTTTTAACGCGACAGGGGTAGGAATAACATTTGCATCCTAAGTACGCGGTCCTTTACTTTCCAATGTTTTCATTGCCCAAATCAACGTAAATAGCGCCCATCAGTTAGATTAGAGATTACAAAAAAGCGTCTTACAGCAGCTTAATTTAATTTTTAAAAAAGCTTAAATCCCCGTAAAGATGATTTTATCATCAGGGCTTTCAGAAAAGTTATCGAACCTGACTGCAAAAATGGGCGTTAACAAACAAGTCAAGCTTTAATTTGGGAGGCTTCCTATTAGCTCGGCCTCACACGACTGTGGAGGGCTTCAGCGCATATCACTGACAGTACAGTGGGCACCTTGGAGGATGGTGCTTATAAGAGCATTCCATTTTCATGAGGTGAGTTATCTGAAATTTTCGCAATAGCAATTATTTAAAAAAATTTCTGATTTTTCGCGCGAAACATTTAGAAACTGCAAAAATAATTCAAAAGATGGTATTGTTTACTTGGATGTTTGACATGATTCATGTTGGACTAAGCATCTTTATTACCAAATACTTATGCTGAAAATATCTGCTATATTATGTCTTTTGTGGCCGTTTGCGTGCTCGAATTTTTTATGGCTTAATTACGCTCTCAGATCAAGTTCAGTCTTTAGACACCTTGGTCGGTACAGTTTTTTCTTGGTAATCATTTTCGACATGTTTTTCTGAAAATTTCTCAATACTCATTTCAAAATTATGTTCTTAAACAATGGCCCAATTTCATTGTGGAAATTTTGCTGTCGACGTTTAACAAAATAGGAATGGATTGGGGGCCCGTGAACCATGACTCAAGTAGTTTTCGGCTCACCCGATTGTCACCTCTTGCGAGAATTTTAGCCTCATTAAATTTGAACGTGTGGCCGGGTATCGTTGAATGAGCCGCAACTTGAGAATTGGCATCGTTTCGCCGCACTGCTGCCGCGTTTTCGGCAATCCGCGTCTTGAGAAGTCTGTCAGTTTCTCCGACATAGTTGCTTTGACCGCGACTGCACCAGATCCTGTAAACAAGTGCAACGATTTGCCCGATCCATATTCAATGCTGAGATTCAATTTGGCCAAAGCAATTCGTCATTTGAGGAACGGGCAGGCCACCGACTCATCTTACTCCAACATCGGAGAGCCAGATGGCCCAACAATCATCATGCCCGAGCCCACCGCCCGTGATGAAAATCCAACAGGTCAGAGCCCGCCTGCCGTCCAACAAAGTATCCATGCGCAAGAAGGCAATTAACGTTAACTGTCACTATATGTTTCCAGTAATGACTTGATCCTACATATACTGCAAATTTCTGTGCATGCATTACCCGTTTCTGCTACTGTTTACGTTTCTGATGATGATTCCACGCTGGATGGCGAAACGTCAGGCGAATAAACGCATTGTCCCAGCAATCGAGTCTTCTTCTTCTTCTTCGTCTTCTTCTTCTTCTTCTTCTTCTTCTTCTTCTTCATCTTCTCCTTCTTCGTCTTCTTTTCTTAATTGCTTCCTGAGACACGCATGTTCGCTTGCATTGGTAAAACTTGTTCCCTACGTTTATGGAGACTCGCTTATTTAGAAATGGCAGATTGTAGATGTTAGCTGTTTAGGAGTTACGTTGTACTCCATATTGATACACTGCAAACCCGTTTTTTGCCAATATTCTGCTACCGAATTTCATAGCTGCGGGGGTGCTGCTTATTTCTGGATCTGCTGGCTCTCCTTGCTTGCCTTATTTTTGCTACTGCAGTCTTGAAATTGTTGATATTGCATTTTCCAGAAATAAAAAGCTGCCTTGGAGTACATCAGTGTGGGACGTCTTATGGTCCTAGATTAATTTCTGAGGAAATTAACTATCAGCACTTTCAAAACTGTAGTATGTACAGGAAAGAACTCAGACGGCGCTGCGAGTTCAACTAACGGACTACTCACTACTCACTGTGACTCACACATGCGAACTCCACTTAGTCAGAAAATATTTTTGCTTGAAGTATTTACAGGCATGCCACCTGAAAAGCTATGGAGTCTGTCTGTCTGTCAACTGCGTGAACATGGGCTGTTCATTCTAAATGATCTAGTTGTAAAAAGGCCGTCGACCGTTTCGGGCGTAAACCCGCGTCAATGAGGGCAAATGATTCTAACAACTGAGTCTCTACGCAACTGTCCTAATGGATGTCCAACCAACGACCTAGAGTTCCTCCACATTTGCTTAGCGCAAAATGTAAAAAATTTGCGAACAAATTAATGCGATAATGTATAGAGGAATCCGAAGAACATGTGATATGCAACACGTTGAATAACATTTTATAATGTGGAATTCAATTCTATACATTAGCCCAGCCCTACCAACAGTGAAAATGTGTCCTCTTTCTCTTCTCTAGAAAGTTTTCAAATGTTATTTATTACAAGAGGTCAGTTTGCAGTTTTTTTCTGGTGAGGAGTCACAGGCCACACCACATTGATGCCACTGGACGCCGAGACACGTTTTTCGCCGATAAACCGTCAGTGTAGGGCACAACTGCGAGGGCTTAGGCTCATATCTGCGTCCGCTAGCGTTCCCCTTTGACAGTTTCGTAGTAACTGCAGTTTTGAAATTGGTGCGGATCAATTTTCCAAGAAATTATTAGTTGCCAATTTTTAATACCGGCAAACGTTCGAGAGTGCTGAGTACGCTTATTTCTGGCTTATTGGCTTCTGAGGAAATAACATGTCAACAGGTTCAAAACTCGTTAGTAGAAGTACTTTGGGAAACGTTCTTTTATTGTGTGCATTTTCGACACTGGTTCACCAGGTGGTCGTCAGACGGATTGGAATTGTACGAAACAGTTAATTCAAAATGATGGTCAACAGAAGCTTATATAGTGGATCAAAATGATAGTGGGGAAAAAATAGTTGTCACCCGCATGTAATTATGCAATCGGTTGGGAAATCATTGTCGAAAGTATTGAAGCATGAGGTCAGTGGTGGCTGGTTTTTGTTTCCTGTAGTCCGGATAGGCTAAAGTCTCTTCATTGCAACCCAGAGGTTGGTGTACATTGCGTCCATTTCAACGTGCTTATTGATGCACGAGTTCTTGGAGTTGATGTTTGCTAAAAAATCGCGACCTTTTTTTATGGACAAGAGCCAACAATGCAAGCTGGTGTCCAGTTTCTAACGTGGGCATGGTGACCTCGGACAAGTGATATCACGCCTTTACGGCTTGTTGATGTTGGCGTAAGTGTGTGGAGGTGATCTCCCTGTCTGTCCGCAATAGACTGCATTGCAGCCGCCACTAGAGATCCTGTAAATGACTTCTATTCTGTCCAAATAGCCAACGTTATCCATAGGGTGTACGAGCTGATTTCGCAGAGTATTCGCTGGTTTGCGCGCCACTTGGATTTGATACTTCCTCAGGTGTCTTTCCACGAGTTCACACACGTTCTTAATATCAGGAAGTGTTCGCCAAGTTCATGGATTGGGCGCCTGAGCGGAACAAACCAGTTCCTTTTCTTTTTGTTTTAACTGTTGTCCCCTCATGCATCGACGTACGAACTCTCTGGGGTAGCTTTTTTGAAAACAGTTTGAACAGTTAATTGAGTGTAACTTGGTTGAGTTCTGGGTTAAAACAATTCTTTCTTGCTCGATTGAATAAAGTGGGTACAGCACTCCGTTTGTGACGAGCAGAGTTGTTGCTCTCGTAATTTTTAGATGACATCTGCGTGCACTTTTTGCCGTAAACTGATGTTTGGAAAGTTCTGTCAGTATTTCGCTGTATGAGCAAGTCGAGAAATGGCAGTTTACTGCTAACTTCTTTTTCCAGCATGAACGTAATTTCTGACACGAATAAGTTAGTAGTTTTTCAAAACTGCAGCATCCTCCGGAAAGCACGATAAGAACGCTTCGTGGCCCACTAACGGACTAACCGTCAAAGCTGTGTCAAAAATTTATGCGAAGGTTCGCGATCCAGGTATTTGCATGAACGAGGAAGAAGACGTATCAAGAACCAGATAAATTGATTTAGATTTCCAAGCCTTCTAACTCTTACAGGAGTTCATCTTCAGATATGAGAAGTCGCAGCCAAAAAGACGGTAATTATAGTGGCCATAGGTCAATAAAAGGTCAGAATTCGTCAGGTTGTCAAGGGTTTAGAAACAGCAATCAAAAAGGATGGTGGAGGAGGGCAAAGCTGTCACTGGAGTCTGGGGGCAATTAAAGTGGTGTACACTAATAAACTGTCAGTGGGGCAGGGGATCATAAACAGCAATTAATGTGGCGCCTTGTAACCCGGTAGAGGGTCCTAGGAACGCTGTCTCCTCCTCCTGCCGTGTCTTTGTGGTGTCCCCTTCGCTCACCCTTCTTACGTTTGGTTTCGCTTTGTTTGATCTTTTGTCCATATAATGAAACAAGACTTTGTAGGCCGCGGGCAGGTCTAGATGCCTGTTGACAGAGTCGGCATCTGAGTACCATACCTCAAACGTCAGCCTCCCCCATAATTTTTGTTGCTGTTTCTAACCCCTTGACAACCTGATGAATTCTGGTATTTGATTGGCCTATGGCCACTATAATTACCGTCTTTTTGGTTGATAGTCCTCAAATCTGAAGATGAACTCCTGTAAGCGTTCGAAAGCTCAGAACAATAAAGCAATTGGTCCAGTGCTCGATATGTCTTCTTCTTCGTCCATATTTCAGAATGTCAGCAAAAATCCTGTTGGGGCTTAAAGTTAGGACCTTTGCTGTCAGCATGATTTTCCAAGTGGGTGTGTTTTGCCGACATAGTGGATCCCGCTGTAACTGAAAGACGTCGGTCTAGATATTTAATGCCCCTTCAATCTACGCCCATAAGCTTTAGAAAAGGATATTTTACTCTAAGCTAGCAATTTATTTCACTGTAAACTAAACATCCTCGTTAAAATGCTGTAGCAGGATGTTAACATTAATCGGCAGTATTTTTTAGATAAAAGGGAATAAGTCACTCACCGTTTATTGCAGATTACTTCTCTAAACGGAGCATTGAATACAAAACACAGTTAGCAACTAAACATCCAGTTCCTTTATCAGCTGTACTCCTGATGATGACTGGAGTAGGCATTTTGGAAATATGTGAGATAGGGAAATAGGTGTTTTAAGAGGACGTTTTTTGGGATGCAAACTAAATTTAATGAGTAAATTTTCGAGGTTGGCGCCCCAATTCGCCTTCGGAATAACAGGACAAGTAAAATGAGCGATTAAAATTTCAAAACTGCTGAAAAAAGCAAAAGTTATATGAGTTGAGACGTGATCGTTAGGTGTGGCCTCTGTTTTTTCATCGTTCTTTGACGTGCTTATAAATACAATCTACTTCTACGTGCCGGTTGATGCATGAATCGTTGGAGTGCATGGCTTTGAGGAATTCTTAGCCATCTTTGGAGAAGCAAGCTCCACCGATGCGTGTTTTATCCCATGCAAAGTTGTGTCCTGTGGCGACGCAATGCATAGCCACAGTTTACTACAGAAATTTCGGTTGCTTCTCTAAGCGCAGCATTGAATACGAAACACAGTAAGCAACTACACATCTAGTTTCTTCATCAGCTCTACTCCTGATGATGACTAAAGTAGGCATTTTGGAAATATGTGGCAAAGGGAACTGTGCATCTTTTAGAGGTGCCAGGTCTCATGCCCGGAGTTATGTACAGTAGGATGGTCCCTGTTTGCACACAGTATGAATTATTTTTAAAACTATTTCTCTTTTAGCTATAACGGCATCCTAGACAAATATTTTTAGCTGGTTTCTTGAAAAAAAGTAGTTCTGGCGCCCTGTTGAGCAAAATTTTTTTCAATGAGCATGTTTAAGAAGGAGAAGATGCGATCACTGGAACAAAAATTTTATTTTCCTGAAGTTTCGGATTCTGTCGAGAATCCTTACTCATAGGCAACCGTAGGATAGTGTAAGTCAGGCAAGAATGGACCGCATGATTAACCTAATTTTTACTAAAGCAGCGTTTAAAAAGGTGCAAATTTAAAGATGGCAAAGCAGCAGGATTAATTAGATCTATGAAATTTCGGTAGAGCTCTTTAGCTGCTTTCTCTCATTGCTAACTAATGAGAAAATACAAAAGTGAATTGGTATAGAACGGTCAGAAAGGTCAGACGGCATGATCATGGAGGCTTATTACTAAATAAAGAGAGTTAAAAATTGTGGAAAGGAAAACGGAAGAAAAAGGGATGGTAAGGTGGAAAGATGGGTAGGGGGCTGTGTAAATTAGGAAGCCGGATGTTACCAAGGCAAAGCAAGGTTAACCACATGCTCCAACCGTTAACATAAGTTAGGTTTTGGCCACGGTATATAGGCTGCCTCCAGGTAACACAAGATACAATCTGTTCGTGCCCAAACAAGAAGTTTGAGAGTCAACAGAATGACGCGTATCTAGCCAGTGTTCAGTAATGGATGAATGAGGGGTTCGATTTTCCTGTTTGAGTAGCCAAACAGGCAAGTGCTCATTGGCTCTGGCTGCCAATTGCTCTTTCGTTCACCCTATGTACTTGCACCCACAAATGCATGTAAATTCATAAACACAATTGGAAGTTGCGTGCAATGGTAAGGCATCCTGCGCACAAGGAGTTGGTAAGGGCATTATTAAAGAGAAAAATATGATTTCTGACCTTTCTGTACCAATTCATGGTTGTATTTTCTCATTCGTTATTCATATTTTGCAATGAGGAGAAGCAGCTGAAGACCTCTCCAGAAATGGTTTGAATCCCATAAATCCTGCTCTTTTTGCTATCTTTAATTTTTACTAATTAATAGCTACCTGCAACCTACTCTATCGCAAGTTATAATGAAGATCACGCTGGAACAATAGTTAGCGAAAAGTCACGTAGTTGCTCATTTTTCATCTTAATTGCCTGCTTTCCTTCCTAAATTAGCCATTAGTTTTGCAGGATAATGCCTCTTCAGTCTGCGCACAGCATTAATGCCAGGCCATTTTGTCTTCCTGAACTCCGGATGGACATAATTGGCATTTAGCTGCGAACCCGAGGCCTACGGGGAGAAGATGCCCTTTAGCATTTTACAACCAGGGGCATGTGCGCAGGATGTAAGTAAAAGCAGACAAATGGTTCCTGACCTCCTATCTTTAGCAGGACAGGCAGGATTAATGGAAACTATGGCTGCCCCTGAAGTGCCAGTGGTTCGCAATAGTAGTGCTCCGAAAGTGGTAACACAAAAGTTAGTCGGATTCCATACAAGTTGAGATATCCCAATGAGATGTTTTTGATGCAGAAGTTAGATGCTTTTCTACTTTTTGACAGCTATTTTTCTCGGCTATTTGCGCTTCTATAAACAAAAATATTTACTGCAACGCAGCTCACTAAGGCTACAGGGCTGTGATATTGTACATCTAGTTAGATAATTAGATGCTATGAAAGCGGTCAGTCTGTAAAAATTGACAACTTAAAAATAAACATGCTTTGCTTTAAGTGCATAAAGGGTGTCTATTCTCAGCCCTCCATCGCCGAGCTTGGATAGATCAAGAATATTTATCTAAATTTACGGTGAGAATGAACGTCATCTAGAGCCTTAGTAAATCAGAAATGCGACATCTTACACATTTTATCGGCACGATGATGGTTGTTAAAAAAATATGTTTTTTTTGAATAGACTTCACATTTTACAGTATCCCAACATGTCTTCCTGGTGAATTCTTAATTTGTCTCCCTTTATGGAAGATTGCGTTTTCTAGCAAAAAAGACAACTTCTCTAGACGTTTTTCAACCAACCAGCATTCACTATTGTTCGAAAAAAAATGGCTTAAGGGTCTTTGCCTTGGCGTCGGATGGTGTGATGTAAAATATTTCACATCGAATAGATGAAAACTTAAGTGCAGCGCGTTACTATCAACAACGCTGGAATTACCCGTTGTTGAATATTGAAGAGAACATCCATCTTAGTAAAGGAAATGTACTGTTTCTGGGAAAAAACCTGAACGAAATTTTTATGGTTTCCAGAAATGCCTCTCCATAGTTCGCTGCTTCAGGATGGTAAACAGAATATTTTTATTATTTTAATTCGAAGCGTGCCGAACATTTTGGTTTTGTGATTTGCTTGTGAAGTTCACAAGGCTTTCTCTAAGCTAATAAGGTCTTTTTAAATTATCTTATGCAAAAATGAATCAAGCCTCTGGTAATATGTGGAACATAATACTAACCGAATGCATCTGGAACCGCTTAAGGTACAAACAGTGCTATTTAGCATGCTCCACAGTATTCTTTTGAGCTAGTCTCCGTATGCCAGTATTAACACCAGAATTTGAGAAAATATAGGATCACTTCACTAGTTCTTTATGATTTTCCAAAGCCTTTTAAACTACACAATTAGGCATTGATCCTTAAAATGTCTCCCAGCAATTAAGCTGCTCCAGAGGTCTTCACAAATTTTACCATTTATGGAAAGAAGGTCTTCTCTACGAGATAGAGACCTAACTGGGTGCTGTTTTTTGTTCCAAAGGAGACTTAAAAACAGTCACATAGGAATTCTACTGTGCACACTAACGTTATTACAGGCTGTAAAACAATCACTCAGTTCTTCCGAAAGTACTTGAATCTTGCACGTCTAGGTAGGAAATGTCAATCGGAGCTCCCTCCTATAATACAGGTGGCTTTGAACAAAATTCCATAAAAGTTGCCTTTTCCCTGGCTTTTACTCAAATTGTGTAGGCACACTTGATCTTAACCCTAACGGTGACCTTAACTGTAATTATAATGTTAACCATATCTCTACCTCAACCCCAAAACGTATATCAATCTTAGCGTTAACAATAATTTTGCTGACATGTATCACTCAGTCCGCATTACGGAACATTCCTATTCTCGTGTCCTGCGCGGGGCACACATAATCGCATCTAATTTATAATACACTGACAACGTGGAACCTAGAAATGTCAAACGTGGAGGAAGGAATGGCCATTTCTAGCTTATTAACCGCCATTGGCCAGTCATAAAAAAGCCCCTGTGTGGATCATCCGAGATTCGAACCCGTGACCCTTGGCAGTAACAGTCTAGCACTGGCTCCGGAAAGTGATGATAGTTTGAGGCTCATCAATCTGAGTAAGGAATATATATGGGCGGTATTTTATTTGGTTCCAATTTATCAGCATATAGGTAAAGTCGCTATGCGACTGCCTGAAAGAGCTCTATAGTGAGTTCCAAGGCACAACGGAATATGCATGTTCCTTAATAAGATTGGTGAGCCCTATGCTATACATTCACAATGTGCCAGAACTACTTGGAAATGAAAGTATCATATTATCCCAACTTGGTTAGCGCTAAGCTGGTAAAACCCTCACTACTGCAACCTTCCAGGCCCGGTTCCTTAGAAGAGGAAAGAAGTCGTGGAAGTCAAGGCAGAATGAGATTGTATTCATTACAGAATAAGTGGAAGAAGTATTAATAGAGAGGTTAACTCTGTCTGGGGTGGAGTTCGACAATGAGGAGCGAGAGAGAGAGAGAGAGCGCCGCACCCTCGCGTCCGCCGCGCACAGGAGCGAAAGGCCGAGTGAGTTCCACCTTGCCTGGGCTTAGTGTGAAGTTTGTTTCTGCCAGCGCTGACAACAAATCCGGCGCATATCAGTGATCAGCGGTACGCAAAATCCATTAACTGATTGAGTGACTTGACTGCCAATTCACGCTTCTTAGATCAGTCATTACAAGTGGCGAGGCCAGTCCAGTGTGGACCAGTAATCAGCGATGCGCTAAAAATCGATTCACTGGCCACGTTGACAGAGCAGGCAGCGCTGGGGGGACAGGCTCCCACAATATCAGTGCCACTGATGGGCACTCACGTTTACTGTATACACCACCACCATGGAAATTATTTCTTTAGAGAGTACGCGTGGCCTTTGTGTAGAAGCTGGTCTCTGCTGTGTTTAATGCCAGTTTCGTGGAAAAAAGGGTGGAATAGCCTTATGTTCTAGTTTTCGTTAGACAGTTAACCCAACAATTCACGGGCTAGGACCCCCGGATCGGCTACCGTTGTCTGTTGGTGCCTCCTAAGCCATAGATAGCAACCTGAGTCTCCGTTGTCCTAGTCTATAATATAAGTCGTTTAATGACTGCCTGTGGGAATTTGGTAAGGAGTCCAAAGGCATACCCAGAATGAGATTGGCCCGAAACGTGATTGGTGGCCATCCCTATATCAGTAGCATGAAAATTAGCTTGTAAGTTTGTCGCCCTTAAAAATGTTCCAAATAGCTCTACCTACGGCCAACTCTTCGCTGAGGTTAGTGATATTCAACAAGAGGGGGGTGATAAAAAGTACAAATGCAAGTAGACTGTAAAATCAGTTAAAGATCCAGACATTCATGTACACTTCGAAACAACTCTGAAAGTGAAAGTAAGTTTTTTGCAAAAAGCAACAAACGTGAATGATACTTAGCTACGATAAACCTATAACCTATAAACAGAAAACTTGGTCTGAAAAATATAAGAACTTTAACAGTTTCGTACTACTTCAACAGACGCGAAATCTAGTTCACTGCCTAGTGCAAAGAGCTAGAAAAAATAATGCTCAGAAAACAGAATTCAAGAAGAATTCAAGAAAATCCAGGGCTTACTTCGCGAGAACGGGTATTCTGAGTGATTAATTACCAGGAATATGGCTGCCAAAAAATTAAACCCACAAACGTATTGTGGAGAAGGAAAACCTATTTCATAAAGTTACCTTTCGAGGAGACGCGTCAGGTGAACTCCTGAAAAGACGCCTTGACGAGGCGATATCATGAACCTTCCCAGCAGCGAGAGTTCGTTAATTAATCTCACCGAACCCAGTCTTACATGGGGAAGGTTAGGAAAAGTTACCGGCTCAGACCACCTCTGTGTGCATCTACTCCTTAAATTGCTCCCCTGGAGCAAGTAACATTGGTCACACGAATCAGTGCCTTTCGAACAAAATAAAAAACACCTCCCGCACCGGCTGTGCAAAGTTGACGTCAATACCATCAGGACCATCGACATCTCTCTTCTAGCGCAAATGGTGGATTTCGGATATAAGGTGGACACCTACGAAGCCTTCAGGGTGATCTATAAGGTCCCACCAATCTGCCCTAATTCACTGGTTCAGTACCTACTAGCAACAGCAGGAGCAACTGCTTTCCAGTTGAGGAAGCCGGTTTTGTGTGCGCAAAAGAATCCCCTGCAAGCTCCAAGCTTAACATGGCCAACGGCTCCCTAGCTACTGGCATTTTTTCCGAGCCCCCTCTCTCCTTTCTTCCCCTACCTAATTGCCGTTTTATTAGCCGCTTGTTACTACTCCCTTCAATATTCCCTGGACTAATTTGCCTGTAACGTTGAACGTAATTTACCTTCAATTTTAACTACTACAGATTACCCCCTCCCATATAAATGTAACGGCCTGATGATAATTTATTGAAGGTATATGAATGCTCACCAATTGCTCTCCGAAACCTATAACAGACGATTTCTTATAATATTTCGTTGATAAAAAATAAAACATTTATAAAACTGGGAGAAATTGAGCATATATGATACTACCGTCAACTGCAGGACTTCAGTATGCAAATAAAGACCCTGCGTGGGACTATGAAGTAGCGTAAAAACGGCTATTTTCAACTCCTTTTAAAGATGCCTCGATGAAATGCTCTTCAATAAGTATTGCAACTTGGAAAAAGGTAACCGTGCAGGAAATTTCGTTTATTTAAGTAGAAATGTGACAAACTATAAAATTGTGAGTGTAGTCGGCGCAATTTTCATCAGGTTCCATGTTGTTCAGTAGTACGTGAATCAAAGTCAACCTAGCATTATCAATGACAAAAGTATAACCTTTTGGTATTAGAGTAAACGTTTTCTTTGGTCAATGTATTTGTTGGTCCTGGTGGTATTTGACTTCTTTGCATGCAGGCCTCCTGGAAATTTCCGTCCATGCTTAACGCTTGCCTCTGTAGTTTATTATCAGAAGGGATGAGTTCTTCAATCTGTGCTTAATGAAACATCCAAAATAGGGCAGTAATAAAAAATACTTTCGGTTTACATAACGCATTTATCACCCAAAACCATGATTGACATTACGATCATCCTGTGACATCCGTTTGATTTTGGAGTGTTAGTGACTAGCAACGATTTGGTAAATAGATACGTGCAAAGAGCAACCCCATATGCAGATGGCAATTGGATTGAGGTGGTTATCCGTCCGTACGGGTCATTAATACAGCTTTCTTCTTCCACTAGCCTGATCACTTTTTTCCACAGATGTGCGCATACACACAGTTGGAATCGTTTGCCAATCACTGGTGCGTGGTGCTAGATACCACGACAAAAAAGACATCGAGATATATTCGTAAGCTTTGGTTTTTTTTAACGTATTGTCAAATGGGAGCCTTTTAGCGGCGGAGCAGTTTTTCGACAAGCACCAAGAGATGTTTGGTACACCGCAAAATCCTTTTCTAGCCCGTCTTAAACCGCTTCTAGTGAGTGCTTTACTGCTGCAAATACATTTCGTATTTTCTTATAAAGCAACTTCACACTTTTAACAAAAGAAAGGTCACATCATTTTGCGGTTACCTATTTAACGAAACTTCCGGCAGATTTGAATATATGTTGGGGAAAAAATCCCAAACGCATTATTTTCAGCTTTCTTTAATGTCTGCTATCGGTATCCCCATTTAATCAGCAAGCCTAAAAAATAAGCTGTATGTTTACATATTTCGCATTTGGTTTTGAAAACTGCAAGGGTTAGTAGATTAGGCGGTTTGAAATTAGGATAGACGGAAGGTCCTACTTCGATTCACATTAATTCCCGGCAATTATTTGCCGCCTCTCATGTCGAACGGCTATTATCATCAGTAACCATCCAATCGCACTGACGGCAAAGTATTTGACTTGTTGCAACTCAAAGCCATGACAAGCACGGTGACCAGAGCAGCGTAAGCCAGCAACATCTTAGGCATGCACAAGAAGCCCAGTTCACTAATTTGCAATAGAAACAATTCGAAGCCAGTGCACTTGCCACCCGTTTCTCATTGGTCTGCATACCTACACTGCGGTAGCAGTCAGAGCCGCAGCCTACTAATCAGCGCTTCGCATGACAGTTCTGCACCAATCAGGTTCGAGGATAGAACATGGCTTACACCCGGAACTGGCACCTGATGACTGGCTTCTTCTGTTGCCTTAAGAGGTCGACAGTTATTCCCACCGGGTAGCAACTCAGTAGTAGTCAGAGGTATCAGCGCTTGCCGACACACGATGTCGTACCGAAGCGAGATCACTATCCCAGTTACCAAGGATCCGCGTACCTTTGAGCAGCAGAGAAATGACATGGTTACAAAGCTGGAACGGAGCTACAAAACCACCACTTCTTCTGCTGGGCCAGCGGATACTGACAGGACCACCGTGAGCAGCATAAAGACAGAGAGTAGTACCGTGGGGAACCGAGCCGTCGCAAATCCCTCCTGGGACCTTCAACGCAGCAAGTGGATCGAAGATGCCAGAAAACGATTTGACATGGACGTACAAAATATGCGAAAGAATATGTTTGCGCTGGAGGTAAGTATTTTGACTACTTTCTCGCATACTTTAAAAACTGGGCATGTGCTTATCTCATTTTTTTACTATTAAACTTCAGTTTTTATAATTGAGCAGACTACCATGTAGACTAAATATTAACGACAACGATTCGTTGTCATGCCTTTGAAGCGGCTGTTGCATCTTGTTACTGGGACGTATTTGTTAGGTTTCGACTGCAACTCACTGACAAAATTCCTGCTGCTCTGGAAATTTTACAAAACTAATTTTTGATCTGCTATCAGTTCTAATGGGTAGTTAGCTTAACAGTTAAAGTTGGAAAATGTATTTTCCTGCAAATGCGAGGGTTCGCACCTCCTCATATTTTCTCAAGTTCTGCACTATTTTGCACCCATTAAAATTTTATCGCACATTATTTGTATTCTGACAATGAAGAACACCGTCGGTGAATTACAACTAACCGTTAACTGGTCGTCATCCACTGATTGATTACTTTTGCGAGGGTCTGGTTACGCAAGCGCCCTTTGATGTCCACTGGACTTTCTTGATTTTGATCTATTACTCCCAAAGACGCATGGTAGTCTTGTTTTGTAGTGTCTCTTTTCACTTCGTCTGCCGGTAAAAAAATATCACCACCCGAAGCTGACAGGATAGTAGTTGAACAAAAAGCCATAATATCGCTGATATCATGGGCTGTTAGAAGTGTTGTGCCTAAACAGCTGAATTGCTGTTGTTCGCGTTTATGACTGAGCCCTCAGTCTGCATTAATTGGTCATATGATTATAATATTTAAGTAGAGTTACAGTGTTTACTATTACATTTCATTATAATTTATACTTTTCAGCCATGAAACACAGGTGGTTAACATTCCTATCAATACAATTATTGGTTGACAAGTGGGGTGTTAGTTCAAATATAATGGTTCTTTTGAGGAGAATATTAATGCAGTGAACATGAAATGAAGCCTGGAATATGCGGACTCCAGGTTTTATTCATAAATTGTTCTGTGCTTCTTTTTAACGACATAATTTTGTACCAATTATTTAATTGCATAAAAAATTACACAACAGACCGACATTTAAATTTAAAGGTTGAGCGCAATCATGAGATTAATTGCTATCAAAAACAATAAGAAGACTTTAAGACTGATTTCTGGCCTGTTTAATTAATCCAAGTGGTCCTAACCCTTTTTCGGGTTCAGAAAACGTATCATTTAGCTCAAAAGGTTTAGATAAAGCAACGCAGTTTTCTTTTTTGCTTATAGACTTCATACAGAAATAGGATATTCGCATATTTTCTCCATCGTTAGGTTGCCTTGTCAAGCTTGGGCTTGACGCACCATTTAGAAAAAATTGTAAGATAATCCTGATCCGAAGAAGTCTTTCTGTCGAAACAACTACATTCAAACCTGACGGCCTTGTAAAGACTTCTCGCAAATAGGGCCTTAGCTTTCAAAACCCAAATTTAAAATCAGCCTCCACTGTTCAAATAATTTGCTAATAATTTTTAAGCTTTTAATTTAAATGTTTGAGGGAAAAGGTGTTTGACGAGAAAGCCTTGTTATGAAGGCTAGAACAATCAGTCTTTTGGGGTCTATGTTCGTCTGAACGCTGATCAGGCAGTTGTAATGGTGGAGAAGAATAAGATTAGGTCGTTAGGACAACACTTTTATTACCTGAACTTTCTATATCTGTCGCAGATTCTTCATTAAAGATATGAGCAGAAAAAAATAGCAGTTTTAAGGGAGATTACTGGTCATTATATTGTTTTTAATAGCGGTTTTTAGAGAAAATTCATCAATGTTCAAGAGTTGATTCGACAACGAAATCAGTTTACTTTCGGCAGCCGACTGAAAATTAGATTAACAATTTTTTGCTGGATTTTATAGTAACTAACTGTACGCAAGTACACTAATGGCCCGGTTTTTTTGATCAATTACCATTGCTTAAAGAACCCCAACCACGATACAGTGCTCAGGGGAATATTAATGGCGGTTTGAGTTATTAGCGTAAGATTTTGACGACGAACTCTCCCGTACGCTATTGGCTAGCTGATGATACCCACGTGAGCAATATGTGAGTCAAAGTCGGCACACGCACGTATTTGATTACTCATCAGCAGACCTGTACAGTAACTAGTCAACAAAGCCGAAACAAACAATGAATCGTGGGCATGGAGGAGCGCTTTAAGGTTCATTTATGTGTCTCCGATGTAACGCAATGCCATGGGATTTACCTACAAAAACCTAGAGTTCAGGTTAGGGGCTTGAATAGACATTCTTTACATATACTGACTTCATCGTGACTGGAAAAAACGAACCCTGTAGAATAAGGAAAATTGATTAAACGAAGGTATTTTTCATTGCTTACAGATATTCACTTTATTAAATTCGGACACGTGCAGTTTGCGCATCGCATATAAGGAAAGCGATTATATATTAATTTGTTAGTGTCGGTTTAAACCTTCATCATCGTTTCGGAGAACGTATCGATTCGAGAAAATGGCATACCAAGACAGCAGCTTTCAACGTGCGCTCATCCATGTCAGACGGTACCATGCGCCTCTTCTCATAGCTTGTTTGCAAAAAAACCTTTCTAAAAAATTTTTTCTGCATTCACTTGAATGTGGAGCAGAAATCATTGGAAAGATGGATGTGTGTATGATAAACCGTTTAATTTTATTTAAGGGGGGGCTCAAATCTATGAAAGAAAGCAACGAGACTGCATTGCAGTCTTTTAAATGATGCCTAGACCTATCCTGCAAACACCTGAAAGGGTTTAAATAGCAGTTGGCATCGCCAGAACCTATTTCTGGTTTTTTTTTACCATGCGGCAGGCATATATCAATACGTATTATTATTTCAGTTTCTTGTTCAGAAATCACCTGTTAACCAAGGCACTCGATTCAACCTTGAAGCCAGCTTTCGCTGTGAACACAATATTAGCTATTCGATGTTTTCCTACTACAGCAGTCTGGGCTCCTCCGGCATTTCTGCATACAACTAAAGTGCACAGAATTATTTTGCGAAAATCATTTCCATTCGCTATTCGCCTCTATACCGCCATCTGCCAGTCACGATTAAGTATCTCCCCCTTTACGGACTTTCAGCTTCACAAAAACTCGTAGGATTTACTTACCCTGCTGTCGATTATCGTATCTCTGCAAGTAGGATATGCTTTGCTTTTAATAAGTAGAAGGTAACGCTCTTGTGTCTCGAATAAACATCAGGCTGCTACATTAGAATTGGGCTACTCCTAACTGATGACTGCCAAAAGCCAGAAATACGTATCTTAGGATTGCCTTCTGTCTTGCTGGAATACTAATCATATATATATATATATCAGAGGAGGATGAAAGTGTTTGGGAGCGGGGGTAACTTGATACGGGAGAGTTTTGGATTTATAAGCCTTCATTTGACCCAGCCTAACCCAGCCCACCAGCTGGGACCGAAAGCTAAAACATGTACACGCAGACGGCGCAGATAGTCCAACACAGGGATCAACAAGATGGCATCCGGCTCAGAGGGGAGGTCGGGCGGTGGTCACACTACCGGGCCGATTAACGTTGACGCGTTAACGACAAACGGACAGGCAACAGATGACACACACGGGCGCCAGCCACCCACAATGGAGGTGCCGCAGCCAATCCACGGACAGCACGAAGTTCAGCGCTCGTGCGTCAGCCATCGCTACAACACCAGATGGTCTGCGCGGCATTCCAACTCTCGGCAAGCAGGAACACACAACCCACCACTCTGATGATGGAAAATAGTGTATTTCCGAAACGTCAGCACAATTGCAGTGTGGTCCACGACAGCGCCTTGTTTTCTTCTTCGCTTTCTTTGGGGGATGATGATCGGGATAATTTATCTGGACCTCGTATCTTCACCTATGTTAATATATATATATTCACTCAGGAATGTGCGAACACCGATCGAATAGGCTTCCGAACTAAACAAAGTTCATGTGGTGGTCAGAGGTCCCCAACGGGTGACCGCCTGCTAATAGAAGTGCCGAATGTCCGAACACCGATCTAATGGGCTTTCGAACTAGACAAGGTTCAAGTGGGGACCCGAAACGGGTGAGCACCTGCCAGGCCGACGTCGGCCAAGTCATAATAGCAGCGAGGGATGCCAGCGTTTGGGGGTAACTTGACACAGAAATGTTTCAGGCTTATTTGCCTGCATTCCGCCTAGCATAACTCTGACAACCAGCTGGCTCTGACAAAGCAAACATGTGCATTCACAGATGGCACAGATGGTCAACCCCTGGCGTTCACCAGATGGGTCGTAAGCACTTCATCTTGAACCGTAGTTCATTAATGCCTTGCCACTTACTGTTACTGCAGACTGGGTGGGTATTCACTCAGGAATGTCCGAACACAGATCCACTTGGCTTCCGAACTGAACAAAGTTCACCACAAGAGGACATGCGAGCTTTTAAGATAGATTTACGTAGACGTGTTTCGGGATACCTTCATTTTTCTTCAGCTAATCATAACATGACCACCCGATGGGGCCAAAAACAAAGGTGCGCGCAAATGCTGGCGCAAGTAGTCTATCACCGCAGTGTTCAAGTTTTTAGCGTAGATATATCGACTATAACGACTTCAGAAACGATTACCAGGTCAAAAATAAAAATTTGAAAAGGTTTTATGGATAAAAAATAATTTTAATTAATGAATTTTTGACTTTGGCACCCCGGCTCGTCAACGGACTAATAAGAGAAGTGCAATAAATAAATAAAATTTCAAAAATGCCGAAAATGCAATAGTTGTATGAGGTGAGATGTGATTAGTAGGTGTGTCTCACCTCATATAACTATTGTTTTTTTCGGCAGTTTTGAAATTTTAGTTGTTCATTGCACTTTTCCTGTTAGTTCGAGGACGATTTGGGGCGCAAACTCGAAAATTCATTCATCAAAGTTACTTTTTGTCTCAAAGAATATTTTCTTTATATTAAAAATCCTTGATATGCGTGTCTTTCACTTTATCCGAATGATTATAAAATATTTAATTTATGCACTTTTCGTAGATGTCAAGAAAATTAATTAATGGTAACACGTTTTTGTCATCTACTTCAATGACTGTGCCGGCCTTATACCCCCTCAGCCCACTGGGACCAGCACTGCAACACGCCTGCCTTTTGAAAGATTGACTATCAAGCCTGTGATGCTTGTCAGCCCCAGAACGCGTGCACAAACACAGAGCGTGTGCACAAGACGACACTCAGCTGTGAGAAATGCCATTCTAGCAGTTGTCCCAGCCAGCAGCACATGGACAGTTGCCTACGTTGGTGTACACGTTGTTGACTAGGGCCCTTTCGGCCCTTCTGTTTGATCCAAGCCTTTTGTGAAGGATCGTTCAGACAAAATACAAACACCCCACATGCACGCTGGCACTGATAAATTATTTCCTTCCCGCGCCTTGGGTTGATCCTTAGGGGCAGGGTGGAGGGGGGGGGGATGAATTCCCTGCGATGGTGGCTGGCATTCAGCGCAGGCTGGGGCAGGTACTCCAGCGTGGTTGCTATTCGGGTCTTCGGAGAGGCGTGCAGAGGGGCCGGGATGTTATTGCGTCTTTAACCTATCCCATGAAATTTCTGTTTTTGTGCCAGGCACCACCTAATGTTTGAAACTGTTTACTTTCCTCGCCCCCCCCCTCCGAGATCGGCCGTTCTTGAGAGGGTTCCCACCCTGGATGGAATGTGTTGTAATTTTGTTGTTGTTGCTACACCAAACGAACATATATTTACGACGATCGCAGTGAAGACCTGCATTGCAACGGAAGAGAGCGTCGAATTTTTTTTACCAATGCCTTCTGGTTCTTAACAAACGGGCCTGAAGGTCACATCATAGAAGTCGATAGCCAGGGGGCAATAGGCGCAGTTGGAAGACAACGGTGTTTCAACGTACGTTGATCTGTTAGGGGAACACATTTTTTCGTCCATGGTGCCTTTGGAGCTCACAACCGAGCTTACGCCGCAGAGTGGCTAATAATATAGGCAGAAGGACATTACTGACCGAGAGAAGTGTGACTAGGAGGGCCATTTCTGGTTTATTAGCCGTCGTCAGCCGTTCGTACGCAAGTCAAGTGTTGCCCCAGAAACTAGTGCCCCGATGGAGTTTCGAACCTGCAACCTTTTAGTTACAAGTCCTACGCAGTAACCACTGCGTCACAAGTTCGCTCTCTTGTCGGTTTTTGATCGGGAAAAAACAGTGGGAGATAGTGGTACACACTTGTCCGTCCATGGTGCCTTTGAAACTCACAATTGAGCCGAGACCGCTGATGGAGAGCTTCACCTAATCGTTTCTGTTAACCGCCGGTAAATAGATAAAAAGCCTCTAAAGGAATTTCGCCGATTTTAGCGGAAAACGTGCAGCTTGCCTGCAGCCGTGGTGCTACTGCGCTCAAAAATACTTTTGGTTCCATGTTGCTTTTTTGTGGCAGAACAAGGCAAATGCACATGACTGTTTCAATTCAATTACCATTTTTAAAAGTACAAAGATTCGTAAAGCAGGTTGCAGCCGACAGCAGAAATGCTGATCATTAATGAGGCGTAGTTATTAAATATTTTCATGCTTGATGGCCAAAAGGTATAAATTTGTTGTACCTGCCGCTTCGTTTTTAACGAGATGTGGCTGTGACCAAATTGTATTCTTATTAGCATTTTTATTAGAATACAGCAAATTTTTGTAACCAGAAAATTTTTCAAGTTCATCCGAAGAATACACTTGTCAGAAAAATCAATAGCTGTCAAAAAGTACTAGGTCGGGTTTGCATTACCTGCTAACTGTTGTGTTCCTGTGAGTATATCTATGAAGCAATTGCTTCACGTTGAGTTCTTCATCGTGTAATGCCTTATATGTTTCAAATGTGGGATACACTCAAAGGACTTTAAGGATCCTTAAAAACTTAAGATTGCAAATGTATTTAAGTGAGAATTTTACGCATGTTTATTCGGTTTTCTATTGTAAAATCACTTTCAGCGTCGGTTTTGTATTCCCGGTTACTTGACAGTCTTTCATGTTGGCTAATAATAGCATGGATCAGTCATTTTATTCACTGCTTCTCAACGAAACAGTCTACGTTTTAGGACAAATAACGGCAATGCAGGTTTAATTTTTCCAAATTCAACTTGGAATGGCTCTGAATATTCAGCCTAGTTAGACCAAGTACCCGTGCATTTCAGTTGTAATTGATTTGTAGGTTCTAGTGTGTTGTGGTTTTGAAACACTCCGTGTTGAGCCCCTTATCGGTAGCTGAACAATCTTAATTACTAGGCATCCCACAATTTTTGCCATAAGTAGCTGAGATTTTATTGGCTTCTTACTCTCTTAACCCCCTCAAAACATGTATATCTTGTGTTTTCAAAAAAATAATATAGCGTCATATAACAAACAACTTTTGACTACATAAACTCATTACAGGTTGGCAAACAAATCTTCCTTTTATATCGTAGTAGCCAACAGCCACCCCAATTACGCAATAAAATCAGCCTTAAAGGCAAACGTCAACTCAATGTGGCTTGGAGTATTTCTGGTACCTATCAATAGGCCTTGAACCCATCCGTCCATATTAGAGCAGTGGAATAAGCCTCCATGAGAAGGAGTAAGCACGGTGAATGGCAGAAGACATCTATTCCCCGGGTGTTTCGGATTCATGCTGAAACCCATCTTTTAGGGGCGGCATCATTAAAGACGTTGCCGAACATGAAGAAACCGCGCGGAGAAATTACGTCAATTCTCAAGGGGCGGTTCACTTGACGAAGCCGAAATGCTGGCGAGAGTTGATTATCACGTGAACCTCAAATTACTGAAGTCATGATTCAGGCACCTCTCTGCTATAAGTGAAGGTTTGACAGATGCTAATAACTCGATTGACTCAATTCTGCACATTTGTGGCCTCGGTAAGATTCCAACTCAGCTTTCCGCCTTCGTAGCTCAATCGGTAGGGCGTTGGCTGTACTAAAGCCCTCACTGCTGATGCGGGTTTAAATACAACCGAGGCCACAAACTTTTCACAATGGGATCAATTGAACAAGTACTATGAAATCCCCACCTGATTTTCGCTGCTAAGAATAAGTTTGGCTAAAGAAGAAGACGAAAAGAAGACAACTTGATCACTGGGACAATACTTTTATGCGCTAACGTCTCAACATCCATGGCGGATTCATCATCCGAAACCTTAGCATAAAATGGTAGCAGAAGTGGCCATTTGAGGAGTACGCAGGCAACTGCTGTTTCAAACGCCAGTGTCTGGGAGCCACATGGTCGGGTCATCTTCAAGGCGACATCGAATATGGATGATGACATTTGAGCAATTATAACGACTCGAGGCCTGGTCATCAAGCAGGTATGGCAAAAGCAGAAGCCACCGCCAATGAGACAGGAGCATAGCATATTCAGCGTGCTATGAATACTCCAATGCATTGTGCATTAACTACCCGTAGATAGTGCACCCGTGATGATGGGTTCGAGCATGAATCCGAAACGTCACGTGAATACATCTCTTCTTAAAGCGATACCTACTACTACTTCAATTTCGACTGCTTCCTAGAACTCGCATTTGTGCCGGCAAAGCGTTCAGTACTCAACTGGGGAGTGTAGAAGAAAAAGGACGTATATGTAGATTGGAACTATCGTTTCTGCCCTTTTTCAATAACCAGGCCGTGACAGGCCACTTCCGAATGTACACATGTCATTGAAACCACGAGTCAACAGGCAAACCTCTCCTCACTGCACTAAAGGCCTAATGCTCCGTTAAATGCGATCATCTCCCCAGCGGGACGATAATGAGCACTTCAACTTTACCATCGAAGTGAGGGGGGTCACCATTTTACGCAGACGAAAACATAATACCACAAAACCAACTTAAATGACAACTAAATGGCTCTTAACGACTTAAAATATACCTTACAGTTCGAATATCAGCAATGATCACTGTCATTTTGTTCCCCCTTTCCAAAAATACTCAAAGTCATTACAATATAAAATGAAGCGTCAGGTCGGTTAATCTCGGCAAGCGTCGACCAGAATTCAAATCGACTATTTTTTTACTGTACTTGATGCATTTGCATTTCGAATAGCTGATTTTAAAACTCGCAAGCATAGAATTTGAAACAGTCCACGAATACCTATCAGCCTGCCTTTATCCACTCCAAAATGCATTTCAAACGAAGGCATTCTAGTTTGAGGTTGGTCTTTCATTAAGATCAGTATAGCAAACCAAACTTGACAGATGGAATGGATTTTAATCCCCCGGGGTTTGAACGACTTAACTGCCTTGCCACATGATGAATCAGGCACTAGAAGTAGCGAAAAAAAATGCATTTTGGTTTTTTTCCGACAAAGCCTTGGGAGCGCTACGTGGCTTGACATATTCTCTTGCTGCACTTGGTCTCAGGAAGTAGTTCTTGTAGACCACGTCAACGCTGACTCATGAATTAAACTTTTAATTTTTGGCGTGCAGCAGTTAGTATGCGGTGCGATGTGGCAACTGTTGTACGCTGGCCTATGTGTGCATTACCCAAAAAATGACTCTTTTCGGTTGCCCTCTTTTGTTTACATTTTCACATTTTCATTTTCTTCCCAATTAGCGGCAAAACCAGGTGGGTAATGCGACAAACCGTGGACCGTAAATTGACAAATAATGCTTAGTTTTTTCCTATTTACCTCAATCCTCATACAAATTAAAAGTCCGGAACTAACCCTGGCCCAATCTGCCGTCTAACTGAAAAACTTTTTTATAATGGTTGCCATTCTATTTAAATAAGCAATACGATCGTCCTGCATCGACTATCACATTAACTGACAGATCAGTGAAACTCTTCTTCACGAAGCACCTAATAAACAACGAGACTGGAGTGGCCATATCTGAGTCAGTGGTCCGATAGGTTCTACTCCAAATAAATGGCCGATTCCCAACTGATTATTAGCCAAAATGGCTATTCTAACCCCAAATGGCCTCTGTGTTTTGTTGGTTGCTGTTTAACACCTGCAAGAATTTACTACAATGTTACAATGTAAAATGTTACAACGGTCTTCAGATCACTGGAGGACCATGCTTTCGTCCTTTTAAGCGCAGCCTGTCAAGCGGATAATCTGTGACCCATTAATAGAGCCTTTGAAGGTCTGCTTATTGCGAAAAACATCCACATAGTAGCCTCACGGTCTTTATGGATTTCAGCTCAGATTATGATTCGCTGGTGACGCTTAATAAACCACAGGTGATATATGTAGTCTTCCATTTGCCTAGGCGCTCTCACCAACAGTCTTTAGGGACACATAAATGTAAGAGCAGCTCCACTAAATGCTATACACGTACAAGAAAGTTAGGGATTAATAGGTACGTGGTAAATTATTTTCGTTCAATATATTCTTACAGTACGTGAGTTGGTGACTTCAAACTTGCTGCTGCTACTACCTTCTCACAAAACGCGCATATGAAGTATCAGCGGCACTCCCTTGCTAGTAGGCATACAAGCCTACGGCAGGCGTGGAACTAGCCCGCTCTGAAGGATGTTTTCACTCGTGTTGGTGTTGGGACGGCCTGGGTTAACTTTACAACATTTGGCTACGCAGTTTTGGAACTCACGATGTCTATTTTCTCCGAAAGATTGCTCGCTATCCTGGAGTCCATGATGTAAAAATTCAGTTTGCATTTGTCTGACTCAGATTCTTCGGCGAAATTGTCCACAGCAGCGGATACAGGTGCTGCTTCTATCATTGAGTTCATTTATGACCCTAACTCCGGCAGAACTGTTGACGCTTCTTTTAAACGTTGGGCAAACATATTCCGCTTGGAATTTGCCAAGACCGATGATGCAGGGAAGGTGCGCCCGCTTTTACGCAAATTGGGCACCAGAGAACACGAGAGGTACACATATATCATTCTGCCGAAAAAGCCTCATGACTTCAGTTTTGAGGAAACCGTCAACCACCTATCAGAGATCTTCCACGTGAAGTCCTCCCTGTTAAGCATCCGTTACCAGTGCCCCAGAAAATCATCCGTCTCGTTCTTGACCAGTTTGAGGCACTGGTAACGGATGCTGAACAAAGAGGACTTCTGCTGTTGCGCATTTCTTGGGAATTCAGACAAGGCGTTATTGAGCGGTACTATCTCGGCCTGGGCTACCGTTACAACAGTAAGGACACCCATAAAAGCAATGGACAGATTCTGTGAAGATGTACTTTCCACTATTATACGGCGAGCAGACTAAGCGGACACAAACGGAACGCAAACATCAAATTGCGTTTGTTTTTAGAAGCAAAATTGTAATCACACAGCCATTTACTCTTATTTTATGGACAAGGCCTCCTCCTCCATGCAGGCTTTCAACACGCGTTTAACCTTACTGCAAAAGCGACTCATATTGGCATTGACAAGGATTACCTAAATAAAAGGTGGTTCTACTATCCGAACGATTTCAGACCTCTTGAGTAGGAAGTACAGCTCGTCATAAGTCCATTCATGGAAGTAAATGGATATGCTCATCTCGGTTGCTTGTTCGACTCGGGTTTATTAATCGCCAAGCAACAGAATAACTACGGGGGCACATTCTACTAATGCTTCATGCAGCAGTAGCAGTTCTTTCTAATAATATTTACTTTCAACTAAATAAAGAATCGACAGCTTTGAAGTTCTTAGTCCGTAGCTATCTACCCCATTCTTCATGCGGACTGTCTTATAATCCTTTTGTGTGATTGTTATTTAAGTACCGATAAAGTTGATCGAATAGTTATAGAGCGTAAAACAGTTTTCTAACACGCTTCTGTAGTTAGAAAAGCAGTTAGCCAGCGCATAGCTTGCAATCTTGATGTATACCACTTCAAACTCACCCTGCTTTTCTGTAGTGACTAGTACCCAATAGCAGGAATAAAGCCGGAAAATCAATTCAGAAGTGCACCCTTCAATGCGATAATTAAAGAGTACTGAGGAAGTTAAACTGATATAGAAGGTTAGCCAACAGACTTAGATGAAAAACCAGGGACGTTTTCGGACAGTTCTGTGTTGGTCTATCCAGTAACGGATAGGCGTACACCTACCGGTTAGGGCACACATTCTTCTCAAACTGGCTACTCAAACTGATAGTTATCATAAGTCCGGAGAGGCTTACATTGGAAGATTGAGAAGCCAGGAGAACTGTTGCCACCGACTGTCTTCCGGTGACGAACCTGAATATTTGATCGCTACAGGCTCGTATAGTTCCAACAAGACAAATTGAAGCAGATATGTTCCTTTGAACAGAAGAATCTGCAGAAAATTTGCACGACATACAGTTTGCAAATGCCATGTCCTTCGAGAATTAATGAGCTTTCATCTCGGTGTTGGAACATTACACGCCCTGTTGGAACAAAGTTTTAACAGAACGATCGCCAAAATAATGGTTGATCAACTAACTTCTCTCCTCGAACCCTGCTGGAGTATTTTCTTCGTATTCACTGGATCTCTGTAAAGTGGCAGTTGTGGCCACAAGAACCCGAGTTGTCGTGTGAAGTTTGGAGAGAACTATCTCATGAGCAAATGTGATCGAACGCAAACGTATAAGGCCTTGTAAACTACATCAATAGAGTCAATGTGCCATGTTAGCCAAAGTCGTCTGTTGAGCCTAAATTCGGCGCAAAGTGAAGGTGCCTCTTCGTACTTTGTTCTCTTAACTGGAACCGAAGGTAAATTCCATCGAGTAACTAAATGGACTACAGCTCAACATCAGGCAATTATACGCAAACATATTCTTAAAACACCTTTCATCCACTATGCATAAATCAGCTAGGGATTGTTATTGTTCTGTCGACTGTTTCAATTGGTGAACTGGAAAGCAAACCAAGGAGCCCTTACTCTGAAATCACGTTGAGCGTGGTTTCTGGTCATTGGCGCATTGGTTCACATGTTTAGTGTTTCTCGGCGTCAAAATGAGCGCTCTCCTCAACAACTACACTTGGTCCAAATGGGTGTCGACTCAGTAGATTTCCAAAGAAGCAGTTATGCAGCCATATAGAGGCACCAGCCATTTGCGCGTAAGTGAAGTCTCAACCGCATTGCTATTTCTTCTACATGTATAAGTATTTACATAACATTTAGTTTTAATCAAACTAAGTCTGGACTTAAGGGCCTTTTTATTGATCTATAAATATATATAGTGCAAACAACAGAAAAATTATTTATCGTAATATAATTGTAGATATGTTGATTTTTTTAACATAATGATTAAATACGTCAGGATGATGCGCTCCTATTGCCGCAGAAACTTTAAGTGTTTGATTTCCCGACTAGGCACCTGTCCGTATTAGAAACAATTGCATGTATTCCTTCTCCAAATGCCTCGCAAAATTAATTATACTTCTCAATTTCCCTCAATGGACCTGCAATAGATTACTCAATGTTAAAAGATCAAAGAACCACAAGAACGTAACATCATATTTTTTATAACATTTAGTATCTTTCGGCGCACCTTCTTCGATCACAATAAGTTAAAATATTTTTAATAAAGATTTTAATATTTTATCTGCAGTTTATTTATTTGCTTGGTCAGATATTTTTCTACAACCAAAAACTGGCTGAGCACTATTCCATAAATTTGCATTTTGTCAAGATGTAGGTTTTTGTCATGCTTATTAATTAGGCGTAAATAGCACTCACCTTTCAGATTTTTCAGAAACGCCCATTGGTTTGGCACGCCCTCGAGCTTTTCAAACTGCCTACTACACACAGTATCCAAAATCGGTTCCATTGGTCTTGTCATGCAACTAAAAGTCCGTGACTCAAAATCCTTTAATTTAACAAACACACTTTGCGTGCTTTATACTCCCTGAATATCTCAGAAACACCGAACTATAAAAGTATGCACATGTAGCCTCGTTTATTAAAGCAACAACAAGGAACTATTTTACAACTGAAGCACATCCTTATTTGTAAAAAGTGCTCTTTCTTCCGAGAAGTTCCCTTTCTACTGTTTTCCGTAAATAACTTGAAATTGAGCCATCTATGTGAAACATCTTCCTGCGAAATATTTGCAGACGGTGGGAAATTGTCTCGATAGCAATCTACCTTGCGGCAGAGTACTCATTTAACCGAAGTCATCGTTGATGCTTAGCATAATGTCCATCCAATTGTTCGTAGATGCTTCATTTTCGTCACATCTCAAACTATTTCAGGCAACAGGTTGTAATATGGTTATTTTTTTCGTAAAATATATTTTCCCCTGCTTCAAAGAGGAGCAGAGGTCGAGTGAGGCGACAACGAGCAATTCTGGTAGATAAACACGGAAATAGTTGAGTTTAGTTGGTATCCATTTAACTGATTCTACTATAAACCAGAAGCAAGAACATGAACTCGTCCACAGGTCAGCTTGTTCACAAACGTCGTGTGGCAAATGGATCGCAAGAAATTCCCCAACTCGAAATTCACCATGTGTCATTCTCTGTCGTTGGCAATCAGATATTTGTACAAAAGTTAATGGACACAAACCGATATATTGTCTTCCCTAAGGAAACATGCTACGTATAGGAGGGGAGGCATAGTTTATGCATGGGCAACCAAAAGATAAGACTGAATTCGCTCAATTAGAAAGCAGAGGAAACCGACGTTAGCTTGGTAGTTGTTCACCTGTTCGTAACCTTTTTCATCCCTGTGGACCTTATTGGCTTCGTGAAGCTAACATATTAGTGCATACCCATCCGTAATTGCATTGTTGGTTTTTGACTTCCTGCCATTCGAAGGAAGTAACACGAAAAACTTGTTAAGAAGTCACTTTAACTGCTTTTTCTGTCCGAGTAAGGACTGTCCGAAAGTTTTACCTACATGCAGGTTTTCGCAATTTCATCGTGTGCTTTTAATATAACCAATCTGCAAATGTATCGTGCTATTGGTGAAACAACATGCGTGGAGAATCTTGCTTCCAAACCTCATTCAAAGTTATCATTACGGGTCATTTAAACGATGTCAATTGAGGCGTGTAATTAAAATGTTCTGTTTCTGTCGTCGAAGTAAATTTTCCCAAAGATTCTAAGGTACGGATAGCCCAGCCCATACTCGAGATACTATGGAGTATTGGGCAATGTAAGTGCCGTCAATGCAATGTTGCCTTTTAACCTTAATTGTTATGCTCACTTGCATAGCCCAGCGTGAGCCAATGGATACCAAACGGGAAATAAGAAAAGAGTAAAAAATAATACATGACCTACGACAAGAGGATTTTTTCGAATCAGTTAAAGGTTCATTGCATGCAGGTGTATAAATAAACAACGTTCGTTTTCTGCACTTTTTGTTTTCTTTAACTGTGGTAGCGAGTGTTTACTATTTCATTTTGTACTCTTCAACAAATTAAGCCACTGGATGACTTTGATTTGGACAACTGGAACAACTTTGGTGGTCTGACGGGTTTCGGCAACGAGGCTGGTGGTGGATCCATGATTGATCAAATGGAACGCCGAATGCAGGCCATGCGTCAGAAAATGGACAGTTCTATGCGCCTGATAGGTGGGCCCGCTGGCCAGTTTCCGGCTAGTGGCTCGCACAGCGTGAGCTCCCACTTCTCCAGTTCAACTACCAAAACCATTAATGATGGCAGTGTGGTAAAGCAGGCCACGTCTAGTACTCAGGAGTCTCGCCAGACTGTCGACGGAGTTTCCACGGGATCCAAGAGCCAGTCCTCGACCACTACCACCAACTTGGCCGGGGCTGGCGCTCCTGAGGTGCTAACGGACAGACCTCTGGGGTCAGGCGCCATCATGCCCTCCCAGATGGGCCAAATGAGCGGTGCTATGGACTTCTTGACAGATGCCTTTGAAGTTGGAGATGATGGACTTGTAAGTCGTCCCAACTCCATTATCGATTTAAATAAGTGATCAACATGCAGCTGTTTTTCCGCGCAGAGTTGAGGCAGGACCGATTAATTTGCTAGACTCAGCCCAGGAATGCCAAAAGTAGGAAAGCGGGTGACAGTTCGAGGGGTCAGTGGGTCGAATGCGTGTGACTGAATGTTTTATTTGCTTGCGAGATCCCTTTCGATTGCATTTAGCCACCATAATAAAATATGTCTCGACTCAGTCCGTCAGAATAGTGCAATGGTTCCCGGAACTTCGAGATTCGGTCTCCGGCGCTGGCTAATGGAACGGCTCGAACGGTCTTGGTCTGCGGCCACGGATCTTCGCACGTGAAGACGCACCGTACGGGACGTCCTCGAGGCCGGTTTGATCACTCTTGATCGCAACCGAAATCACTACAAGTGCTGCAGTAGAATTTTAAATCTTCTCTGCCCACGCAGGTTCTGCCTTTTTGAACCGTCAAACTTTGTGAGCCGCAGAATCTTTCTTCCTTCAATATTATTAAAAGAGCAACGCTTTCCGGGCACCCAGTTCATGTCCAAACCGGTATTAATCATTACAGATTTTGGCATTTTGTTTTCACAACTTAATCTTTTGAAGTTTGTGGGGTTCGTTCTCTTTGGCTTATAAATGACAGCTGTAGGTAAAGGTTTTTTAGAAATCCTGTGCGATAGTAAATAAAAATTTTTGGGCAAAAATAAGTGATCAATTATTCACCCAACTATTACAGTGTCTGGATTCATGCTCCAAATTGTAGTCAAGTGAAAAGGAATACTTAGCTAAGCCAGCTTTTGGATTTAGGTTGAAACATTTTCATAAGCAATCAGCACTCGAGGGCTCTTTAAACGAAGCTTTTGCCCAGATAAATGTAGAATAAACACCAAATGGCGTGGAGCCGTGAACAACGGTTCTAGCAAAGAATAGCAGAGCCACCTTTTCCTCTTCTGTTCGAAAGAAGACGATCAAGTGGATGAGCTTTGACCTTAAGGTTAGTTAAAAAATATGAAATTTGCAAGGGTAATGGATTCGCAGCGCCAAAACAGATGCTGTGTATTTACACAATGGAAAGCAGGCATCAAGTGCTTAAATACTGGTATTGATCGGTAAAACCTACGTGGAGTGCAGAGCAACCTCTCGTCACAAGACTTAGGGTGACAACGTATACAAACAGATGTAAAATTATGCCAGTGAATTTAATTTTTCAACTGTTTGGATGTCTTATGCCTCAAGTTGAAATACTTTGCTTTAAATCAGCCTCTGATTCGACATTTGAGCTTTAATTAATCTTTTCGGCGGGATTCAGAACAGGGCTGTATAACAACAGGCACAGACAGAACACTGGGTGACCCAGTGATGAGTCAGGCCCTTCGCAAATCTATCATGCAGTGAACCATGTGTTAGTGCATTTGGCTGGTACTTGTGTTGACAGTATGATGAATCACGCCACATTTGAATATTTGTACGTGTGCATAGTTTCAGCTGATAGTGCGAGTCTCGTCTTTGACCAATAGCCTACAACTGCTTTCTAGCGGCTTGATTTTCTTCGAAGAAATTGTCTGTGGAAAAGTACGCTTTGATCGTGCATTAGGAAAATCATCAACCTCAGCAGATATCAATTTCAAATTATCAACTAGGAGCATATGAAGAATTTTTTATAGTAGATCTTATAGGAATAGCTGAAAATTTCATTTTTAAACAATTCAGAAGTTTATTTCTTTAGTTAAAATAAATTCTTTTGGACCAGGCACTTTCTAAAATTTGCTAGCAAATCTTCAGCATGGTCCACCACCTTCACTAGGACACCCACATAATATTTACAAGCTGCATATATGGTTTTAACATTGACTACTTGTGGGCGCGTCGCATAGTTGGTGAGAAGCTAAAATATGGGCCCTGTCTTCCACAGATCCTTGAGATGAAGATGCATTTTAATCACCATCCAAATAAATTGTGAAATAATGGTGAACCAATTTGAATTTGGTTTTATAATCTCACTGCGGAAGAGCAATACGAAAACGGTGGTCTATCCTTTAACCATGGCGGGATAAACGTGCAATCTTCGTGAAACCGCCACCAAGCTGTCAGTAGTACATAAAAAGACTGCTCGATCAGCGCAGGTAATAGTTGTAAGTCCAGATACCGGTTCCGCCGACTTTCTGCGGCTGTTCGATGCAACTGCAAGGGGTTCCATTTATCACTGGGTCCCTCAGGGTTCCACATGGATTTCCAGGGAAATAATTCAGTTTTAGTATTTGATCTCATGCATTCTTGTCAGTTAGACTAATCGCGAGACTGCTTACAGCCATATGCGAAGATGAGGCAAGTATCCTACTCAAGCGAATGGATTTCGACTCAGATAGAAAAAGGTGAGCCCCAAGGGCTTCACTTAAATTTAATGCCCTTGCTTCCTAAGGAGATGCAAGCGCCGAAGATTCAGAGCTGGGCTGTATAACAGAAGGCCCTGGCAAAACGTTTGGAGTGACCCAGTGATGAGTCGGAACCTTCTTTATACAGTGAAACGCGCATCAGTGCATTTGGCTGGTACTTGAGTTGACAGTATGATGAATCATGCAACATTTGAATATCTGTACGCTTGCATAGCTTCGGCTACTGCTTGTGCAAGTCTTGTCTATGCCCAACATCCTTCCACTGCATTCTAGCGGCTTGATTTTCTTCGTATAAGTTGCGTGTATTGAAAATTGTGCACTGATGATGCATTAGGAGAGTTATTAAACCAGCAGATGTTAATTTTCAATTATCAAATAGGAGTTATAAAAGGTTATTTAACCAGATTACTTATTATATAAATAATATATTAAATTATTACAAGAGACCTTTCCGAATTAAAACGGCGAGAAAGGCACCAATTCAGCCGGCTGCAAATATCAACATGAGAATGAATTCATAGGTAAGATTTTCCGCGCACGATGGGCTCAGCTTGCAGGTTTCAGCGCGTTTAAAGTCTGGAAGCAGCAACAGCAGTGATAGACGATAAGAACTGGCTTGACTTTCGTGGGCGTCGGTAGACCGTCGTTTTACTCCCCCGGATTAAGTCAAGGCCCAGTTGCCCCCGCCTACCGCGAACCCAACGATGACTAATAGGCTGACTCACTAATATTAGCCAGACTACGTCCTGACAGGCTGGGTAAGTGCATACCACTGTGGCCGTGGTTGTCTAGATGATCGCACACTGTACCGTCAGCATGTTAGCTTCCCAGAAATCCCACAGAAGAACACAGTTCCGATAACAAACTCCAGGAGGCCTGTTCCAGATTCTGCTAAACCGTGATATTCAGTGCGTCAAGCGGTTATCTTGCCAAACATTGACTTTTAGCACCATATTTATGCATACTCAGACTGTGTTGCCTTGACTACAGTACGGCCTAAAATAACTGTAACATACCGATATAAATGCGAAAGTTTGATACTTTCTCACTAATTGGCATTGACTGAGGTTTTAATACTGAGTATCGTGAGGTCTATTTTGGAATAATCTCAGTCACAATAGGGTGCCGGCTTCTTAACGACTTTCGATCTCACCGCTAATAAAACGTATGTACTGTAAAAAAATTGGCAACTTAAATAGCATGCATTTTTTATCACCGATTTCGGCTACCTTTATGAATTTTAATATATTTTATGGAGAACATAAACGATAGATATTTTGTACTCATTTGGTAGAAAATAACGCCTTATTTAAAACTCATTAGTACAGAAAGGGTATCATTCCGTTTTAAAATAGTATCTACTCATGAGCATTTTACGATTGTAAGGTGTTCATCCATAATACATCGTATCCGTCAATTTATTAATGCTGCCTAGAATGCATACAGCATGATCTACATCTATTGCAATATGTTATGAGAAATATTTGACAAATTCCTCAAACCGTACGCAGAAACGTACTTTTTCTTAAACAAAATGTACATAACACGCAGTTTGTAAACCTCAAATTCATGTATAGCAGTCAGTAGGTTTCCAAATTATTCTGCAAATCAAAATCTTTTTGTAAAACCGAAAGATACCTTTTCTTTAAGTATGCAATTTTAAGAAGACGTAATTTCTTACCAAGCCAGCACAAGACAGGATTTTTTCATGCATGTTTTCCATAAAATATATTTTAATTTATAAAGGCAGTTAAAATCAATGATAAAATGCAACCCTCTTATGTAGCCAAGGAAAGTAAAAAAGCCAAAATTTAAAAACCGGCGTATCCAGCAGAAAGCAAATAGGGAAAGCTGGGGGGTGCACTTATGCCCCGGACCCCTAGAAGCTGTATGAAGCAGCGGCAAAATGCCGGCGAAGCACGTGTATGGGCCTATTAGCTACGTAGTACCTAGGCCGTTAGTATGGTAAGTTACGACGTCAGCATATACTCATAAATAGTGCTTATATAACAAAACGTGGTCTTAACCAATAAAATGTAAATTTTTACGACAAATGCATGCGTAGAGGGCCGGTTAAAAGCGGCCATCACCTTCGAACACACAACGAAGTTGGATCGTGTCTGAAGCCAGGATGAGATCATGGGTTTCACAGATTCCCGGCCGCGGCATCACGCATCGGGATTTATTTACCCCAAACGAAGTGGCTAAGAGCACATAGCACAGGGAGATGATTCTGAAGACAAAATGTCGAATGCAAAGGCGGAACAGTAGGCTTGTTCCCTTAAACTAGCCCAACAATTCAGGCTTATTTTGTTAGGCATTCTCATAATGACCAAAATTCGATTGCTAAAAAACCCGTTTGACTTGACCTGCCACGACCGCTGGCAGGCAGGACTTATAGATTAAAAATGAAATACGTTATGCCTCGTGTAAAAATTATACTGAAGGGCCTTGCTGAACTAGCACCATGTCATTTAATCCTATATTTGCCGAAATTAAGATCACAATCGACACAGTCAAGGTCGGACAGTGCGGCTGGACGCTGAATACGTCTTAATACATACTTTAATGCCCTCTCTCTCCCTCCTGATTAGTGCTCGTCTCCTATGTAGAGAGAGATAAACTTCATTCAGCGAAAGCGTCCTCCATTTAACGTGAATAAAATAAGGCACAGAAACCAAATTTTTCGATATCCTGGAAAAATGTCCATGAAAATGTTACAAAATGTAAGCAAAATTTAACTTCCTTCAAATCGCCGCTAGCATCATGCCCTGTTGACCTCACCATTTTGGTTCAGTTATACACTGAGGGGTAAAAATTGGCTTCGAATGGATGTACTGGGTTAAACAATGTAAGAAATGTTAACTGCGAACGGAGGGACGAAAAAATGGTGGCTCAGTTTTCAAGAGTCCCTACTGTTGAGCAGAGAGAGTCCGTTATGTTGTCCCAAAGAAACAATTTGATCAAAAAATCTTGTATATTAGGTATTTTACTTTCAGTCCTTCAATCTGTGGAGAGTTAATACAGGTGATTGACAGAATGGTGGCAGTCTGCCCATGCGTACTATACATGACCTGACCCGCTGCAAAACACCCCACATTTTCACACAAAGGGAATGAGATTCCTACCAAGACAGGCTGCCACGTGGCCTTTCACTGACACAAGCGCACTTACTGTCAACAAGAGTAAAATTCCAAGTTTACTCTTTGTTTTATAGCATCTTCTAACTTGTTAGGGGGGTTTGGCAGATTAGCTTAACCCAGTCGACCCAACTGTGAAAAATTTGCGGCTTGGATGGGAGTCGAACACACACAGAACTGAAGGCTTTTGCGCAGTCAACCCCCTACTATTGAGCTATGAGGCCCACCGAGGCCGCAAATTTTTCACAATTGGGTCAACGGAATTTAATCGAACAACTGGTCCACAAGGTGTATATCAAGATGGTTCCGGCATAAAAAGGGCAAACGCCATTTCTATGGGAAAATTCTTGCTTTCTTCCTTCTTTGAACTTCCCTCAGGCTGGATGTTGGATCCTTAATTGTGGTTCTGACTTCATTAGAAGAGGTACTGGTAAGAATGACTTGTACGGCCGCCTACGCGAGAATAAGAACGCCTCACATGCTTAAGCTGGGTAATCGTGTAATTAATTTCAGGAAAGGCGAATATTTTTGCGCTTAACCCAACTAAAACACTAAAATAAACCGTAACCGTAATTGTTACACCAGCTATATCTTTAACCTAGGCGCTACAGTCAACACGAAATCGAACCATAAAGCTGACACCGACTCTAACGTTAACGTCAACATTAAAACCTAACCCTTGTCTTAAATCTAACTCTCCCCTTAATCCTTGACCTAATTTGCCCAGAATTTAACGCCAATTCGCATATATTATGGATGATGTCTGTTTTCATGTCTTGTTTAGGTGGGCATGCAACAGCAACCGTATATAAATGCCGACCATTTATAAACCCTCAGGCATTTTTTACAAGTTTTTACCCGTCAAGTTAAATCCATGGGATGATCAGTTCGGAGAAAGCGATTTTCGGTTTCTAAAATCCTTTGAGGTGTGACTCAAGTTGTGTACTGAAAAAATGCGTCAATAAAAGCATGACTACATTCACAATGACACAACCAACCATGGAGTCAATCACTTGACCCAACCTGTCTGGTCTTCACGAGGCCTAGAAGTCAGTCTGTTTGCTTCACAAAGACGATTAGTCTGTTAATCGATAATTCTAGTGACCTCAAGGCTATCTATGGAAACGGACCAGCTACTGCTTTTAGGTCCCCTGTCTGTCAAGCGTAGAGCTACTATCTGATGTCTCACACAACGGGCTAGCAGTGCAGTCGAAACACATTTTCTGTGCTAATGCAGGAACGGACTTGTCTAGCGTAAGAAACAGAGACCTCTTACCTCATTCGAATGGCACGGAGTGATCACAGTGCTCATAACAGTGACTCGTTCCTGAAGAAAATCATCAGTTCAACCTCAAAGTTTTAGCCTACCCTCCAACTCATTAATCTATGAATAACGTTTTTCTTTATGCCTTCGACTAGAAAGTTTTAAATCTAGGAAAATATATAATCGGTTGATAGTTGAGTAAACCATTCCTTCACGTTATCAGTCTGTTCATTAAACTAACATGCTTTCAAAAAGCTGCATGAGCAAAATGGGGGGGTGTGAATTAATCGAAAGCTAGTTGCTGTATGGACAACAGATGAATCCCAAGATCACAAGTCAGAAAAGACCGAATGAACTGGAACAGGTTATCTGCGCTAAAGTAGCCTTTTACTAGTTGCTGCAAGTGCCGCGTACAAAAGCCAGCTGAGTCCGTGAAAAGGTGTGCTGCTGTAAAGCCTCTTCTGCCATGATAAATGCTCTCTCGCCTGCAACCAATCAGATGAAGCGAAAGCATCAACTGACTTCAAGCTTACACACTTATCAAGCGGCAAATAAATCGAAAGCGTAAAAAAAGCCAATAGCGCTTGGAGAGGATAATTGGTCGCACATGACTTTAAATCAGAGCAGATGAGGGAAGGATAAGTCAACGAAGTTGCGCTAGGCAACATACTCCTACAAACTCATCGCCTACGTATTGCAGACTTCAAATATATATATATAACGACTGCGTTTTATCAATAACGCTTTTGTTATGTATGGTTTTTTCTGCTCCGTATGCTTGAAGAAAGCGAGGGCTTGTGTTTCTAAAATATCAAAAGACGCCTGTATAGGTTTAATTACAAGCCGAGATTTGATTGTGTCAAGCTTGCCAAACTATGTAATATGAAGTTGCTTTGACTTATCCCCGTACTTTTTTCATCTGACGTTTTGACATCCATTGCGGATTTATCATCAGATACGTTATGTTAATGTCTCTGATGATGAATATGCGAAGGATTTCGAAACGTCAGGCGAATCTTAGTGTTGTCATAGCGACCGAGTCGTCTTCTTCTCATCTTAAACATTCTCATATTTTTCGGAATATTGCATTTTTCTAAGCACACCACTTTAAGATAGTGTATCTTGCTACAAAATAAGTAAAGCTGCGGCCGATTTTGCGCATCTCTCCTATAAAGTGTGACCGAATTCGCGCAAGCTAGTGCATACTAGAGAAGACGTAGCGATCGTCAGCACGCGTCTTTTGCGTCCAAATTTTCGAAAGACTTATGCAGCCAGTTGCATCCTCAATAGAGACTAGCGAGATTGGTGTGGGGGAAAGGGGTCATAAATTATCTACCCGAAACCCTCTCTCCCTGGCTGGAAACATAAAACTGAACTCTAAACGAACGGAAGCATGCGAATACAGACCGAGCGACGCAGGGAGCATTGGCTCGGCGCCCGATTAGTCTATTTTGGTCCAGTATGAAAATCAAAAACACAGTCAGAAAATGAATGCACCCCAATTATGTTCCTTAAATTTTTTTCCATACCATCCGAGTCATGCATGTACATCCCCACTTGTTAAGAAAAAAAGAAAATTATTTTTATTACGTTACCAGTGTTAATTACACTTTGAGTTGAAAGAAAGCTGACCAGAGTTCGTGTATCCTTTTCCCAGTAAAAGGAATTCTTCGGCTATTTTGAGGTCTAAATGCGGAATTCAAATGTTACTTCTCACCTTTAGCTAACCTAAAGCCTTCTTCTGGCTATTGGCGGAATCGGCCAGGTTAATTTGGTTTCAAGTGCTAGAATGCTATTATATGGGAAGGCGCTAGAAGCAATCGGCCTTTTTTGCAATTCACGTTGAAAGTTGCGCACACACAAGGGCTTCTTCTGACGCAGCCCCTGGAAAGAGGATCACGTATTTTCTCCCACGCATATTTGACTATCCTCACTTAAGCTTTTTAAACGTGCTTGGGGTACCGAGCTGACAGCAATAACAGATGCCTTGCAAACACTCACTGGTTTAGTACCTGTGTATAACTACGATAAGTGAAGAGAATGCACAAAAAATATCCCGGTGCCTGAAAGCTTTTTTCTTCAAAAATGTACCACGATTACAATGCAAGCCCCGGGTCTGCCTTTGCGCTCTTTATTTTGCATTCCACTCTCCCCTTGTAGTTTCACTTCAAAGTGGCAAGTTTAGCGCACAGATCAGGCCAGTCGGATTGTGGCCTCAAGAGATGGCTAATATGCTGAGTGGCTTTCGGGCAGAACACTAATCACGGTCGGCGACTTAATCGATATTATCAATCACGTGACTTGTACCGATCGCTAGTGCACCGTGGGATGAATAATCAGGACAGCGTGATAACGGGTTGTTAGACTTAACCCTAACGCAGTTTTTTTTTTCAAACGAAATTTAAATATTCCGGTTCCTTACTCTCGAAAAATAAGGCATTTTTCAGCTTCGTCGCTTGACAAACCCCAGTGCGTGATCATTGTTGCACCTGGAGGTCTCGTACCAACCGAATTTATGCCGTTTTTTTATTATTAGCGGAGCTTTTGCAGGTTTAAATAATTCAATTGATACAATTTGAGAGTATGCGTGGCCTCGGTTGGATTCGAACCCACCTCAGAAGGGAAGGCTTTACAATTGTGCTACGTAGGCCGCGATGTTGCCGTTTCAGTAAGTCTAAGTGTGAGTCCCCAAGGATGAACAAAGCATGAAAAGCGCAAAGGTAGAAGTCGTTTAACATACCTAATACAATTTACTTATGGAAAGCATAGCGTATAGATGAGGCCAATCAGATTGTGGCCTCAAAAAATGATCATATACCGAGTGGCTTTCGGGCAGAACTGAGTGATAAGGCAGAACACTAATCACGGATAGTGCACCGTGGGAAGAGTAATGAGGACGGCGTGATAATGGGTTGTTATGTCGGCCGCTAACAGTTCCGGTGCCTCGTCCTTGCTGAACACTTTCTTCTTTGCCAAGGGCTTTTGTGTTCGAAAATGTTTTAAAATGCCAACCCCACAGTCCGTCGTTGTGCACTTTATTTCTGTCATTCCCCCCCCCCCCCCCCACAGGTTCACTTTAAAGTGCGCTTCGACGCCAAAGACTTTGCTCCTGAGGATATTGACGTGACCACTGTGGGCAACCGGCTGACCGTTCACGCCAAGAAGACCGTCACCACCGCGGGCTCCAGCACCAGTCGTGAATTCAGTCGCACTGTTGATCTGCCACGCTCCATTGATCACGAGAAGTTCCAATGCAATCTCACGCAGGTAATTAAAATGCGTCAGTTGAGTAAATCTGCGTTCTCTTCAAGGTCAGCATCCCCCCCCCACCCTATTTCGTGTATTCACACAGCAGTCTCTTCACCGTTTTTATGACATCTTTAAGCGTGCTGGGACCTATAAGATTTCTTCAAGAGTGTGGGAAAACCAGTTTTCTACTCAAAAATTTTTTTTTTTCAAAAAGTTGCCTTAAACAAGCAACTGGAAGTTAAGTCGAGTTTTTGAAAATAATTTACATTTTATGATTTCCGAAGCGACTACTTTAGGTTCTTAACACATATTCCCAATGTAGAGTTTAATGAACCTGTTTTCCTAAGACTAAAATACTAAAAATTGTGCTGATTGTGTTCTGTTTTTGGAGTAAAAACATATTTTAGTACTTTTAAAGTGCATTGGGCAAGAGGAGGTCCAAGCAGCCATTATAGTTTTAGTGCAGAAGTAAAAGAATCAGGTATAATTATTTGGTATTGGAAATTCGCATAAAGGCTTCGAAGATAACAGTCTTTAATGAAGCAACCAATCTATTTGCTTTAAAGGTGACCATTTCAAAATTTTTTGTTGTGTCTTGCTTACTTTCTGGGGAACGTATCGCGGAAACGTAGAAAACATCCATCTTAACAAGCGCTTAAGTGCTCAATATGTCAATATTACATGGTTCTACCACGGCAGCTGATGCAATGCAACTCAAATTTTCATAAAAACTTTACAACTTCGTTAATACTTACCATGCTAGTGTTTTCGATACTACTTCTATTTCGAGTTTAAGTATATTTTTAAGAGGTATGCCATCTAATTATGTATTTAGAGTGATTCTAAAGACAGCAAGGTTATACCTCCTACAGCCTTAAACAGTACGCATGCATACAACTTCTGGATTTGAATTTTTCTCTGAGAGATCTGCAAGACACAGAGGCATGTATGATTTGTTTTTTTAAATGAAGCCAATTATACGTGATTATTGTATTCAGTGCTATGAACATTGAATTCGAGTAGCCTGGAATAAATATGCATTGCAAACCAAGAGCATGTCAGCTTATTCTAAGTGTTTTTCTTTGTAATGCATCAAAGAGCTACACACCGTTGTAAATGACGATACAAAAACCTAAAAATTGGCAACCTAAGCCACCTTTTTACCGAATTTATTACTTGACAGGATGGCGTTCTTATCCTCGACGCTCCGGTCAAAGCGCCCGACTACTCTTCTATCACGTTCGACTCTGGCCACAATCTGAGTATCCGACCTAAAGACTCTAGTGTGCTCAAAAACACGGACACGAGCATTTCCATCAGAGGTAAGTATTTGTTTTTGCAGCATTTGGCTAAGCATTTCCACATACTAAACGTACACACCACCTTGTGCTGACCTTGAATTTGTTCTCGCGTACTTTATCTTCAAGGTCAGTCGGGGCCTCTGGTGCTGAATGATGGCGCTGGAGGACGCAAGCTGCATCTCGAGGTGCCAATCGAGGAAGGCTATGCTGCTGAAGACCTCAACGTGCGCATGGAAGCCAATAAGATCATAGTTTCTGGCAAGCGTGAGATGAGCGCTGATAAGAGCGTGGATTCAAGCACCTCCAAGTCTGCCTTTAAGAGCTCCCAATTCCAGGAATTCACGCGCACCTTCGAGGTGCCAGAGACTATCGACCCGTTCACGGTGTCTGCAGTTCTCAATGGCAAAACTCTTGTCGTTGAGGCTCCTCTTCACTGCACTGTTTGAAGCTGACTATTAGGACAGTCACCCTGTCTGCCACACATTTCTCTCTTAACCCCCATCTACGCTCCTTCAAATCGCCCCTTTCTTCTCCTTCTTCTTTTCCATGTTCATTTAAAGAAAAAAATGATCCCTTCCTCAGCGCAATTTCGATTACATGCATACAAAACGACTGGCTTGCATAGACGTTATTGATATCTAGTTTCACTCAGCGCGCATCTCGAAAACCAGCTTGCTTACTATATGTCTTCTTTTTTATATCCTCCAGCATTAGTTTTACGAGAGTGCTTCAGTCACTAGCAACATTGCATCCGCATTTTGAATGTCTGCTACCAACCACGTGGCCCCTCTGACCGTATGCGTGAAAAAAAGAAAAGCTGCCTTTCCATAGTTAGAATTATTTGTCAGTTAGGCAAATCGATCCTTTAGCTGGTGTCATATATTAGGTAGTCCAATGTGCCACTGGTTCGTACTTTATAGTCCAGATGTGCACAATCAGATTTTCTGATTGGTTGAGTGACGCATACTCACTGAATGGAGATAAATCGATATGCCACCTGAATAGCTAGTCAACAGAGGAAGAGTGTAGTTTTTGGGCTTATAATTTGATAATGAAATAAAAATTTATTGAAGCGAATGCGGTAATGAAAGCGGGTTACTCTATTGGTTGACAATTAAGCTTGTTCAGAAGAGTAATTGGCAAGCATACGTAGATTTTTGATAAATTATTGTCGGACAATTACATTTGTTTCGTCTCTTGCCTTCTCCGACTGCATCCAGCAGTCATGCGTACGTCAAACCCAGAAATAGCAACTATCAAGGTGGTACGGTACTAGTAAACAAATGGTAAAGGATAATCAGAGTACAATTCCCAATAATAGATAGACCAAGTCAAAAGCAAAGGGACTCGGCCAAATCGCCTGACTCTATGCAAGGGAACAACGCAAGTTCAACAATAACGCCTCGCACGGCGAAACTAACATTGAGAAAACTTTTGTGTGTTAGTAGGAGAGGGGGCGTGGCTCTGGTTTTGTATGGTTTCAGGAAGCCATACCAATGGTCCGAAAACGCCAGCATTAAGGGGGGGGGGGGTTGACGCCAAGAGAGACCATACTGTGCCCTCAAGGGGGGGGGGGGGGGGGGGGAATTGCCAACGTTTTGGGGGCAGCGGTGGTGACAGCCGGAATTGAACCAAAGGGGAGGGGAGACAATATCGAGTAGCTCTTGAAACGGTGTTGGCTGGGGGGGGGGGGGGGGGGGAGAAGCATTGTGGGTAAAGGTGATTAAAAGGCAAGAGAGTCAAACGTGGGGTGGGGACAATATTCAAGCATCACTTAAGCGGTACTTGATCGGGGGACCAGGTGTAACACCAGTGTGCAGTCGACTGAAAACAAAAAACGTCAACATGAACAGAATTCTTGGCAAAGGATGGCTCGGGCACACAGTTCAAAGGAAAAGGGGAACAGCCTTTCGTAAAAGGGCAACAAATGAAGTCGGTCTGGCAGCAAGGCATTGGAAACAGACGTGGAAAATTTCCAAATTGTAAGAGATGGAAATAATAACATTTATATGGGGTAAAAGGTACAAGGTAAGCATGCGGGTAATTACGCTCACTTTTACAGGCAAAATTATTCATGGAAAGAGGGACGGGGTAGATAATACGGGGCTGGTTATGCGGCAATGAGGGTTTTTTGACGTCGCATAGGGGGGGAGGGTGAAAGGAACAATGTGCGGAAAATGCAGGTAGTTATGTTACCGTTGGCCATGCCAAGCTCGGAGCTTGCATGAGGTTCTTGTCCGCGAACAAAACCGGCTTCCTCAGCAAGTAAGTGGTTGCTTCTGCTGTTGCTACCACGCCCTGACCCACGAACTTTGTTTCTGGCAGTGATGAGGGTGGTTGTATTTCCTCTTCACAGTACTTGCGCATTTTTTGTTGCGGAACAGTTCTGTGATTTGCAGTCTGGGGTAAGGATACTTTACAAACACAGGGTAAATACAGGGTGGGCCCAACGGTTTTCCAAAAGACTGTTAGATGATACGGCTGCAGATAATGAAGGTCGAATTGTTTACTGAAGATCTGGATGCTATTGTCAGCCAGGTGATCCATGTTGACGGAAAAAGCCATTCTTTCCCCAGCCTTCCCCCTCCCCCAAGTAAAACAGTCAGTCTTGCGCTATATGCTAGGCACAGTAAATATTACTGTGTTCCAATTATATCACAAAAAATCATCCTGAGCCTATTTCACTTGAAGATTGCGCAAGATTACATGTACTACAAGGGTTGTAATAGTGCTGAAAATACGATTCCCGGTTGGTAGATCAGAAGAAAGGGGAGCGTTTACTGGGAACACTCCTCTTTCTTCTGAACTACAAGGGTTCCTATTGCACTGTCGTACCTTCTGTTTTATTAATTTTCTTAGGAAAAACTATCATGCACGCTCTCAGAATTATTTGATTGGCCATCCTCACGTTTGCTGTGCTGTGCTTTGCTGAGCTCTTCTAATGGTATAAAAGTTTTTGTGACGTTTGAAATGCAAAATCAGAAATATGACGCTTGCAACGAACCAAATGTAATAGCTCTACCCAAATGGTACTCACTGACTTCGCCACTGCATTTGATTTAATCCATTGCGAGTCCCTGTGACGAATAATAGAACTCGGTGGAGTGCCGACCATACTCATTGCCATGAGTAAGGCCTACTATCGGTACTCCACCGCACGAGTTCTGGTCCACAACAATCTCTCTTAATCGTTCATTATCCGGTCTGGTGTCTGACAGGGCTGCGCCCTTTCCCCATTCTGTTTAACCATGTCATTGACTGGATTTTTGGCAAGGCCCTACATGAACAGAACGGCGTTGAGCTTTCACACGGACGCCGGCTTACTGATTTTGACTAGGCCAATGATATTGCGCTGCTAGCCTCAAGCTTTGGTAGTATTTATTCGGTAGTATCGCGGTTAAATGAGATCGCTATGTCGGTAGGCATGTCCATAAATTCCGGAAAGACGAAGTTATTCTCGAGCTGCATCCCTGACCAGAAGAAGACACAGCTGGGGATTAATGGCCATCAGCTTGAAGAAGTAGACAGGTTTCACCGCCTCGGAGCGAAGCTGCTACCGAATCTGCAGAGCAAGGACGACATTTTCTCCCGTAGCGTTGCTGCTCACTGGATTTTATTAATCTTTCTAAAGTGCCTATGGATCTGACTATGCATCTCCATCGTCACGAAGATTCGTGTATCCCGTGCATCCATCCGGTCAGTCATTCTCTATGGATGTGAATGCTGGTTTGTGCGCGCTGAAGATGAACAAAGACTACAGGTCTTTGCTTATCGGTGCCTGAGGACGATCCTGCGAGTTAAGTATAGCGACTTCATCTCAAATGCGACAGTCAGTACATGCTGCGATCATATCACGAGGATGTCTCGGGCCATTCCAGAAAGACGACTGAGGTGGTTTGGACACGTTCTCCATCGTCCACCCCACGAGCTTAGCTATGCAGTTCTTGGACCTTCTCTCTTCACTGGAACTTCTGTCGCTGAAAAAGAGACTGGGTGGAGCTTTCCAGATACGCTACCACCAATCGCTACGCATGGAGAGGTACCTTTCGTGACATTATTGAGGTTGGCTAGATCAGGCATGATCACAGTCGTAACAAGTACAAAGTACGTATATATACTAACTTCTTGAAGTACCCTACTGTTGAGCGCAGGGTGTCAGAGATTTCGTGAACAATCACATGACCAGCTGCCTACATGCCATCACTCCGTTAAGCCTCTGAAGTCTCTGTAAGTTACGTTACCAGGGCAAAGTGCAGTTGCGCTATCCGTAGACGAAAATATTTAAATGCCCTGTCTAGAACAAAAAGCATACTCACTAATGAAAAGCTGAAGGTTTAGACGGAAATTAACACTGAGGTATGCTATTAAAATTATAGATCTTTCTTAAAATATTTTGAAGAAGCACTTGATATTATAAAATTATCGTGATAAGAATTGGCACATTATCGTGCGCCGAGAATTCCTAAGCACTGCTTAGCGTCAAGGTAAGTGTCACAGAAACAAAGAAAACACTTGCGAATACTTTTCAGAAAAGTAAAAAGTAAAAGTAAATGCTGAAATTTTGGTTCTTCACTTGCACCCATCAAAAAGTACAAAAGCAGCATAGGGTTACTGGACGCACTAGGAGCTTGAAAATTAATGACAACCTCGCCACATAAGTACACATCTCCATTAATAAACACTTCCAACATTTATTGCCAGTCGTCCTAACTAATACGATGATAGCTGCCTCGTCCTCACTCAAGACGTTGCTTGTCGTAATTTCGTGTCGGCTAATTTTTATGGGTCGTTGTTTTGACTCGATGGTATGGTCTTTGGATGCAGCACTTACACTGCCTAGGCAGGTATTCAGCGTTGAAGATAGAAGGGAAATGGATTGAGCTTGATGACTGACTACGACTCACGTTTGTCGCCTCTTGCACAAACCTCAGCCTCGGCAACACTGGGGGACGTGATTGTTTTCGTGAAAGAGGCTGCAATTTACGAGCTGGAACCATTCCTCTTTACTGCTACTGCATGTTCAACCGGCTGCGTCAAGATTGACCTCCCAATTTCTCCGAACAAGTTGCTTTGCTCGCTAAATCGTTGCTATACGTAGCTGTAATCGGATGGTTTCTTGTCTTAGGTAGACTACTTGGCTTCCTACAAGAGACCTTTAAATACGCTTTCCGTCGGACGCGTCTGTTGCTAGCATGCCTTCGCGCCCTTCCAGGCCGAATTTTCTGCTAATAAAGACCTCTTTCTCTGCCCATCAGCTCAAAGAACTTGACAGGACTGTCATTCACTTGTCTAATTTGATTTCAATGCGACTAACGTGCTTGCATACCTTGGCTTCCCGCCTGTGTGCTTCTGTCCGAAAATGCCTTACAGATTTGCAATGCCAGAACGTGTTAGTTTTTTCTGAACATTGTCGTTTACTTTCTTTTCAAAAATAGCCTAGAGATTGCAGACTTCAACTCACCAAAATCTTCCTACAGTAGTCACCGGTTATTAAGCCCAATTTTCATAAACACTATGAAGACAAAAATAGTTTGAGAAAATTATAAATTTAATGTGCACATTTTCGAAACTGATCTTAGATATCATCCTCAGGTTAAGCAATATAAGCAGACACAACAAAACTTAATAAACCCTGTCTAACAAAGTATTCTGCGCTTGGATGATGTCTCCACCAATAGGGGCTACGTGTATTTTGTCACTCCGTTGTGTTTGGCCGTGCAAATTTTTTTGACCTTGAGAATGATATGTGTGGCATCTTACCCTATATGCCGATTGATGCGTGCCTAATCTGAATGCACTGCTTCCAGGAATTTGTAGCCGCTTTGGATTGGGCAAGTTTCAAAAATCTGTATGTCCTCCCATGCAAATGGATGGGCGGTTTCCAAAGTGTTCATGATTACCTCGTCATCAGACCCCAACCCGATTTTCCTGTATGCCAGTTGAGACAGATTTACCAGTTAAGCCGCAGTTAATAGCCTCATAACTAGCACATGCAATTCTGTAGACAACCCCTATTATATCCAAGAAGTCAAATTTGTCCTTAAGATGAGAACCGTTGATAGCTGAATAAGACACATCGGTTAGCTTAACCATGAGTCTGTACCTGTAGAAGTTGTACCAAAACAAAAAAGATATAAGCTATAGCATGTTGACGCTTTCGATCACAATTCGTGGTGTCTTTCCCTTTGTTCGGCTGGTGTGAATCTCATACAGATTTTAAACGGGCATTTACCTATAATTTCTGATTTATCTCGTAAAAAAACTTTCGTTGCATTTATTTAAATACGCTATTTGGATTGTAGGGATTTTAAAACTCGGTTTATGCGTACATCAAAGTTGCGTTCCAACGTCTGCTTTTCTCACATATAGGGTGGCCGCAAGTTTGTTTACCTTCGCTGACAAAATAGGTATTAGAGGAAAGTGGCGGGTTGGTGCCGCGATCTCCAACCACGACAACTGAACGTTCACACATGAGCAAAAAGCTTCAGGGTTCTCTTGACTATGACATTAAAGCTAGTAGAACAGCCATGTGGGGGACTGCGATCCTCTTAACACTGTTACCATCAATTTCATGTAACTGTGAAAAAGCATGATCTGCTTGTTTTAACGATTGCCAAAACTGGGATATCACCGCCTAATTACGCCTTGGGTGAGTCCCCCAAGGAAGAACACGACAAAAAAGGGTTCAACATCAGAAGTATTTGTGCGTAAAAGGTACAACATATTTATGACAACAAATGCGTGCAAACTATGTCCATCGAGCCGATCTGTTTCTGCTCTGACTTTGCTACCGGCACGATTGGCTGTTGACTTGACGGCTGAATGCATCTTCAATTTTAAATTATCAGTCTATGAACTGCCAGTACGCGTCGCCGACTGTAAGCCGATCGGTAGCCTGCCGTGAGCGCGTTCGCTGACTGTATGCTAGTTCGCTGCTATCTGTCCGTTAAGCGCCTTCTAACACTGATGACTCCTTCGTACGTGTCTTCTGTGCTCGGATAGAGAGAGAAAGATATGATTTATTCTGAAAATAGAATATCAAAATGCTCACCAATATTGTCTTCTATTCACTGTTAACAAAATTAGGCCCACAAACTATTTAGCATCGTGAGATCATCAACAATGCATAACTACCGAACATTGCAATTGCCAACATCACGTCAAATCGTCCTTGATTAAGTCCTAAAATAGAGGGGAGATGTGACTTCCTTCAAAACAAGGCTAGCATCATGCGCTCGTTTTTTTATTTAAAAAAACAAGCAAGGTTTAGAATAAGCTTATATAGCGCTCAATAGGCCACCCGATGCCTATAAATGACAAATGTACGTGCACATGAAAAGCGCAGGCAAACTGACACAAAGTTAACTTTTCGAGTCTTTCCGGGTCTTTCCTGGTGCAGAATTGGTTAATGGCGGCGGTGAATGAAATACGAGAAGTTATGTTTGTCTTCCTTAGTTTTTTTCCTGAGATTCGACAACTCCTATTTGTCCCTTTCCGGTTACGCAGATGTTTAAAGTTAAAAAAGGAAATAGTTCAAGTCAGCCAACCAATTAGGCCGCTTTTTTTGTTCAGCCTTCCCCTGACATTAGGGATAATCTCTCTAGTAATGACTGCTCTTATATTTCTTCTTCTTGGCAAACCTACGATAGGCTAACCAGTTATCTTTCTTTGTTCTTACTTGGATTTAAGATGTGCTGGAATATCTCACCTGTATTTTCAGTAATTTTTTAGGTCACAACACAAGTTGCCTCTTGGAGGGCCTAGATGAACCCTCGAGTGTCACTCACACAGAACTGAAATGCGAAGATTCGGTTCATTTTTATTTACCCTTGCATATAAGCCTATCGTATTTAAGCTTCACTTAACTGCAGTCTTACTGCAGTTCTGATTCTGCAGGATTCCGGAAAATTTACCAGATCTAGTGGTAGTTGCTCTCCTAAAAACTTATTTTTCGAATCTTACAAGATTCCTTTATAGTGTGCATCTCCTGGACCAAGGGGCAACTCCTTCGAGAAAAGGGAAGTTTTGTCAGACAATTTTACAGTACGGCGGAAAAGTCGTGAAAAATGCCAAGTTTTGCGGTATATAGACAATTACTCGCAAACCGGCATAAACACAAATACGAAAAACTTTGAAATAATAATGAGAAACCGTGGGCAAACATGTTACGTAAAAGATATATCAAACTTACTAATTGTTTGCAAACTCAAAAAACATTTTTTAAAAAACATTTGGCGTTCTCGGACGTAAAAATAGCTTTAAACAAGAAAAACAAATTTAAATCTTTTTGTAAATTTAATGGATAACCTTACCACTTTTTTTGTCTCAAAATACATTTTCCTTAGTCAAATTTATCCTTAAAATATTGCTATTATTCAATTACAATTAATTACACATTAACCGACAAGTTTTCGATTATTTTCTGTGTTTTAAAGCTTTGTTTCGTAAAAGCGGATTCTGTTCGATGTTCCTATCAGCACGTTTACAATAAGCTATCTTTTAAAAACATTTACCGAAAATGAGTGTTAGGATAACAGCTCTATGGCTTGTCGACGCATTTCTTCGGCTTGGCAGCCTTTGCGATCTTTAAGGCCTTGACGACCTTCTCACAAAATGTAAAGCTGTCATCTGCACCTGGTCCTTCGGTACCGAAGCGAACCAGAGAGCCATTTACAACGTGTAAAACAAGTATTCTTCGCCAACCCCAAGTTGTGGCTGCGATGTGTCGATGATACCTTCGTTATCGTAGGGGTGTGCATGGCTACTTAAGACAAGCGGTCTCGTCCTTTAGCTGCCAACTAATGTTCGCGGATTCGGACAGATGTGGATTTTACCGTCTGACCGCAATAAACGGCATGATACATTCCACACGCCATCTTGTAGATAACTGCTTTCTTATCCAAATATTTTACCCATCCTTGGTGTGTACAAGTTGGTTGCGTTAAGTCGTCGTTGGCTTACGAGCCATCCGAACGTTATTCTTCCTGAATTGTCCGTAAACTATCCCATACACGTTGTTGATCTCAGGAAGGCTTCGCGAGGTGTATGGTTTGAGCGTTTGATTGTCACTGTTTAAGAATTCCTTGTCGACTCATGTTGTCTCATGCCTCGACGAACGAATTCCCGTGGATAACTGTTTTGAGATAATAATTCGAACAAATAACTAAGTTCGATCTGGTAGTCATCGTTGTCCGAGCAGTGCGTTCCTGCTCGAGTGAAAAGGCTGTTGACAGCTCCCTTTGTATGAGATATAGGATGATTACTCTCATAGTTTAGCATTGCTTCCGCATAAATGTCTTTGCGGTAGGCAGACGTGCGCAATGTTCGTCAAGTTTCCGCTGTACAAGGACGTCGACGAACGATAGTTTGGTGTCGGTTTCCTTTTCGAGCTAAATGTTATCACGGGAATCATGGCGTTGATAACGTTGTGCAAGTATGCCAGTTGATATTTTCTTACAATAACGAAGGTATCATCGAAATATCACAGCCACAACTTGTGGTTAACTTCAGGCAGAGCAAAAGCCGTAATTATTTTTGGCACTCTCATTTTACTCTGCGCACAAAGACGAGCTAGGGCTCCAGTCTCGAAAATTTATGCAATAAACCTCTCTTCCCAAGGTACGACTTTGACTTCAAATTATACTTCTTGGGATGCCAACCTTTCAAAAATGTGTATTTATAAACAGACAACTGAACACAACCCGTTGTAAGGCAACACGTGTGTCCGTAACAGAAGTCTCAAATAGGTAACCTCTTTAAAACCACTTTATTTAGATATTCAGCTGACGAATATCCGTGAATGTTACGTTTTTTTCAAATTAATAGCAAAAGGAAAATAGAGTTTTCTAGACAATTTTTTTCAATAACCTGGAGATAAGAGATAATATTTGACTAGTAATGAAAGAACTCACTTTTTTTATAATAGAGTATCTCCTACCATAGTGGATAACTTCTAGGCTTGCAAGGGCAAAAAGGAGTGACCAAATATACACGCATAAGCGGAAACTCTATTGTTTGACCTTCATCTCCGCGATCATTTAAAAGAAATTTTAGTTACGTCCGAAAGAGTTGATGCTTTCAAAACGTTTTTGTTGCTAAATTTCGTAGAAAAATACTTCAGAAATTAAAAATAAACTAATTCTTAAAACAAAAATCGTTCGTTGTTTATGAAAATAAATGTGATTGCTTAAGTTTGGTTTACATTGCATTTGAGCGTTGTTGGAATAAATTTTAAGATTCTGGAACAGATATGGTTTAAACACTTCTCACTTATTTTTTGGTCCTGCCATAGCACTAGGCATAAGAATAAGAGGTTTGGTTTTGTCATACTGACTGGCATTAGGACCTTCTTCGATGCCAGGCTTCTAACGACCTAGCCATTATTAATGCCTACTGCAGTCAATAGGCTGAAATAGAAAGGCAATTGTCGTTAATAGAGGACTTTATCGGAGTAAATTCACCCTGTTTATAAAAATAACGTGACGAAATATATGCAAAACTACAAAGCCATGAGCTTTAACCGAATTCATAGACATACTGCATATGTCTTATGGTGATCTTGGAATAAGAGGTTAGGTAGTAATCTGCGAAGTAATGCACGACCGTATGTATTTGGGCCTAGTTATACTACGTGTTGTAATATGAATAGAAAGTTCAAGCATTTTTTTCCCCAGATATAAATATGAAGCAGGCCAAAGCATCAGAATTTATCTGAGCAAAAAAATTTCGATGGAACTTATCAACTGCGTCCTTTCTGTGCATAAATAACGAAACAATTAGAAAACACATCATTTTGAATTTTTACAAAATCGATAATAGCCAAGTCATCTTAACGTGGCAAATGGACAAAAGTTATGCCAAATTTAAACTTGAGGCGAAAGTAGTGAGGGGAATTAAGGAAAAGAAAAGTGTGGTATATAATTTCCACGGCAATGGAAGATTGACTACATGATCTAGTTGCTTACGTAGGTCGGGTTTCGCCCACTGTATGTAGGAATCTTCCATTTAACGTAAGCTCCGGTTTGTGCGTACTCGAACAAGAACGAGGAAAGATGCGTTGGTCTCAACGAAGTAACCACTGTCTAGTAAGCATTTTGTAATAGATGACCCTGGTACTTTGCTTTCGCGTTTTAAAAGCCAAGCAGGCAAATGTTCAGCAGCCCTGGTCGTCAATTGCCTTTGCGTACGGCCAATGTACTTGCATCGGCAAATGCAGGTCAATTCATGGGCACAGTTTGAGTTGGCGTGCATAGGCAAGGCTTCATTTGGTCGGTCAATTAGGAGGCTTTTATTTGGAGTTGTTTGGGCATGCTTCAAAAATATTATTATAATCATGTACTGAACGAGAGTTAATCTAACTTATCAAAAATGACTGCATAAAATGAGTTAATAATTCATGTGAATGGTGAACCACTGAGTACACAAATTTACCCGATTGGCGATGGGGACCAGTTCTCACATCCTACCACTAGATGATCAAGTCTGTTTACTTTAATAAATCAAGCAGTTTAATTTACTTGCACTTAAGAAGAAGAAACAAAGACTCGATCGTTAGGACAATATGTTTATTCCCCTGACGTTTCGATATCCGTCGCGGATTCGTCATCAGAGACATGAGTAGCAGAAAGGTTAAGTATGCACAGACGTTTGCAGTATTTATAGGACACAGTCATTGCTGCAAGCATACGGCGATAATTAACGTTAATTGCCTTCTTGTGCGTGGACTGCTTGTTGGACGGCACGCGGGCTCTGACCTGTTGAACTTTCATCACGGCGGTGAGCTCGGGCATGATGATTACTCGGCCGTCTGGCTCCCCGGTGTTAGCGTACGAGGAGGCGGTGGCCTGCCCGTTCCTCAAGTGACGACTTGCTTTGGCCACATTGAATCTCAGGATTGAATATGGATTGGGCAAATCGTTGCACTTGTTGATGGATTGGGGGCCCGTGAACCATGACGCAAGTAGTTCTTGGATCACCCGATTGTCACCTCTTGCGAGAATTTCGGCCTCATCAAATTTGAAGATGTGGCCGGGTCTGTTTGAATGAGCCGCAACTTGAGAATTGACATCATTTCGTCACGTGTTATGCAATTCGGGTCCTGAGAATTCTGCCAGATTCTCCGACATAGCTGCTTTGACCGCAACTGCAGCAGATCTTGTAGACGACCCCAGATGTTTCTTGCCGTGGCAGTGGGTCTTTTGGCTTCATTATCTGACGCCTTGTGGTTGCCTCTCGTCTGTGTGCGACTCCAACTCCAAGTGGTGCGAGAAGGCAGCCAACTGCTTCCGATACGTTTTTGACATACGGGATCGAACGCCAAATCTTGGGGTCGGTGCGCTTTTGTTTGCCAGCTCGTTTGCGCAAGCACTTCGCTGCAGTGCGATTCAACACACCGATAGAGTGTTTTTACGCAACTGCGCTTGTGGCTGATTGGGTGGTTGCTGTTGTTACTCAGTACTTGCAGTGTGCTTGTCGCTTTCCTTAATACTTTAGTCTTTAGACCACCACAATCTTTTCAACAAACGAGGACATCAAGAAAAGCCAGCTGGTTGTTCTCTCTTTCCTCCATCGTAAATTGGATGTCCGGAAAGACGCTGTTGAGACGTTCCTTGAACGTCAGCACCTGATCCCGTTTGATGACAACGAAGGTGTCATCCACATACCGAGCCCAGAATTTCGGTTTTTGGTGTTGGCAAACCAACGACTCTAGCCGCTGCAGGACCGCCTCAGCTATGAGTCCCAAAATCGGTGAACCCATCGGTGTCCCGTTCACCTGTTCAAAGATTGTTCCGTCAAACGTGAAGTACGTCCTGAGACAGAACCTCAGGAGCTGTAGGATTTACGCCTGTCCCAAGCGATTCTCCATTTCATCGTATTTGTTTCGTAGGAGTAGTTCGACCGTCTTGATTGCCAGATCCTGAGGGATTAAAGTAAAAAAAGACCTGACATCGAAGGAAACTATGACTTCACTTGGCAAGAAACTTATCCCTTTAAGTTTCTCGAAGAACTGTGTTGACAAGCGGACCGTGGTCTCCGAATCAGCGGTCAGAAATTTGAGACCCCGAAACAGTCACTTTGCTAGCCCGTACGTTGGAGTGCCTTTTAGTGATACGATGGGTCGGAGAGGAGCACCGTATTTGTCTACTTTTGGGAGGCCATAGAAGCGGGCCAAGGCCGTTTCTTGTGCCCTCGCCATGCGTCGGTCAGACGGCGTTATTGCACCCGAGTTCTCTAGAGCCAACAAGGTCGAATTTATTTCGCGTGTCAGCTTTTTGATGGGATTGGTTTCACAAGGAACATGAAAATGACGATCCTTCAGTAAGTCTTTCGCTTTCTGAAGGTATTCCGTTCTGTCCAATATGACCGTAGGACGTCCCTTGTCGGCTGGCACGATGACAATGTCCCGGTCGGCCTTGAGTGCTCTTAATGCAACGCGTTCGACCTTGGGGAGCACTTCCCGCGGTTGATGAGCCATCAGGAGGGACGAAACCTGGTTTCGGATAAGATTCTTCGTCTCCTCCATTGCTTCTGTCTGATTTATGACTGATTTTACAGCTGCAATCATGTAAGCAGGTTAAGCATCAGCCGTTTTGAATGAGGCTTCGTGCTGTAGAACCTGTATTTGCTCTTTCGTCAGTTTTTTCGACGACGGGTTGTGTACCAGTACGTCTTTTCTGGATGACGTTGGACTGTGCAGTCTGCGGAATTTTTTCTCCAGTGCCGCTTCATGAATTGCTTGTTTGTCGCCGGCTCGTTCAAGCACTCTCTGCTGAAGCAGTTTTGTGCTGTCCTCACCCATGAGCTCACAGCATTTCAGCTTCTCGTGGTCAATTATCTGGCGATATTTGCGTTGCCTCGCGTGGCAATCTTGAATGAACAGGCGAACCATTCTCTTGCCAGTTTGAAAAATTACGCATCTCGCCGCCTCCGTGTTCAGCGCCGGCTTGTATCTCACACTCCTCGGCAACACGTTATTGTCAAGACATCTGTGCCGACACCGGATCTGCGAAAAGGTTGAGGCCTCACCAAGGGTAAATGTTTCCCATCGTCGGGCCGATCTAAGCGCATCGCGCCCAAATAATTTACCAATATAAGCGAAAATGCGATTATTGACATCCCACCATCCTCGTTATGGAAATGCAATCGGAATTTAGATTTGACGCTGCGGACGATCTTTCATCTAAACCTCACCCGTAAAATTACAATCCGCTGTTTTTTCTGTCCTACCGGGCTGCAAACTTGAGAGTTCAAATGGTCGAAAGCACGGTTCCAAACACAGAAGACAGACAGCACTGGATCAGCTTTTACCGTCACCAATTTGTCAAGCAATATGATCTAAAATTAACTCAATCTTTTGGAGTTCATGGTTTTATTAAAAAACTGTTGAGTATGAAGCACTTCTTCTTAAATACGCAAAGTTTTGCAGTATTAGGTCAGAAACACGGGTCTTCGCTTTCAGTCAAATATTGTGTTTGGATTGCTTTTTCTTGCTTCTCTAAAAACAGCTGCATGGCCTCAACTAGATTTAGAGTATAATCTATCATTCTGGTAAAAATAACCTTGACGTACAGTCGTTAAAAGAAAGACTCATACAACCTACCCAAGGGAATATTTTAAGGTCTGGTTGACAAAAGCCTTCCTAACCTATTTGAAAACTCCATTCGACACACTAGTGAAAATCGTGCATGCAACACTTCTGAGACCACCGAAGAAGATTAACACCGCATCTCTCCACATGGCAGTTAGACCGTCCACTCCGACAATTTTCACCATGCGCCTTAAAACATGCTGGTGCAGAGACGGTGACATACGCGAGAAAAAGGTTAAGAACAGACTTCCATTTCTGGATGTTCTAGTGCTGCGAAATACTGACGGGACATTACAAACATCCGTTTACCACAAAGAAACACATGAAAAAGTTATGCTTAACTATGATAGCAAAAACCCCATCGCTCATGAACGGAGTGCCGTCAGTAGTCTGTTACTTCGAGCATTGACACACTGCTTTGATTAACAAACCTCCCGCATAGAGCTCAATTACGTGTTTTATTTATTTTCCCAGAATGGTTACCTCAGACGCTTTATATGCCGATGCATGAAACAACAACAACGCAAAAAAGGAACCAGATTGTTCCACTCAAGCCCCCAAAACTAATGCACGGCGAGTTCTCTCTCATATAAGGAATGTGTGTAAACTCGTTGAAGGACACTTGCGGAAACATCGAATAAAAGTGGCGCACAAACCGATGGCTACTTTACGCACGCAGCTAGTACAACCTAAGGATGAATTCAACTACGTCAATAAGAAAGAAACCATCTACAAAATCCCATGCAGAGATTGTGATACTGTATATTGTGGCCAAACACGCATCCACCAGCACCAGTTGGCAGTGAAGAGACGCGAACATTTGTCCAAATTGGCTATGCATTGCCTCGACACAGGAAACAACTTTGCATGCGATAAAACCCGCATCGTCAGAAATCACCTCTCCAAAACTGGCTGGGAATTTTCCGAAGCCATGCTCTTCATCGATTCGTGGATCAACCGGCACGTAGAGTTTGATGGTATCTATAAGCACGTCAAAGGCCAATGGAAAAAACAAAGGCTGCACAACAGAGACTAACTGAGACCACACCCACAAATCACGTATCACCATGTATAACTATTGATTTTTTCGGCAGCTTTAAAATCGTAGGTGTTTATTGCACTTTTCGTGTTAGTCCGAAGACAATTTTGGGTGTCAAACTCAAAAATTCATTCATTTAGTTAACTTTTTTATCTTAAATAATATCTTCTTCAACTGAAAAATTTCTTACAATGCGTGTGTTCCAGGTTATACGAATGAAAGTAGATTCGCATGGCATTTAACACATTCTCTCCTTCCTCGCCCACACAAGCCCAGTGTCAAGACGACTAGAGGTGGGATCGGGTGCTTTTCATACCCGGATTTTGCCCCGTGGTGATCCACCACTTTTATGACGTACCGCGTTTACGATGAAAGTCCGTTAATCGCAGCAAACAGTACGACCATTTAGATCGGTTTTGTACTTAAATAGACAAAAGTGCGTTATGAGCTCTTGGTTAACCTTTTTTGGTTATAAGGAGAACTTTGCTATTTAAGTGAGATACTTAAATATACCTTCGCATGCGATGCCATGTCGTGAATTGGCACCTTTTTATTTATCCTTTTCATTAGGCTTCTAAACGCATTCCTCAATCATTGTACGCAGTACATCTTTTCCAGGACTCTTCTTTCAAACAGCCGCTCGTAGACCGCAGTCTAAAAACCTTGAAAATCGGTATGTCTGACGGCTAGTTTTGTTTGCTGACACATGGTTGACATTATAGCAACGACAGTGCATTCTTCTACTTGAGCTGTTTCAGTAGCAAGTATTTGCTATTACTGTCCGTTGTTCATACCAGAGTTCAAAGATCAAGCGAACTGCCTCTCATCCCTTCACACAGCCTGGCTTTTTTCAAAGCCGCTACCTGCATTAGAGTGAATGCACCTTAGGAAGGACCAGTTAATTTGTATTGTATATGATAGGAAAGGGTGGAGGTTGTGGTTTACTACACCGGAATCTATCCTGCTTGTTCCCAGCTTACAGTCGAATACAGTCTTACGTCATGCATTGGTTATTTATGATTCATGATACATAAATAGGTACCTTCTTAATTTGGATCTGCGATTTTTTGTAAAAATCTAAGACATATGTAAAATCTGCAAGATAACATATTAACCTATTTATGCTTTAATTTTAAAGTAAATTATGAATATTTATAGTCGTTAATGTAAAATTGGTGACAAAGACTTGAAAATGTAGAACGTTCAATGCTGGAGAAAATTCAAAACATGTGACTTATAATTTAAGAAATACTTTCGGTAAAGATTTGCCTTCTTCTGGATAGATTTACTCATATGAAATGTACTGTACTGTACCCTGGAAAAATACGGCACTCATTTTTCCCCTTTTAGGGCGATAATAATAACAAAATTATAACATAATACTGTAGTTTCTTCTCTTTTTTGTACTAGTCACTAAATGCTTATTTAACTTCCGCTCAAAAAAACATTTATACTAGTGTTTAATGGTAAATTTCTAAAGTTTTGAATGAAGTGATGGTGTAACTTATTCTGATTGTACTGCTTAACTTAAGTTCTGGAGAAATATGAACTGTGTTGACTACTTACAAAAATTAGTTCTTCAATTACAGACCTAAATCAACTAAGCCAGAGCATAACAGTCTAAGGGGCTGTTAATCCTCCAATACACCATGTTGTAAATTTTAGTTATTTCAGCCAAATTGTACGGATACTTTATTATCGGTGAGGGTTCCTATTACTATTTTTTTAAATATTACAAATGTAAATTTGTATTATTGTTTTCCCATTAACTTTTTCGTTAGTTAGCATCCTTATTCACCTGAACGCCTTCCTATAATTTTAAAAAGATCGATCTAATATACTGTACGTACATGCTTTCTTTGTTTTATTGCATTGTCTCTCCATTATATGACGCTTGGGATGTATGACGTTTACCTAATTTACCTTCAGCAAATTTTTGGATGAAATTCAAGGGGTTTGGGAGCATAAGTATTGTTTCCGGCAAAAGAGTTTGAAGTTCACAACGCCCTTTCTCAAACTGAATTCCTGTCCCAACTACATATGGTTGTTTCCGTTTACGAAATCTGTCTCCCTGCCTCAGAGCCACGTGACCGTGTTTCCTTCCCCTCACGAATGTTGCAACCCTTTGACCTGCTGACCTTTCGTCACGCCTGGTGGACTCGGGCATGGTGATTGCCCGGTCATCTGGCCCTCCGGTACTGGTATAAGATTAAGCGGTGGCATGTCCGTCCCCCGAGCGGTGACTTGCCTTGGCAAAATTTAGTCTCAGCACCAAACATGGATTAGTAAAATTGTTGCACTTGTTGATGAGTTGGGGGCTTGTGAACCATGACCTAGGTAATTCTCGGCTCACCCAAATGTCACTTCTTGCGATAATTTTGGCTTCAGCAAATTTGAACGTGTGGCCGGGTCGTGCCGAATAAAGCGCAACTTGAGGATTGGGATCAGTTCGCCGCACTGTTGCTGCGTATTCGGCAATTCGCGTCTTGAGAAGCCTGCCAGTTTCTCCGACCTAGTTGTTTTGAACGCAACTGCACCAGATCCTGTAGATGACTCCAGATATTTCTTGCCTTGGCAGTGGATCTTTCGGTGGTATTAGCTGACGCCTTATGGTTGCTTCCGGCCTGTGTGCGACTCCAAATTCAAGTGGTGCGAGAAGGCGGCTGACAGCCTCCGAGAAGTTTTTGACGTACGAGATCGCTCGTCAAATTTTGGAGTCGGTGCGACTTTGTTGGCCATGTCGTTTGCGTAGGCACCGGTTGACGAAGTTGCGCGGGCAGCAATTTTTTCTGAATACGCCTACAAGGTATTGTACCTCAGCAACTTTATCTTTTAGTTCGCTGCAGTGCGTCTCAACACGCCGATAGGGGGTACTAACGCAACTGTGTTTCTGGCTGATTGGGTGGTTGCTTTTGTAATTCACTACTTGCATCGTGTTTTCTTGCTTTCCCCAATACTTTAGTCTTTAGACCACCACAATCTTTGCGACAGACGAGGGCATCAAGAAAGGCCAGCTGGTTGTTCTCTTTCTCCTCCACCGAAAATTGGATGTCGGCGAAGACGCTGTTGAGACGTTCCTTCACCTGATCTCGCTCAAATTTCTCGTCCTACGTAGGAAATACTATTTTCGGGATTTCGGGATTTCGGACCAGCTAGAACTCTGGCGGAATTCGTTATTAGCTATTGGATTCGCTTTCACAACATCCCCAGCCTCAGAAGCCACGACAGGCACTAGTCAAAATGACCACCATCTCTGTAACCGCCTTCCGTCAACAATTCTCAGGAATTCCAGCTATCTACAAACGGCTGAGTCGTTCAAATATCCTTTCCATACAGTTTATTGCTTTAAACATATTGCATTGAGCTTAAATATCGTTTAATTTTACTTCGATCTATGATGGGAAACAAAACTAAACGTACTGCGTAACGTGTAAAAAGTTTGCCGTGAGTGGAATTTGAACCCAAAACCCGTAGTTTGCGAGCATCGGTCGTTACCATAAGACCACGAGAGCGCACGGTTTCAACTGATTTAATTCAGGATCTAAGA
>JAYGXS010000004.1:64602117-64653067 GCA_036362985.1 Ligula intestinalis | reverse complement strand
GACCACGAGAGCGCACGGTTTCAACTGATTTAATTCAGGATCTAAGACCAAATCGCAATTTCGAGGGTGGAAACCGCATGTTTGGCGCAAAGAAATCAAGCCCTGCTAAAAGGCCTAGAAGTCCTCGGAGCTCAATAGACACAAAGTACGAAGACCGAGGCGGCATATCAGACATGGAACTTTCCAAAGCATTTTTCGGCATGCAGAAGGATATGGTGTGCCTTAAAACGGAATTAGCGGAACTGAAGTCACTTTTGCATATTCTTACTGATGGCTCGATGTCGGAGACGACTGGAAGCCGAGAAAAGGCTAAGATGAAGAAAACAGAGGAGGTTTCCATACTCCATAAGCAAATTACAGCAGAACCAGTAGTGGAACTCGACCTAGTCGAAGAGTCAGAAATCCACGAAAATGTAGAAGACCCGGGAGTCAAACCTTGTACGTTGGGCCAACAGGCAGACGGTGTCGCCACTAGACTAGCAGACCACGATGAAGGGACTGAACATTTTGCTGACTCAGTCAAGTCAAGTCAAATTTATTAAAGGAAGTATAGGCAAACGCCTTTGAACTCCCTAATGGTACTTAGGATTTCGGAAATGCATCGGCATGGCGGAATATTTCAAAAAATTCGTTGACATAATTTCAGACGACTTCTTGTTTGTTTCAAGTAATACACTCACACTCAGTTTACACGAGCCAACAGTGTAACTGAGGAAGAAGAGCAGACAGTGAAAAAATCCTAAGGCTGGCTCATAATTCAAAATGGAATGTAATTTGTGGCTTTTAGGAGAAAAATTGTCGCTCATGGGGGAAGTATGTGAATGATAGGGGCATGATGCTTCTGTGAATGTTGACGGCAGCCATGGCGTCCATGGCGAGTGATATCTACATCCGAAGGACCATACTAGGAGGAGACCTCGGAGTCACGAGAACGTCCCGAAGAACCGGAGATGTGACCATGATACGCGTTTGCTGTGTCAGGAGCAGAGGAGCCCGCCACGTCGTCAGCAGTCGGTCGATACGAGAAAGGGCGTGACAGGGCCGCATAGCCTAGGACCATAGGTGCGGTAGATGCGACCTCAGAGGCGATCAGCTCAGTTCGCATAGTGCACAGAGACGTCAGAGCTAGGCAATGTCTTAACGCATTTGGTTAAATACTTATAATAATATTACTTCAAAATTACTGATAGTATATATTTATAGCATTTTAGTGTTTGGATTTAGAGCGTTTATTTGGATGTAGAGCGCTCAAGGGGTGTCGTGCTTAAAACAATCCCAAAAACCAAGCAGGTGGTGTCTAAGATACCGGTAAGAACTAGTCTGGTTGCGTCTCCCAAAAAGCCCAAGACGCCACCGACTACCACACAAAAAGGTGGCCTTGGCACAAAAGAGGAGCTGTCGGGTTTGCCCAATTATCAAATGCCGGAGCTTAGGAATCTCGCAGCCCAAGTTGAGGATGCCCACACGTCGATAATAAACCTAATAGCTCGTTATTTGATCGCAGCCAGTGCATCGTCATACAAGGCATGCCTGAATCTTCTTCGGAGACCCCAAAGAATAGAATTGACCATGGTATGGATTTATTTCGTGGATATATTAAACTTCTCCTGAATAAAAACGAAGAAATGGTGGCCCCAGTCCTAAAAGTATTTAGGATGGGCCTGAAGAAGGGTCCATATACGGGCTCCGGTCAACCCAGACCAATAAAATTTACACTCAAGCAAGAATAACAAGCGAAGCTACTGTTGAACAGGAAATCGCAACTACGGAACAAGTACATAACTGTTTTTTTTCAGCGGGAGTACTCGGTGGCCGAGAGGGAAAAATAAAGGGCACTGCCAACTGAACTACACAGGAGATCTAATGCGGGCGAGAGAAAAACTGCGAATATTGAATGAGGAGATCATCATCGCCATAGGTCATTTTTCTGTAGACAGCCAATAACGCTGAGTTTTACTGACAAAAGAGATTAAAACTCAGGCAAAAAGTGGCTAATTCGCAGAGACCTTCCGGCGCCCTCGACCCACAAATCGCTCAGAACTTTATGCCGGCGAAGCTGCGCTTCCTTTATGCGAACTCACAGAGTTTGCTTCAGAAGATTGACGAGCTCAAATTTTGTATAGCTGACCTACAGCCGGATGTCATATCCATTACAGAGACCTGGCTGCAGGCCGACGTCATGCATGCCGAAATTGTACCCGGAGAGGTCCAATGTTTTTGTGGGGGCCGGATGCATAGGAGGGGAGGAGGAATAACAGTGTTTGTCAAGAAGGGCATCATTGCGTCCGAACGCAAATTTGGTTCCTCTCATGATTGTGAAGCGCTATGGTTTAAACTGAAAACGCGTGGTGCATCCACTTTACATTTCATGACTGTCTATAGACCGCCAAATCAATCTCCAGAGAGTGGCGAGACCTTGTTTGGACTAATGCGTGAACTGGCTCAAAATGAAAATTCGCTGATCACTGGAGATTTTAACGCCCCGCTGATTTACTGGGATGAGCTATCAGTTAAGGGTTCTCATGAGTCTTTTAGCTCCAGATTCTTAAAGCTGACGGGAGACCTCTCTCTCGTGCAGATTGTTGGATTCCAAACGAGAATAAAAGAAGCACAAACAGCGAACTGTTCGGACTTCGTATTAGCGACAGACCCGATTAATACAAGCGAAATTAAGTCAATCACGCCCTCTGGAAACAGTGATCATGTCATGATCCTGTGCGAATATGCTTCAAACACCAATCAACCGAGAAATACGGAGGTTCGGTTAGACTAATGGCATGAAATGACACCGCAATGATAAATGAACTAACAGCAATAAATTGGTATGACCTTCTAACCGGTATTCCGGATGCCAACTGGAACAGGGATCTTATAAGACTTATAAGACTTACTACAATTTGGGAAGTTTGCCCGTTTTTTAACTTCCCACAAAACATGAATACTATTTATGATTCCAGTGAAAGAACCTTTTTATATTTTTCCAATCGAGATCTTTCTTTGAATTGTTTGCGTTAAGACTTTGCTCTAAAATCACTAGTCTACAACAGAATTGCGACACAACTATGGAGTTTATGTAAAATTTACATCTTCTAACTACCATATTTCAAAATTATTTATTAACGGAAACTAGATCAAACAAAAATGTACCATAAACTTTGGTAGATTGAATTCGCAGTAAATCTCAGACATCAGATGTCAACCACAGGAAAATATCGGGCTATGCAAACGTAGCCATTGCGTTTTAGTTAATATAACACATGGACTTGCGAAGCATAACTTAAAATGTCAATAAAATATATAGCCTTCTGAAGATTGCCCAACTGCTTGCATCCTGCTCCATCGGACATCAAGTTTCCCGGACAAATCTTTGCGAGTTTATGTTATCCATAATCCACAGGAAAAAACTCGCGGATGCGGAAACGTAGTTTAAGATAATCATTAATTGTGGTTCAAATTTCTTGTCCTTCGTGGGAAATAATATTTTCGGGATTTCAGTATTTTGGACTAGTTAGCACTCTTGCGGACACTCGTTATTAGCTATTTGATTCGTTTTCACAACATCCCCAGCATCAAGAGCCGCGGCAGGCACTAGTCAAAATGAGCAACATCTCCGTGACCGCCTTCCGTCAACAATTTTCACAACTTCCAGCTATCTACAAATTGCTGAGTCGTTCCAATATCCTTTCCATAAAGTTAATCGCTTTACACATATTGCATAGAGCTTTAATATTGTTTAACTTTACTTGGATCTATGATGAGAAGCAAAACTAAACGTACAGCGCAACGTGTAAAAAGTCTGCCAAGATTGGGATTTGAACCTAAAACCTGTGGTTCGCGGGCATCGGTCGTTACCGTAAGACTACGAGGGCGCACGGTTTTCACTGATTTAATTCAGGATATAAGCCCAAATCGCAATTTCCAGGATAGAAACCGCATGGTTGGCGCAACGTAATCGCGCCCTGCTAAAAGGCCTAGAAGTCCTCGGACCTCAATGGACACAAAGTACGAAGAACGAGGTGGCATATCAGACATGGAACTTTCCAAAGCATTTTCCGTCATGCAGAAGAATATGGTTTGCCTTTTATTGGAATAAGAAGAACTGAAGTCACTTATGCATATTCTAACGTATGGCTCGATGTCGGAGACGACTAAAAGCCGAGAAAGGGCCGAGACGAAAAAACAGAGGTTTCCATACTCCATAGGCAAACTACAGCAGACCAGTAGTGGAACTCGATCTTGTCGAAGAGTCGGAAATCCATGAAAACGTAGAAGACCCGGGAGTCGAACCCTGTACGTTGGACTAACAGGCAGACGGTGTCGCCACTAGACTAGCAGACTACGATGAAAGGATTGAACATTTTGCTTACTCAAGGGGTGTCATGCTTAACACATTCCCAAAAACTAAGCAGGCGGTGTCTAAGATACCAGTAAGAACTAGTCTGGTTGCGTCTCCCAAAAAGCCCAAGACGCCACCCACTGCCACACAAAAAGGTGGCCTTGGCACAAAAGAAGAGCTGTCGGGTCCTCCCAATAATCAAATGCAGGAGCTTAGGGATCTCACAGCCCATGTCGAGGATACCCACACGTCGGTAGGGTCCACTTATAAACCTCATAGCCCGTTATTTAATCGCAGCCAGTGCATCGTCATACAAGGCATGCCTGAATCTTCTTCGGAGACCCCAAAGAATATAATTGAACATGATATGGAATTATTCCACGGTAACATTAAACATCTCCCACATGAAAATGAAGAAATGGTGATCCCCGTCCTAAAAGCATTTAGGATGGGCCTGAAGAAGGGTCCATATATAGACTCGGGTCAACCCAGACCAATTAAATTTATACTCAAGCACGAAGAACAAGCAAAGCTACTGTTGAACAGGAAATCGCAACTACGGAACAAGTACTCAACGGTTTTTTTTTCAGCGGAAGTACTCGTCGGCCGAGAGGAAGAAGTGGAGGGCACTAAAAACCGAACTCCACAGGAGATCCAATACGGGCGAGGGGAAACTGCGAATAATGAACGAGGAAATCATCACCACCCAGAGTTCATCCCTCTGGAGACAGTCAATAACGCTGAGTTTTACAGACACAAAGCAGACCAAAACCCAGGCTATAAAGTAGCTAATTCGCAGAGACCTTCCGGCTCCCACGACCCACAAATCGCTTAGAACTCTATGCCGGCGAAGCTGAACTTTCTTTATACGAACGCACAGAGTTTGCTTCAGAAGATTGACAAGCTCAAAGTTTGTATATATGACCTACAGCCGGATGTCATATCTATTGCAGAGACCTGGCTATAGGCCGATGTTATGGATGGTGAAATTGTACCCGGAGAGTACCAAGTTTTTCGTCGGGAACGGATACATAGGAGGGGAGGAGGAATAACAGCCTTTGTCAAGAAGGGCATCATTGCGTCAGAACGCAACATTAGTTCCTCTCATGATTGTGAAGTGCTATGGCTTAAACTGAAAACGCGCGGCGCACCCACTTTACATTTCATGACTGTCTGAAGACCGCCAAATCAATCTCCAGTGGGTGGCGAGACCTTGTTTGGACCAATGCGTGAACTAGCTCAAAATGTTAATGCGCTGATCACTGGAGATTTCAACGCCCCACTGATTAACTGGGATGAGCTATCAGTTAAGGATTCACATGAGTCTTTTAGCTTCAGATTCTTAAAGCTGACGGGTGACCTCTTTCGGGCAGAATGTTGGATTACCAACGAGAATAAAAGAAGCACAAACAGCGAACTGTTTGGACCTCGCATTATCGAAAGATCTGATTGATACAAGCGAAATTAGGTCAATCGCGCCTCCTGGAAAAAGTGATCATGTCATGATCCTGTAGGAATATGCGCCAAACACAAATCAACCGAGAAATACGGAGCATTGGTTAGACTGCAGGCGCGAAAATTACACCGCAATGAGAAATGAACTAACAGCAATAAATTGGTATGACCTTCTAACCGGTAGTCCGGATGCCAACTGGAACATTGTCAGGGATCTAAAAAGCGAAGTTATGCATCAAAACTGTCCGCTGAGAAAAGTACAAAAAGCGAGCAGGCCCCCCTGGTTAACGCAAGATCTGAAGAGCCAAATAAACCTCAAGATCAAACTCTGGAGAAGGTACGCATCAAAACGCCAGCCTTCACACTACGAAGAATTCCGCTAAAAGCGGAACGCGGTTAGATCAAACATTCAAAAAGCGCCGAAAGACTACGAAGCGAAAATTATCGAGCGGGCCGTAACGAAGCCACATGAATTCTACAGTTACATCAACAGCAGGCTAAAAAAGGCACAGTTGCAGTACTAAAAGGTGAAAATAATGAGGATATTATAGACAATCTCGAAAAAGCAGAACACCTTAGCAAGTTTTTTGCATCTGTTTTCACTGAGGAACTGCATTTTGATACAACAGACTTCCATGCAGAGAGTAATGGCAGAATCATGGAGGACCTCCGTTTCACAGAATAAGATGTAAGGAATGAACTTCTTGCGCTTAATGAAGCTTAGTCTCCGGGTCCAGACAGAATACCAGCAAAGGTTCTGCAAGAGCTGGCTTCAGAACTTTTCAGACCGCTTACGCACATTATCCAGTTGTCCTTTGATCGAGGCCTCCATCCATCCGATCGAAAAGTTGCGAACATATAGCCTTTTCACAAGGATGGATCCAGAACCAGCGCGAACAATTATCGACCAGTGAGCCTAACTTGCATCTGTTGATAAGTTATGGAAAGGATCAGCAAAAAGGCCAATATGAAGTTCCTTGAAGAAAAAGACTTCTTTGATGGTGCCCAACACGGGTTTCGAGGAAACCACTCCTGCCTGACCAATATGCTTTAAGCGATAGAACAGTGGTTTAAGTCATTAGGCAAAAATACCCCCGTAGATGTTGTTTACAAAGACTTAAAATAGCCTTCGATAGTGTCCCTTGCCAACGGCTAGTCTACAAGGTTGGCGAATCCGGGATAAGGGGCAATTTACTAAATTGGGTAGGAGATTTTCACATAGGCCAATCGCAGTACGTGTGCGTTGGAAAAGCAAAATCCTCTTCAGTGCCAGTTGCGAGTGGAGTGCCTCAGGGCTCCGTTTTTTGGTCACTATTGTTCCTTATCTACGTCGACGAATGTAGGCATGGACTGCTCAGTAATGGAGTCTTGGTTGCAGATGATATTGAGATATGGCAACCCATCAGACACGCTTATGATGAACAAACTCTGCAAGAAGGACTTGACCGCCTAGGTGAATGGTCCAAAAAATGGTTAATACGGTTTAACTTTAAGAAGTGTGTCACATTGCGGCTCAAGACGAAGAAAGTGAGCGCGACGAATGACTCACACAACTACGTACTCGATGGAAGGTGCCTGTCGAACGTCAATGAACAAAAAGATCTGGGTATGGCTATTGTGCCATTCCCGAAGTCGTCTTTACAGTGTGCTAGGGCTGCCAAGAGGGCAAACAGTGTTCTGTTTGCCATTAAGCGAACTTTTGTCGACATAGACAAAAAAATATTCGGCAAAATCTATGGAACATTTATTCGCTCACATCTGGAGTATGGCGTTCAGGCGTGGCGACCGTGGATGCACAAAGATAACCAGATGCTGATAATAATTCAGCGAACGGCAACGAAAATAGTGTAGGGCCGAAAGTCTTTATCTTAAGAATGTAGACGAGAAGCACTTAACGTTTTCCCTTTTGAGTCTAGAAAAATCCGCAGCGACCTCATATAGACGTATCGCCTCGTGTGGAATCGGGCGTGTGCCCTGAAGTTTGATGACTTCTTCGCCTTCGCCACTTCGACCAACCTCCGTGGGACTTCTCAAACTGTGGGGAAGCCTATCCCATCTAGAGGTACGCAAGCAGTCGTTCTCACAACGAGTCATCGGTGGCTGGAACGGATTGCCCGAGATGGTCGTAATGGCGAACTCCACAGATGCGTTTAAACGGAAACTGGATGAACATCTACCTAAAAGTTACCGTTCATATGTACAAGAAAGCAGGAATAATTTACGCCCCGGAAAAACGTAAAGATAAACCTTTACATTTGTATATGGTACCCACTATTTTACAGTAACACATTTTATGTTGTATATATAATGTACAAAAGAGACTATTCTGACTGCTCACACGCACACTTTACAATTTGTGCATGTATATATGGTAACCACTGTTTCTAGTGACATATTTTATGTTGGATATTTTATGCATACTGTTTTCAATAGGGTCTTCAAAGACATTGTCTTCTACCCTAAAGATACTGAACAATACTGAACTTTACCGCTTCAAGCGACTGCTGTTTCGAATCCCGTAGACAAAGACCGGTGGAGTGCGCTGGAGACCCAGTTAGCCACGGCTATACCCAGAACCACTAGAACACTACCCCCATTCCTTCCTCTGCAGGGGCAGTATCGCTTCTGTTCACGAACCCTCCCCCCCCCTGCTTCGAGCCAAACGCTCACAGCTTTTGGGTTTGTGAACATGTCCGCCTGCCTATCATACTTGTGGTTTCGACCAATGGGAGATCACATAAACTGGCTCCTTAATTCACATAAAGGTTTCTTTGGGAAACGAGAAACGAACTTTTTTGTAACTTTTTGACGCTGGCACACCAGGTCGTCGTTGGACTTAAGAAAGATGCGTAACGAAAGTTGCGCATTTTTAAACATGCCGAAAAATCGATAATGATTCGTCATCCATGGTCAATAGCAGGCTCTGGAATTTTTTTTCTTTTTTCAAGGCCTTTATGAGATCTATGTACATTTAATCCAAATCAACATGCCTACTGATGCATGATTCGTTAGAGTAAATTGCTTCTAAAAATTCGTGGCTTTTTTTATATAGGCAGGAAGCTACTATGTGGGTTTGGTCCCAAGCAAACCTGTGCCTAGTTTCAAGGGAATGCCCTGCGACTTCAGACAGGTGGTCGCGCCTCTTAACTGCTAATAGATGTTCATGTATGCGTGTAGAGGCGGAGCCCACTGTGTTCACACAATAAACTGCCAAGCAGTCGCCGCAAGGAATATGGCAAACGAACTTTTTTCTGCACAAATAGCCAACCCATCCTCAGGGTGTACAAGCTTATTTCGAAGCGTGGTCGCTAGCTTGTGTGCCACTTGGATCTGGTAGGGTCTCAGGTATCTTTCAACGTGTTCAGACACGTTTTTTTATGAATAGAAGTATTCACCAACTTCTGGGTGCTTTTGTCGGAACAATCGAATTACTTTTCTCTTTGTTTTAACTATTCTCGTCTTATGCATCGACACACGAACTCTCTGGAGTAACCGTCTTTTAAAACATGTGTAACAGGCAGTTGAGTTTGGCTTGGTAGAGCTCGGTGGCTAGAACAATGCATTCATAATCACTTCATTGGGGTTGCAACAGCGCTCCATTTGTGAGCAATAGGGTGGTTGCTCTTGTAATTAAGAAAACCATCGGCATAGGTCTTTTTGCGAAAAACTGATGTTTGAAAATTCCGTCAGTATTACAATGTACGAAGACATCATGATATGAGAGTTTACTGTTGAATTCTTTTCCGAGCGTGAAAGTAATTCCTAGCATCGGTGAATTAATGATGTTGTTTATAGTTTCTAGCTGAAAAAGGCGCCAACCACCAAAGCCTACTTTTGGTCAAGGATGACGAATCATTATCGAATTTTCGGCGCCTTTAAAAATGCTCACTTTTCTTCACATATTTTCCTCAAGTCCGACGACTAACTAGTGTTCTATTGTCGAAAATTTACAATAAACTTTATTCCTGTTTCCCAAAAAATCTTTTCGGTCAAATTATATTTCTTCGGATGCTTATTTTCAGCTTCATAGGAATTTTAATTATTCTATGTGAGTAGCAATGGGCTCTGGGAGCTCATTCGAGACTGTTCGACTTATAACAATATATCAAAACCTTAACCAGTTTTATTACTTATTTTTAAGAATCTCCAAGTGTACGTTACTTAACTGCTGCGCCTTTGAGAGTTCGCCAGCGGGTTGTTTTCTACATTAATAGCCATCGCGCTTACTGCTTCTATCCCTCCTCCTAGTTGGTTTCATGCAGCTATTTTGGCGTGTAGCTAAACACCTGACCTGTGTCCTTCAAAAATAGACTTCACATGGTATCAGCTGGTGCAAGATGGTGAGGATGAGGGCACTGTTTTGACGCAAGAAAGCGCGCCTTTCTGCAAGTACTCTTAGGCGACCTCAAGGTCAAACGTCTCAGCTTGGGATGAAAAAGTCCGACTGAGAAACTAAATACAGGACAACTGAGAGAGAGAGACTTGTTTTAATTGGTCCTTTTTGCCTAAGCCAACCAGCCAGAAACTCTAACTCAAAATGGCACACACATAAGGTGGTCTTACTAAATTCTAGATCGTGACGCGGCAAGATCACTGAACCGAAATCCTGTGTATGTTACGCCATCAGTATGTGAAGGTGGGTTACCCGGGAAAGGAGGGTTACCCGTTAGCCAAGCTGCAAGCTACCTGGTGCGTCCACGGGTGGCGGATAGTGGCGTGGCCTTCAGTGAAGGTTAGCTGCGAAATAAGCAGGCTCCCGGGTCTGGCGAAGAAGCAGTCGCGGACGCAGCAGCGACAGTGTTACCAGGGTGCGGTTGGCTGAGGTGTGGTGCACCGACTGCCTTATTAAATGCCGCAAGGCCCGATGACGACACTGTGACATGGCGAGCGTGAACCGCCATTAACTAGGTTTGCTTGCCACCAACACCATTGCCTTGTGGTTAGGTTCTTCAGCCAAAGTGCTAGAGGAGACAATCTCCAACAAAGAATCCGAGCGGCCGTTGGGGAACCGCCTGGATTCAAAATTCCCAAGAAACCTTATGATGTCTCCTTACCTTACTACGACCACTGCTACAGCGTCCGCGCGAACCGACGCGCTCCGCAACCTTTTTCCGGTGGTGCGGGCAAATAATGTGCAAGCTGGACTGCTAAACAAAAAACGGTCTCTTGGTAGTGGATGCTGGAATTTGCGAACATATCTGGAACCTGGTACTCAAATTCTGACAGCGCACAGTCTCCATGAATATCGCGTGGATGTTTGTTGCTTGTCAGAGGTCCGACTCCCCGACTCAGGCGCCCAAGAAATCAAAATCCCGGGGGTCGATTCTTATTTCACCTTGTATCACAGCGGTCCGAGTGACTCATCTGGTAGTTACGGTGTGGCTATTGCCCTCTCGGAAGAAGCTTACCATGCACTACTAGTATGGCAACCAGTCAACGACCGAATGGCTTATGTTCGACTAAAAGGGCGTTTTACGAACATCTCGGTCGTATCTGTGTATGTACCTACGTCGGCGGCTGAACAGCAAGAGAAAGATAATTTATACTCGCAGCTGCAGGAGCTAGCCGAACGACGCCCTCGCCGGGATCTGCTAATTGTTGCCGGAGACTGGAATGGCTGGACTGGGCCCGGTGACCCAACAAACAGCCACCTTCTTGGTCGTTTTGGGCTTGGCTCTCGAACGGACAATGGTGAGAGGATACTGCAGTTTGCCGAACAGAACCTACTGTTTGTTACCAACACATGCTTTCAGCATCTTCACAAACATTTACTGACTTGGTATTGAACGATGGTCGTACCGCCAGTCAGATCGATTGCATTCTAGTTCGTTCAGGGTTTCGCAGCTGGGTCCACGATAGCAGGTCGATGCGAGGTGCCAAAACTGGTAACGTCCACGGGTGTGGCCATGTTGTCGTTCGCACGCGCCTGAAATTTCACCGCTAATCCGTGCCCAAACTGCCACGTGCGAGACGCCTTCATGTCGCAAAGCTCCGGCAAACCAACACTAACCAGGCTCTAAGCACAGAAATCTAGTCCCGTCTTATGACCCAGGCTGACAACGAGGGCAGTAGCAAGTGGCCATCACTGAAGACATCCATCTATGGGGTAGCTGAGAAGATTCTCGGATACACTCAGCGGCGCCACAGTGACTGGATTAGCGGAAGAACCCTGCAGCTATCGGCCGAGACGACTCGAGCCAGGTCCCGGAACGATGTCTCCTTCCGCCAACTTCGAAAGCTGACAGCAAAGTCGGCTAGACATGACCAGCAAAAGTATTGGTCCTAAAGGCGACTTCTATGGAGTGACACACGAAAATTGTACCATATCATACGCCAGGTTAGTGGTAAGCCCCCGACACTCTGTGATTCTGTTCGGGATGTGAATGGAGGATTTATTGCCAACAACTCGCCAAAGTGGATTGCTGGCGTGAACACTCAAATTTGACGAGCAACCCATCACACCCTCCCTCTCCTGCACAGCGGAGTTTCAATCCTCTCCTTCTACGCAGTGTCGTGTGACATCCGATGCAATGCAGAGGCTACGCGCCAACAAGGCGTATGGAGAGGACGCTATTCCTGCAGAAATCTACAAGTCCTGTGTCGACACCCTGGCTCCTCTGTTCCATGAGGTGATTGTACAGGCGGGGGAGAAGAGACATTTTTCCGATGACCGGGGCTCAGGTATCCTTGTACCTGTCCACAAGAAGGGAGATAACACAAGATGCGAGACCAACCGTGGCATAAGTCTTATCGATGTTGCTGCAAAGATCTTCGCTGTTATTCTTCTCAGGTGCTTTCAGTCTGAACGTGACTCCAGGACCTGACCCAACCAAGCCGGATTCCGAGCGGGCGTGGATGTGCGGATCAAATATTCTAACTGAGGCGCACTCTAGAATTCCGCCATAGCTACCAGCAACCGACGGCCGTTTGCTTCATCGACTTTGCCGCCGCATTAGATTCCATCCATCGTGAGTCCCTGTGGCGAATAATGGAACTGGATGGAGTGCCGACCAAACTCATTGCGATGATTAAGGCCTACTATCCGTCTACCACCGCATGAGTCCTGGTCTAAAAAAATCTCTCTCAATCGTTCAATATCCGGTCTGGTGTCCAACAGGGCTGCGTCCTTTCGCCCATTCTGTTTAACTACGTCAGTGACTGGATTCTCGGCAAAGCCCTACATGAAGAGGACGGTGTTGAACTTGCACCCGGACGCCGACTAACTGATCTTGACTAGGCCAATGATATTGCGCTGTTAGCCTCAAACTTTGATGGTCTACAGTCAGTAGTGTCGCGGTTAAATTAGATCGCAATGTCGGTAGGCATGTCCATAAAATCCGGAAAGATGAAGTTGTTCTCGAGCTGCATCCCTGACCAGGAAAATGCACCCCTGGGGATTAATGGCCATCAACTTGAAGAAGTAGATAGCTTTAGATACCTCGGGGCGAGGTTGCTACCGAATGGGCAGAGCAAGGACGACATTTTCTCCCGTATCGATGCTGCTCACTGGATTTTATCAATCTTTGGAAAGCGCCTATAGAGTTGACTTGGCATCCCCATCGCCACGAAGATTCGTGTATACCGTGCATCCATCCGGTCAGTCCTCCTCTTTGGATGTGAATGCTGGGCTGTGCGCGCTAAAGATCAGTGAAGACTGGAGGTCTTTGAACACCAGTGCCTGAGGACGATCCTGCGAGTTAAGTATAGCGACTTCATCTCAAATGAGACAGTCCGCACCCGCTGCGATTGTATCACGAGGATATCTCAGGCCATTAAAGAAAGGCGACTGAGGTGGTTTGGACACGTTCTCCGTCGTCCGCCCCACGAGCTTACCTATGCTGCCCTCGACCCGGCACCGCAGCCCACCTGGAAACGTCGAAGAGGAGGGCAACTGAAGACTTGGCTAGACACCGTCCGTCAAGACATGGAAGCAGTTCTTGGAACTTCGATCTTCGGCCTACGTCGCTGGAGAAGGGACTGGGTGGAGCTTTCGAGATCCGCTGCCGCCAATCGCCACGCATGGAGAGGTATCAATCGTGACATCATTGAGGCCGGCTAGATCAGGCATAATCACAACCGTAACAAGTACAAGTATTTGACTGTCAAAGTAGCTGGTCATCTGTCCGTGACTTAAAAGGAATACTTTTAAATGTCTGCTGAAGCTGATAAGTCCAACGGACAAATTCCTTCCTCTTTTCGGCATAATAACTCTGTAGATAAAGGCGCACGAATAACACATTGGCCTTTGTGTGATTCGGACCATAAATACTCAACATGGGCAAAAAGACTGATTGCTAATTTCTGAGACTTTGCTTGCTGGTTGCTGAAGGGGAAAATCGGGCTACCATTTTTGTCTCCTGGTTGCGTGTAAGTAAAAGAAGGAGGTAAATATCCTTCAATTAATCCAATTAAAAAAGTGATTGGTAAATGGGACTGTCATCGCTAGACAGAATTACACTGGTTGGCAAATGACGACGGTTGAGGAGCGATCCTTTGCTAACTTATATTCAGAATCAAACATAATTTGGAATAAAGTTATTAAGCATTTTCATGGGGGCAGATGCTTTGTCAACTGGTCCTTCAAAACAAGTGATTTGACCGATAAGCAGGGTAAAGAAGAGGGTCTGTAGAAAGCTGAAACAGAACGGTCGACTTGCAAGGCTGCCTAATCAGGACACGGGGATAAGAAATGCTCATAATGCATATTGGTTTGCGCATAATTCCAAAGACACTAAGTTGACAATTAAGGCAAGAAGTAGGGCAAAGTTGAGGGTTGGGATTAAGCACAGTGTTGAGGCTGGAGTCAGGATTATATGAGGGAGTGGGGCTTTGTTTTGTGTTAACTTTATGATCAAGTTTTAGGGTATGACTAGTGTTTTAACCGAGGGTGTGCCTGTGTCAACACTGGTTATGTCCCCCAGGGCGTGTTAGGAAGAGAAGACAGAACAGGATAATAGATAGTACTTTACTGCCAGATGTACTAGCACATCAATTATGTTTCCGTGTGTCCAACAGCTTGCCTTCTATGGCCAGTCTCGTCTCGGCAGCATTCTTGGGTCATCGGTAGCGTCTCTAAAAACAGAGTTTTGCTCGCAGCCTCGCTTTTTAAGGGGCAGTCGTCATTGCTCCCCATTGGCTCTCCATGTGGCCATGCGTGCACTCGCTAAGGCGCGCCTGTGCATCTGTCCTCAGAGTGACCTCACTGATAACAGCAACTCAGCTCCAGACAGTCTCGCTAACTCGTACCTGCTTTGCCCAACCTAATGTCCGCCCTTTGAAGGTTGCGTGACTTGGCCGGTTCTGTATGCGCCGGACTGGCCTTTTTGCGAGCCTTTGTTCCGACGTGACCTCGGATGTCTGTCGTTTTGGATGACGAGCTCGGTCATCCTAACAACTAGGATGAAGATTAATTGAATCGTCTAGCTTAATTCGTTTAGTGTTGAGTTGAGACACGGGAATATTTACCCTATCTAAAATGTATCACATGACTACGAATTTAAAGCCGACGTGGTGGTCTTATGCGCGTGTCTCGTTTAGGTGGTGACCCGAGAAATCCTTAACACTGAGTGCCAGCCATTTATTCGTCTAACCCTTCGGGCGCTTACGGGGTATCATCATCAGAACTTAAATAAATGGCAGCAAGCAAAATCTATATGATGATTTATCCAGAGATTGCAAAACCTCGGTTTGGTTATGGCTGGCTGATGATGGCCAATAAGTCAGAAATGGTCATACAAGTCTTCCTTGTCTTTGACAATCGAGTGAGTCGAGACTTACTTGACTCATGGCTCACGGGCCCCCAGTCTATAAACAAGTGCAAGGACACGCCCAATCCATATTCGGTGCTGTGGCCAAATTTCGCCAAAGCAAGTAGCCACTTGGGAAACGCACAGGCCACCGCGCCGTCTTGCAACATTACCGACGAAGAACGAGATGGTTAAACGTCCAATGCCGCCACGTACAGCAAGTCAGGGCCCATATGTCGGTTATCAGGCAGTTCACGCACAAGAGGGCAACTAGCGTTATTTTTCATAGGTGTGCAGTAATGCCTCTGTCCTATAAATACTGTAAATTTCTCTGCGGGTGTTACCCGCTTCAGCTACCACTTTCTGTTCATGTCTCTGATGAAGAATTCGCGACGAATGTCGAAACCTCAGGATAATAGAATTGTAGTCCCAGAGATCGAACCTTTTCCTCACTTTCTTCCTGGGACTCGTATGTTCGCTTGTATAGATAATTTTTTTAACCACTTCGGCCTCTTACAATCCCACCCCAGTGTTTTACAATTATAGAGCTGAAATAAGCGAGATAGGCTTTCAGGTTTTCTGGCTATATTTGGTTTAACGCGGTTTCTGTATATTTCATGGTCCAAAGTGTTGTTACGATAACCCAGGCCGAGATATCACGGCCCAATAAGGCCTTGTGTGAGTCTCACGAGAAAGGACACGACAAGATCGATCGATAGCCTGCCGTGAGTGCGGTTAGCACTTGCCAGGTAACTGCTTGCTAAGCCTGTTCGTTGGGTCCGTCCTAACGCAAAGTTCCTTGAAGTGAAACTTTTCTTTTTGACATAACGGCTGTTATACAGTGTTGCAGGATTCCCTGCTCCTAAGGTCTCGGCCTACTAGAATCTGTCCATATCCGCTAAACTGCACTCAGCATTCCTTACTTTTTACTCACAGCCGCGTCGGGTTCTGAAATCATGCTTGACTGAAAATCAAACTATTGCACACAAATCTCTCCACTAACCTAACGCCCAATATAATGTGAAGCTTTGTTGGTGAAGTCCAGAAGAATATTTAATGATCATAGTACAACCCCTTTTCATTTGGTGAGCTATGAGTAATCATGTTTGACTTCAGGTGCGAAGTGCAAGGAATCTATCATACAACTCACTTTGTTGTTTAGCTCCAATCCAACATTATTGCGCCAGACACCAACTGTCTTCTCTTGGTAGGTCATTTTTGTAACAATCCGACTGTTTTCCTTACCGCCTCCCTGCCCATCATGATTACGTAAAAGTCCACCAACACCACCAGCCTATAGCGTGGTCCGATCCCCGATGCTGATTGGTTCCTTCTGACTCTGTCGCCTGATTGACCCACGGCTTCTGCAACAGTTCTCTGAGAGTTTTCGCGGGTCTGCTAGTCAATAATGTCTACGTCTACCAGCATGGTGAGTGAGCCTGTCTGTGTGCCTGTACGCCAAAAACGTCGAACTCGTGTTCGTCGTCGACTCTCCGCCCAGGCGGACAAACTCCTGCTGTTTCTGCATAGCCTCTTTCCCTGCGTGGTCTATGCCATCCTCATCTACCAGCAGTTCTATCACACAACTGCTGCAAACAGTGCACGGGCCGGCTATTGGGTTGGCGGCATGGGCATCTTCCTGCAGTTTGCACTTGTCTTCTGGCCAATTCTACCTCACAGCGAACTTTGGCTGCTGTCGTTTGCAGTAATTGAGGCCATTTGCGCCTTGCTCGGCGGGACAATTACGCTGATCCAGGACAGCAAACAACGCTTCATCGGAGCCGTCTGCATCGCCAGTGTGCTCTTCACCATCCTGCCAATGTATCTGACTATCTCTACGCTGAAGCACGCTTCGAAGAGCAAGAAAGAGGAAGCAGAAAATGATGAAAAATTGAGTGATTTCTCTTCTGGTCGGTCTCAAGAGTACAAGGAAGCAACCATTATTGATGCGGATAAAGCACCAATCAGGCAGAGAGAAGACTTGGCTTTTTAGCCTAGAGGGAAGCTGTTTTTGAACAAAGCTTGAGGAATCAGGTGATCCACATCAAACAGTAGTTTTTGGCTCAATTTGGAACTCTTTTTATTCCAATGTCTGCACTTTTTCGCTTTCTCAAATCAATGTTATTATCTCTGATCAAATAAATGATTTCCTTGAATGCCAGTGCTTTTTACTCTGGTTAAAAGTTTGTAGGAAATAAGAAGATATTGGCCGATAACTCTATCAAACAACATAGGCTCGGCCTCGAGGGTTCTCTTCACTACAGTTAGCTCTGTGTTTTTTCTTGATGTATTATTCACGTTTAGAGTCAAAGAACGACGGTTGGACCTTTGGATCCAGAATCTTAGCAATAGTTGATCTGTAAAAATTAAACCAAAATCTATTTTAGCACACTATACAGTACGGTTCCGAATTCGTGCAATATGCTGACATTTTCAAAAGATTGATAACACTCGCTAATCGGCATTGAGTAAGCTTGGAATACTGATTATCTTGTAGCCTATTCTCAAGTCATTTCAACCACGATATAATGCCCGCTTTCTAATGAACTTTGTTCTTACCGCTAACAAAACCATGTACTGCCCTTATACATTCAAATATATTTTGTGGAAAACCTGTACGAAATAAATCTTTCTTGCACTCTTCTGCTAGCAAATAACGCCTTCTTTAAGTTCTATAATTTAAGAAAGGGCATCCTTCAGTTTTAGAAACATTTCTAAATCTGAGATTTTTTAAGATTTTGAGTTGTTCGTTCGTAATATAACGTATCTGTATCCGCCCCTAATGTATACAGTATGAGCCACAGCCTATGGCAACATTTTATGTGAGCTATAAGACTTTGTCCGCAAAACTTAGGCAAAGACCTCCTCTTCCTTAAACAGGATGTACACCGAGCGCAGACTATCAACTTTGAATTCAGGCAATTTAGAAATATTTTTAAACCGAAAGGTACACTGTCTCGAAGTTGGAACTTAAAAATGCGTTATTTGCTACCAAACAACTGTAAGGAAGAATTTGTCGTACATGTGTTCCCTAAAGTATAGTTGGACTCAAAAAGGTTGATAAAATCAATGGTAAAAATGCCCAATTTCTAAGTAACCATTTTCTACAGTACATGCCTTTTTTAGCGGCCAGAAAGACGCTCTCTAAAAAGCGGGTATCACCCGGAGACGGAAGTTACTGGAGAATGGGCTACAGGATAGGCAGTATTACCACCTTACTCAACGCTGATTAGTGGGTGAGTATCAATCATTCGCAAAAGTCGGCATGTTGCACGAATTCTGAGCCATACTGTATACGCGATTGTTCAACAAGAGTGAAAATGGCTTGTACGGGCCCATCAACCTTTCATGTCTCTGCTTCAGATTTTCAGATCTGCGAATGTCTAACATGACCGGATAGTGCAGTCAGTTTTTGCAATTATGTGACCTCCAATTTTAGCCCCCCATCGTATCATCGGTATATATATATATATATATATATATATTCCATCGATCGAGTCGCCTTATTCTCAATTACTTTCTGAGACTCGCATGTTCACTTGTATATGCTGGCATGTCAAGTATCTCCTGTTAGCATAATTTTAGCTGGCAGGAAAATGTCTTGATCAATCAACGTATGCATTCTAGATTAATGTACGTTCAACGTGCTTCCTCATCTCCTTCTAATTATGCCCATCATTATGGATAAGAATACAAAGCTAAACATGAAGATTGATAGTGTCTTTACTCTAGCTATCGACCAAGCCAATTATAAGTGCTAGTACTGCCATGAGATACCAGACACGCAAATGCTGGAACGGACCGGAATCCTTCGTGCCTTCACCATGACTGGCGAGTACCTACCCTGGCGCCTTTTCTACGGCGACGTCGTTATCGGGGGTCAGCCAACAAATCGGGACAGCGGTTAGGCACGTTCATCAGAGTCGTATAACATCAAAAAAGCCTTCGGCATCAAAAGTGCGCTAGAGACCACTCCTACGTAAATGTTGTTATTGTGGACCGCCGATGGCCGAACATTCTCAGTGGAAGTTTCCAACTTGCGCGTTAACAACTTGACTCGGTTGTTGACTGCCAGACGCTCACTGTAGGCATTGGTTAGGGGTTAGATAAGTGATCTGTCGTTTTGCTATTCCGAACCCGTTCAGAGTACATTGTTCGGTAGGAGTACCTCGTGGGGCCGCCTGAGGAACGCGCGAAGTGAACGAGAAATTCATTTCCAAGCATAGATCTAAGAGTTCAAGCAGGGCAGATGAAGGTTAGTCCATTTCGTAGGAATTAAGAAATTCTTCTGTGTATTGTCTTGCTAAATCTAATGGTATTGATGTGAAGCGATAGAAGTTTTATCGCAAGCTAGATGATGGGAAAAGTGTGCAATACGCGAAATTCTAACGCGGGAGCAGTTGACGTATTTACACAAATGCCGAAAAATGAAGATTTTGCCAAAGTCTATCCGAATTAAACCTGCTTTAAGAACAACCCAAGGATACGAAATTGCGTCTCGTTATGGTCGAAGCATGCTGAGCACATTCATCTCCAATGCCCACTTAAGACTGCAAAAATTACAAGTCTCTAAAGAACATTGCATGAATTTCTGCCGAGATAAACTCCCTTCACACTTGTTTGAATCTCTAAATGAGACGATTACTCCTGTTTCCAACATTGACCGACAGAAGAAGAGAAACATTTTAGAGAAGAAATGGATGACCATTAACAATACATCCAAACAATCCAGAATTACTCAACAAACGTAACAAATCTGTCATCGAGAGATCTCACAACAACCGAAAAACACGTGCTTTCTATGGGAATGAAATACAACATTGCCGATTCCAAATATCTAGACTTTCTCGCAAATTGAGAATCCATTATATTAACAGAAAATATAACTGAAGATGAACAATTCACAATCCGAAATAACACTTTACACGCCTTAAAGAACCGAACCCCCTATTCAGTGTTATCACGAGAAGAGAAGAAAGCACTTATATATCTGAAAACAGACAAAAACATTGTCATCCTTCCTGCAGATAAAGGAGGCTCAACCGCCGTCTTCGACAAGACAGATTACGATGCAAAAATGCTATCACTACTAGAGGACAAGTCAACATACGAAATCCTCAGTACAGACCCCACCAAAACACAAAATAAAAATATTGAAAAGGTACTTAAACGTCGTACAGGGAAAGAAGAAATATCAGGAGATCTTGCAAAGTCCCTAATACAAACCAAGCAAAACATAGCTAAAATCAACTGACAACCTATAATACACAAGCCCGAAGTACCACTAAGAACGATACTACCATTAATCGGCGCACCCAATTACAAAATCGCAAAGTGGCTATTTCGGAAACTTAACCCATTGTAAAAGATCAATCAACAACTCCATGGAGTTTTTAAACAAGTTAAAAGGGCTTGAAATAACAGCGGACGAAATAACGGTATCATTTGATGTTATATCTCTCTTCACATCAATACCATTAGATTAAGCAAGACAATACACAGAAGAATTACTAAATTCCTACGAAATGGACTTACCTTCGTCTGCCCAGCTTGAACTCTTAGATCTGTGTTTGGAAACGAATTTCTCGTTCGCTCAACAATACTATAAACAAATTAATGGAGCACCCATGGGGTCTTCAATTTCAGGCTTCTTGGCCGAAATAACTATGCAAAAATTAGAAACCATGGTCTTACCACTAGTTAACCCCAAGTTGAGGGTACGCTTTGTCAATGACACGTTTGTCATTGTTCAAAAGGACCAACTGGAAATACTACACAACATTATCAATTCAACAATACCTGGAATCACATTTACACTCGAAAAAGAAATTGACGTCCTCGTACAGCGTAATACTGATGGAACGTTTCAAACATCGGTTTACCACAAAAAGATATATGCTGATGTTATCCCTCATTACAAGAGCAACCACTCTATTGCTCACAAGCGCAGTAGTGTTATCACCTCAATAAATCGAGCAAAAACGCACTGTTCTAACCCCGACCTCTACCAAGCCGAACTCAATTACCTATTCACACTGTTTTCAAAAAAACGGCTACTCCAGAGAGTTCGTGCGTTGATGCATGAAACGGCAAAAGTTTAAACAAAACAAAAAAACTAGAAGGTTCCGATGAAGCGCCTGATCCAAGAAATCGGCTAACACTTCCATACATTAAAAACGTGTCCGAACTCGTTGAAAGACACCTGAGGAAGTATCCAATCCAAGTAGCGCACAAACCAACACATACTCTACGAAACCAACTTGTACATCCTAAGGAGAGGGTTGGCTATTTAGACAGAAAAGAGGGCGTTTACAAAATTCCTTGTAGCTGTTGCAATGCAGTTTATTGCGGACAAACAGGACGATCAGCCTCCACACTCTTAAGGGAACATCAACGAGCGGTTAAGGGACGATATCCGTTGTCCGAGGTCGCCATGCCCACAGTAGAAACTGAGCACCAATTTGCATGGGACAAAACTTGCATTGTCGGCTCTTGCCCATACAAGATGGATCGCAAATTTTTAGAAGCTATGAATTCCGACGAATCCTGCATCAACAGGCACGTTGAATTGGATCCAATATACACCAACCTTAAAAAATCCTGGAAAATAGACCGACCACAAAAGCAGGCTAATGACCACAGCTGATACAGCATTATCGATTTTTTTGACACGTTTAAAAATGTGAACTGTTTCTCAAATTATTTCCTCACGTTTGAAGACGACCTAGCGTGTTAGTGTCGAAAATTTACGAATAAAGTTTGTTACTGTTTTCCGAAGAATTTCTCCATCAAATTATTAATTGTGTGTCTGCTCCGTTTCTAAATTTCGCATAAGCGGGAATTACAATGCACAAAAAGTATATTTCGGCATGAGTTAAATTTAACAAAATCTGGTTTTAATTCAATATTCACGATAATATATGACAAGTGTTTGCTTACGTTGTAAATACTTGATGCGGTAAAACAAGATGTGCTCAAACTCTTTATGCTGCATTTTGTGCCAAAGAAATTCACAGTTCAGCAAAAAATAATTCTAAAAACTGAAATTATTCTTTGTTCCTGGAAATAAATGCGATTCCTCAAAATTGACTTCACTTGCATTTGAGCAACTTCAGACCAAAATATCGGGTTCTTCAATGATATGCTTTTAACTTTTCTTACTTATTTTGGAGCTCTCCCAAAGCACAATACATGAAAGTAGGTTTTTTTCTGTCGCACTAAATAGCACAAGAAATGCTTTCCATATCAAGTTCCTCTCGAATTGGCAGAAATTAATGCCTATCACCTTCAATAAACTTGAATAAAAGGCAGTTATATTGAATAAAGGGCCTTCCCGGGATTAAATCCAATCTGTGGATCAAAATAATGTGGATAAAAATATGCTAATCTACCAAGCTAACTTTCGTCATGACCGCAGCACGATTTCTTACACATACATACTGCATATCTCCTATTCGGGAAGGGGCGCACATCGATCTATTGGCTGCGTGTGTTTGACAATGGTCGCAAACAGACAACCAACTATGAAACCGAAGTCGCTTCCCTCTGTTGCCTATTCGTGATCTTTGCCAAATACACGGAGTCCGTTTGCCTCCGGAGACCAAGAAATCATTGTACGCTAATGTCTGCTTGAATGGGCATCCGATCCCGCATTGCTGGAGAATGGCAGATGACAAGTCATTGGTGAATTTTGGGTAAACGAATTGCTTGTGACCCATCTGTTAGACCGCATCCGAGTACCATCCGCACCGTCTATCGGTGCATATTTGTTTGATGCCGGAGGTGGTCACCAAAGTTATGGTTGGCTAAACGAAGTCAGAAAAAGCCCGAAAAGGTTCTGTGGCCCACTAATCGAAGCAAATATGCGTGTCCCAGGTTCCTGTAGTAAAAAAGATAAAGGCGCAATCACTGGGACAGTAGTTGTATTATTCTGGGCTTTCGGTTTCACTAAATAGAAAGAAATACGAAAATAACTACTATATTCGTTAAAGTAGGTGTATTTATGTCTATTCATTTAAATCAGCTGTTCCCATTCCTAGTGTACCCAGCCTTGCGATTATATTGACTTGAGTTATCTCGGTAGAAAAGAAGCAACACTTACATCTACAATTACTACACAAGCTACTTTTGCCAATGAGGGATAGAATGATGAGATTATGAGGGTTAAAACTGCTACACGAGGGAAACTAAACCCGGATATTTCGTGCGAAGCCACTCGTAGCAGGTGAGGGGTCATAACTCCGTTTTACGAATAGAAGCAAATGTGCATGCCCCAGGTTCTTGTTGTAAAGCAGATAAAGGTGCGATCATTGGAACAGCCCTCTGAAACGATATGGGAGACGACGAGCGCGCAACCCCTCTCCATTTCCACGTAGCAGGACTTCGGCGAAGGAAGAAAACGATACGATATTTGGAACTCAAATCTTTGCGTAGCTACAATAATGCATGATCGAAGTGATCTGGCTCCGTTTCACGGTTTAATTAACGGCTCCCATAGGATGTGGACTGTGAGCATTTTTCCCGTGATACGTGAGATAACTGTTAGGTTTGCGGTCAACATCGACAGTAAGTGCGACAGTCATGCGGCAGCCGCTCAATCTACGCACTCTACCTGCTTCGCATCCGACCCGATTTTGACGACTGTCCTTCACGTGGCAGAAGAAATAGACCGAATTACAAAGGACGACTTTATTGCTTAAGGGCGACAAATGAGTGACAGCAAGTTCTTTTTCAAATAAAACGCACAATTATGATGCATTACTAGGTACTTCATTCTTTAGTGAACTCCGGTTAGCCGGACTAGATAGTGAACAGCGGCAGCAGGTGATACACGGACTCCGGTTTTTCTCACTTTGCTACAGTGTGTTATTTTGTGACAGGGGAATGCAAAGCAAGACCGCCAGGATAGCTCGAAATGCTTTCGCCCAGTCAGGGCTTACGCCTATGCCTAGTCATCTACTCCGCGCGTTATCGGCCTTTCCCACGTTTTCGACCCACTCGCCGCTTCATACCGCGTACGTTCAAAGGTAATCGATACTTCCGCCTCGTCTGATTGGCAGCAGCCGATTTCTTACTCATTCCACAGTCTAATCTTGACACGTCCTAACTTGAGCTCCTAAGTGGCTGGCTATTGTACGCGGAATTGACATTGTCTCCCAAACTGACGCAGCACATCGAGTTTTTTGCAGCCTTTGGAAGTGCCTATGGAGCCGATGTGATATTTTATCTCTACGAAGATCCGCGTGTACCGTGCATCAGTGCGATCCATTCTCCTATACGAATGCGAATGTTGGGCTATGCGCGTGGAAGATGAACGGAATCTAAAGGTCTTTGGCTACTACTACTTCTTGAAGAGTATTCTTCGATTGAAGTACACTGACTTCTTCTCTAAGGAGACCGTCTACATTCGCTGCAACAAAATCACTAGGATATCCTCACTCAGGAAAGACGACTGTGGTGATTTGGACACGTTCTTCGTCGTCAACCCCAGGAGCTCAGTGCTACTGCCCTCGACCTGAAACCGTTACCTAATTGGAGATGTCCAAGAGAGGGTCAACTCAAAACTTGGCTCGACCCAGTTCGTCGGGACATGGAAGTGGTTCTTGAACCTTCGGTAATCAGCGCTGGAGAAGGGACTGGGTAGACTTCTCCAGATCCGCTGCCGCCAATCGTCGCGCATGGAGAGGTACCGTCCCTGACATCATCGAGACCGGCTAGATCAGGCATGACCACAGCCGTAACAAGTACAAAAGGAAGTAAGAAACAAGGTGATACAACTTGTATTGAATTCACAACACCTTTATGCACGGCATTGCCAGTTAGGCATATGGCTTGTGACATATACAAACTCACAAACATGTTTCTATACATTGGAATTTTTAAAAAATGAACAGAATGCCTACACCCAAACAGGCGAAAAAGCAAAGTTAAAAGTGTGGGGGGGGTAAGTAAAGAGCATTAATGGACAAAAAGAAACTAAAAAAAAACATTTTAGACGGATCAAAACACACTGTGTAAAAAAGGGTTGACAGTAAAGAAGAAAGAAAGAGGAAAAGCGAAAATCATTCCAAAAAGAGGAGGAGAGAATAACGGCAAAGTCAGACAGCGGAGAGAACTAAGAAGACAACAACGTCCAAACTCGCAAGTACGCACGCACGCACAACTATGGCAAGATACACGTGGCTGCTACCGGCTGGTACACAGAACCGGGAAAAGTCAGTTAAAAATCACTACGGGTAAGTTATCGTATGGCTACATTCGGAGAAAAAAACACAGAGTATGTATGTACATCATCCATCCTGTCCCAATCAACGCACTTCCGAAAGCCCGCTGGTAGAGAAGACATGCTAGCCTATGAGAGATACACACACAGGCATACAAACAGGCCTTCTAAACGCTGACTCTACACACTACGCGAGACGGAGGCATCGTCAAAGAGACTGCTGCTGCCATAAAGACTGTCGGAGAGATCACATAGGCTAGCCGGCGAAGCGCAAGACTCGGCGGAGTACAGCGACGCGGGTTCTGCCTTCGCAGGCTGCATATGTGCACGCTTCTGGTCTGCCACGCTGTTGTTGATCGCAGTCACAGCCCGGCGTTTGGCCCATCGTGCCGGGCTGTCAGCAGAATGCACGAGCAGGTCAGAAGCCCGGGAGGAGGTCAGGGTGGAGGGACGTCTGGATCGACGCAGCGGAGTTGAGGTGACTAGCAGGTCACCTGCGGTCATCTGATCAGCTAGGGCCGTGGCGGAGAGGTGCGAAGAGGAGGAATAGCAACTATCGCCTGAGACAGTAGTGCTGGCATCGAAGCTGGGGGCCTGAAAAGAGGAGCTGCCCTCGCAGCAGGGCGGAGTCGAGGGCTGAGACTCGAGGCAAGCCGACGCGTTCTCCTTCGTCCGCGAGCCCCTTCGAATCGATGGCGGAGGTGTAGGAGAGTTGGGTGTAGCACCGCAGGCCAACTTCATATTTCGGCGAACCATGGGGTGTGGCGGAAAACGCTGGGGATCACAGTTGGTGAGGTAGTCTATTATGCGCGTGTCTCGGAGACGGCAACGTCCGCCCTGGAGCTGATCAAGCACGTCAAATGCACGTTCTACGCCGGTTAAGAAGGCACCGTGGGTGCACTGCTGCCCACCAGTGCTGTCGATTGTGCCCTCACCGGCGAAGAGGAGACGTGGTGGGCCCTACCAGGAAATGAAGAAATATCAATAACTATGTTGAGTCAAATATAGAGGTGGGAAAATTAACGATACGTGGATGCTCCTCGTAGCGCCGGCGTCAAGCCCGAAAACGGTCACGTGACTGCTCTCTTCTATCTGCTTCTGGGACAGCCAATCACAAGTTCCGTAGGCTACTATTGGCCAAGCAGTTGACCAAGCGAACAGTGACTCACTCTCGCATGAGGATTAGGTATTCACGTCCACAGCACGCTAGCAGACAGAAACACGCACAAGGCCCCGGGCCTGCCGCCTGTCGGGAGTTCAGAGTGCCACTGAGCTCTCGTATACAAGAAGCAATTTCAGTCAGTTAGTATTAGTCAGTATATTTGGAGTAAATGACCGAAGCCCTTAAAAACTCAATTAAAATGGTACAGGAATGCATAAGTTTTTGTGCAATATGCAAACATTGTTACAGATCGCTTTTGTTGTGCAAAAGTGCATAGACATAATTTGGAAATATAAATTGTTGAAAAGGTGAGGCGTTTGCGGAATGGCAGCGTACAAATGTTCACTGTATATGCAGTCTCTTAAAATCTTCTAATGTAAATAAATACGCTGTTTAAATCAAACGAGTAGTATGTTTTTTGTAGTGTTATGTCAGTGGGGTGTTGGGTTTTAACAGATGATTATCCAAACGTCTCTTGAAGACGTTCACAGCGGGTGAATGCACAATAGACTCGGGCAAGGAGTTCCACTGTCGAATGATCCTTTGAGAGAAGAAGGATGAACGTTGGTTTGTTCGGCTTAGTTCCTTCTTCAACTGGCAGTCATGTCTTCTGACTGGTCTTACCCTTTCCATGTCTTCTACTGGTCTTACCCTTTCCCATCCTATACGGGACTGAATGTGATAACTTTAGTACTCTCAGCAAACTCACGACACCGACGTGTAACTTTCGTTGGAGAATACAAGCCATCATTAGAAACAAGTAACTTCAAAATACAAGAAAGCACAATTGCAGAACTGTCTTGCGTTAAACTAGAACGATTTAAAAATAGACGCTCTGGCTCAAGCTTACTGAGGTTGTTTCCAATCATCCAATATTCTTTTATACAAAGCATCGAAAACGAATAAACCAGTCAAGGAACTCCAGACTTCGGCTGGCCGTCCATTACAAAGAAATAAGGCTTAGTTTGCCTTCCATTTGTGAGTGGAAACATAATAAACAACGCAAGATGCGCTAAGACGATAACAGGATGTGGATGACCTGTCTTGGCCTCGATATAGCTAGCTTGGCCAAGTCGGGTGGTTGACATTTTTTACGAAGCATCCAAAATTAAAAAGTTACAGGGTTCAGTGCTACACACAGTCATTAAGGTGAAATTGGGTGCAGAAAGGTATACAATTTGTTCAAAATAAACGTCAAGGGCAGGTTAAACTGTGAACATCAAAGTAAACATTTTTGCTTGAGAAGTCTAGTTGGCAAACATACGTTTTCGGTAATTAATCATCGGCCCTGTACAATTTCATTGATAATGAAAATAGTAGAGTTGGGTAGGTCTAATAAATATCTTAGGATTTATCAATAGAAGTGAATATGTGAGTTCCAGGAAGCAGTTCAGAAGAAGAGGCGATCACAGGAATAACAGTTTTCGGATTCTATCGAGAATCCTTAATCGTAGATAATGGTAGGATAGTCTGAGCCATGTGCAGATATGATCTACTATTATTTTTTCTACCCGGTAAAACTACTACGCTTTTGGTGACAAAGAGTGGGGATAAACGTGGTGAGTAGGATGAACCAGGCATACCGTCTCAACCTCCAAAGTGTAAAATATAGAGGATGCAAACTGCCTATGAGACACAGCATTATATCGTTTATACACGCTACTTATTGTACGCAAGTAGCAATTATTGTTTCAATAAGCATGGGAGGAGACAAATTTATCCCGGCAGAAAAGGGACTAGAGAACTGGTCACAAAGGTAGTCCACGATTGCCGATTTTATTCTCTTAGTATGACCGGCATAGAAGGATTTCTTGGTAATTTGAAAATGCATGAGTAGGTTGGATCCTAAGAGGACATTCTAAGTATGGCTTACATCAAGCGGTAGGCTTTCTGCGTAGGCACGTCGATCCTGGTCTCCACTATCGGGCTCCCCGGCCGTGTAGGCACCCAAACTGAAGGGATCCTCGGACCAGCGAGTCACATGACTGAAGATGGGGGCGGGCACGGACTGCAGTTGGTACATGCCACCGAGGATTTTCAAAATATCTTCCACCACCGCCTCGTTTGTCCGCCCGTGCAGGCGTAACGGTGAACCGGCCCAGATGTGGAACAGCAGGACACCGCAATTGCCAAATCGGTCAAGATTGAGGATGTGCAGGTTGGCGTCGCTACTGTTCAACTGGGCAGCGTTTCTGTCCCAAAAGATGTCCTCTGGCCGAAAGACCAGGAAGACCTAAGGAAGGGGACAGGATTAAAACTGTTTTGTCAAATTTGACAGAAAGTATAATTATTGAAAAAGAATAAAACCAAGCATAAGCACGTTCCTACGAAATAAAGTTTGCGAAAGTCAGTACCAGTCTTGAGTAATTGTGTTGACGACTGTTTTCTTGACATTTTTATGGATGGCGAAGGAATGGAGGTCAAGTAGACGTAAGAATAATAGTGAGACCACCGACTTCGATGATGCCTACCTATAGATAAAACTTTACATTTGTATATGCTATTCATTATTTTACAGTAACACACTTTACGTTGGATATATTATGTACACAAAAGACTATTCTGACTGCTCACACGCACACGTTAAAATTTGTACATGTATATATGTTACTCACTGTTTATAGTGACAGATTTTATGTTGGATATTTCATGCATACTGTTTTCAATAGGGTCTTCAAAGGCATTGCCTACTACCCTAAATATACTGAACTGTATACCCAAGAGCAGGGATGGTGACTGTAGTCAGGTATAGTGAGAGTAGACGAGCAGCCAACTACCCCACTTTAAACCCTCTCCCCGATTAAACCGGAAACAATACAGAGTCGAGATGACCGAGCAGCAATCAGGCACTATTTCTGACGATAGTATTTGTCAGAGTTGACACTGGGGCTTATAGCCCCTCGATCTCAACAAGGAGGGTGAATCTGGGTTCAGGCTATTCCGAGTAAATATATGTTTGGTGCCGAGAAAACACTTAAGGATGACAATATTACTAGCCTAACGGACGTGAACGCTCACCCGGGTGTCTTACAAATCAGCCCGGATGAAAGTTAGGATGCGTGTAAGCTTATATTCCTATATTTTATGCTTGTTGCAAGAATAGGAGGTATGTCAGCTATTGATAAAATTATAGGGATCTAATACTAGAATATACTATCTGCTGGTCTTGGTAAGTATGATTACGAGGATTAGCCCTTTTAGCGGTGGCATATTACCTCTAGCAGCAGTGTCCTAGCCCAAACTTAGTAAAATGTGACACGGCTTTTGGTGGACAGAGGTAAAAGGGTGGAGACCAAGGCAAGTCGTGGGTATTAAGTGTGTGCGTTCGACCATCGACTTCGATGAAGTCCAACAAGTGCACCAACAGGTTATGACAGAACGTGACGGTCTCAGGGGATAGTTTTAAAGTGAATGCGGACGTAGTTAGCGCCAACCACACTCTTCACCTTCGCCTGGAGTGTCGAAGACTATACGGGGCCCGGCGTAGGCTGTTTTCTCCGATGCAAGCCGAAACACCGCCAAACTTAATCTTAAGTCACAGTAAACTTTGCGCGGATACAACTGTACTATCTACCCTCACTTACTCTTAGTAGGTGTGAATAGAGGCCCAAGGAGGCCGAGGCTAATACGGTTACTACATTTTCTACTACTGCTGAATGTACTGTACTGGTAATATTTCTGCCGCTAGCATTTGTCAGAAGTGACGCTGGTTTGGAGGTAACACTGGGGCTCATACCTACTTTCTTCCCAACAAGGAGTGGGAAATCTGGGTTTATGCTAGTTCGAGTAACCACATGTCGGAGGCCCGGAGCACATCGGGACTTTCATTGTCTTCCACCCTCTCACCTGCTGCTAGATGTCATATGCCACTACTAAGAGTGCTAATTCTATTAATCATACTTACTAAGACCAGTGGATAGTATATTCTAGTAATGTATTCCTATTATTGTATCAATAGCTGGCATGTATCCTATTATTGTAACAAGCATAACAGATGGGAAATGTGAGCTTACGCGCGTCCTAAACTTCATCTGGGCTGATTTTTAAGACACCCCGGCGAGCGTTCACGTCCGATAGGCGAGTAATATTGTCATCCTGATGTGTACGAGGACAAATCCCATTTATAGAGCTGCTATATGAAGGCAAGAGCGTATATTAACTGCTAGCATCCATATTCAGTAACGCGTGTTGGAAGGTTGGAATGCCTTCAAAAGCTAAAATCTGTTTAGCATAAATCAAAAAGCCGCCACACCAGGCAGTGCGGTCACACAAACTTCTGGGTCAGCAACTTTACTCAACTACACTCAGGCTTATGTATGTTCAGCTCTGCACAATAAATGGACCCCTGTCCGCGTGCAAGCAAGGGAGGCAACGAACAAACTCGTAAATGCAGAGCTGTCTTCCAATCCAGGTCTTGATCCACTTGACAATGCTGCGGTATATAATCAAAAGTGGATATCGTTCCAAACTTAAAACAGCACGGCGAACGAGATCGTGTATAAAACTCTACTACGACAAGTTCGGCTGTCAATTTCGACGAGATCCACCCTGTGTCTCACGGCAGAGTTGTGCAGGAACGGTGAATTTTGCTGCATATAGCCCAGTCTCCTACTCCCACACTTGGTCACATTAAGGAGCCATTGCAGGCTGACTTACAGTCCGCTAGTCAACCACTTCGCTCCACACAACACCAACTGGGCTGACTGCGCGGTCTTTCAGTTACAGACAACTACGGGGGCTAGTTTATACAAACTTTCCACGTCTTATGCGGGCAGGACTGCAATTTAATACCCGGATGTTTCTTAAGGGTAGAAACTACTACTAACCTACGAGGTCATCCACTAAAACTACGGGCGACCGTTTTGCAGCTAAACACACTAAAAGTCTTCTCCGGGAAAGTGGTTAAAGTTTGGAATGCCTTGCCAGGAGCTATTCTTATGCCGGCATCCATGGAAGCCTTTAAGGGGAAACTCGACCAGACTTGTAGTACGCATCACAATTTCATCCGGTTGCTGTCATCTCGATGCCTCACACTAACAATTTATTACTGTTATAATACTGCTTGAAATCGCTAAACAACGTGTGATTAGAGTTTACTGGCGTCTTACCTTCAGCGTACATTCCCTACGGAAATAGATCATTTTGCTTTCGCAGTGGGGTAGGTGTGCTTAAAGTGCCTGCTGTAGTACGTGCATGCTAACATAACATTTTTTAAAATACTGCTGACGCACGAACTGTTTCATATACCTGCAGGTCTTTCTTTCATATTCCCTTTGTTCAGTACGTCAAAGAAGTCGTGCAAAGGTTATCCTGAGAACGCCTTTTAGTAGAGAAAACTGCCTATTTAGTTAAGTTTATTGGGGGCAATAGGCATTCATTATGGTGAACCGATAATTAGCTCGACATCGAATATTTTCCCTATGCCAATAAGTAAGAAAGAACCCAAAAGTTTAATAATATGCATTATGCCATGGGAGAACTCCAAAATACGTAAGAAAAGTTTAAAAAATATCCCTTCAAGAGCCGGAAAATGTATTCCGAAGTTCCTCAAATGCAAGTGAAGCCAACTTTAAGGAATCAATTTCATTTTCAGAAAGAAGGAAAAAAATTAATTCTTTGCTAAACTGTGAAATCTTTGGCACAAAATGTAGTTAAAAAGTGTCAACCGCATTTTATTTTATCGCATTAAGCATTTGGGACGTAACCAAAACTGGCCATATATTATCATGACGGTAAAAGTTTCGCAGGTAACCAGAAAGAAGCTCGTCCACGTAACCAAAACGTCTCTAGAGTAGGCTGTACGATAACCAGTACGACAATCCTACGTAAGCATACGTTTTGGAACAGGAAACACATTTTGGAATATCGGGGACACTTAATGAGATAGTAAACCTACTTTATGGCCACAGACCTAATGAGAAAGTTCGCGTTCCAGGTATTTGCTTGGATAAGGAAGGAGACGAGTCAAACACCTCAAAAGCCGAGAGGTTGAAGCGTGAAGCGCGGTTCTCAGATAGCAACTCTGTCAACAGGCATCTGAACCTGCCTGCAGCCTACAAAGTCTTGCGCCAATACGTTGGCAAAGAACAGCACAAGGCCGAACCAAACGTAGGAATGGCAAGCGATGAGGACCCAAGAACGAACCGGCCGGAAGAGGAGGCAGGCTCACCAGGACGCTCTACCACGGGGACAAGGCGCAACACTAAGTGCTGTTCATGATTCGCCCTGTTATTTTGCCATCCGTGCCCGCGACCAGAGCCCAGTTCTCTACAAGCATGCAGGCTGCCACGTCAAGGTCAAACGCCGTAACTCCAGGGACGTGCGCAAAGGAAACACGATAAGATAGCGTGGACATGGACTAATCGCAAGGACCACCCCCCCCCCCCCCCCCCTACCAACCCCATTCACGCGTAGTCAACGCTTGTTGTTTTCTCATTTTCTCTGACGATGGCTTCTCGTGTGGAGCCGAAAGCTCAGGCCAATAAATTAATTGATCTGGTACTCAACTCGTCTCCTTACTTATCCAGGTCAAAGAACTGCATTTCCGTAATCTTCATGGGCCACTTTCCCGTAGATGACGGCCCAAATCGCTGTTGTCGCAAGCGATTTCCTGTGTCCATGTGTGGCTGGCTGAGCAGTCTCGCATTGCTATGCAAGCATTCCGAGCGCGCAACCGTCGTAGTCTAGGGAGTAACTTGAGTCACACCATGCCGCCCGCTGTCCGCGAACCACAGGATGACAAAAACGCTGACGCATTAACGGCAACAAAAGTTCGTCAAAGCCGGCGTCGGCGGAGGTAACGATGGCGTAGCTGGCTGTTTGCGGGTGAGTACTTTCCCCACTAGAGGACAGTCATTCGACAAGATATCATGCCAGGCGTTGAAGTCTGCGTTACCAGCTGCATATAACATGTTACAACAGGTTGCCGCCCCTGTGGTTGAATGAAAATTGATTCCGAAAAGTGTTCCACGGCCGCTGGGTTCACCGCACGTTCTCGCGTGAAGAACTATCCTGCTGCTGCTAGCCAATAAAGTAGTCACCGGCTATTAAGCCCACCTCAGGCCCAGACAAAATTGGGCTTAATAAGGGGCAGGCGCATTAAGCGGAGAGTCCTAGTTCTTGATTAGCAAACGCAGGATAGGAACTATACATTAAATACGTACTGTATTAGGTGTAGAGCTTGGTTATGCATAAGAAAAGAATGCTACCCACATTCTGGAAGAAGGCCACGAATTCGACTTCTCGAACACACGGATAATGGCACGAGCCAGTAATAGGACGGAAAGCTGTGGTTCACTAACAGGAAAGCCTTTGATTGGCAGAGACGGCAGCCCCTCTGCTAACCTACCGGTCCGTGACTTTGGAGCAACCGCTGCCACGTTGCTACTTTTAGTGAAGATGGGCCGGCGCCCAAATAAAAAGACTCCACATGTAAAAGATGATGAGAACAAAACCATTAACAGTAAACGAAAAGCCCAGGCAAAGGGACACACTATAGCACATACACGTACACGAAAAAGCTGTCGCAAGAATCGAAACAACTACCACCTTCGGGGTGTATTTGATACATACGAACAAACCACAGAAACCATTTGTGCCGTTGAGTTAAACTTTCATTGAATCACACGGTTTGATGTCTGGACTTCGAACCTTCGGGCATATTAATTGATGTGTATGTAAATATGTTTTCACTCTACAAGCAAAGCCGAGATGTGTGCAACTTGTTTTATACTCGGCAACCTTTCATAAGTGACATATACCCAGTGTTTTCCTGAATGTTTTATACTCTTATATGTCAATATACACAATATGTTGACGTTCAACATAAAATACGCAGAGCTTCCATCTTGTTTGTTTCATTTGCCATTTTATATCAATAAGCGGCTTCGTATCGTACTTCGCCAAGGATCTACATTTTAGTCAAATACGTGTATGTATTGAGATGCTCATTGTAAGCTACAAACACCCTTCGGAAAATATGCACGAACCAGTCACTATAGCCTTTTCGCTGCGCATCAGTTTTCGAAAAACAGGTGAAAACTTATTGGAAATACGTCAGTCTCTGTTAATTTAGAGGAATCGAATTCGTTTTCTATATTTCTGTGAGCCGCATATCCGCCTTTTTAACAACTAGGCTACTCGATGCGAAAAAATTGGAAGCCAGGTTCTTCAGCTTTATTTTCAAATGTTTCAGTCGATAATTAAAACATAGGTAGGTCTACCCACGATCAAAAGAGCGTCAAGTGGAATCGACAGAGAAGCATCTCCTTTCAGGAAAATGTGCATTCCCGATGAAACGAGTAAGCATAAGACCTAGAGTAAGCCCCGATCCCGATAAAAGTGGACCCTAATCTAACAGTCAGTCCAGTATTTTATTCGATTGCTACCTTCTCTCAGACCTGAACTCATTGAAATTCGGTCCAATGAGGTATCCTCTTTCTAGTACAGTAGTCGCCGGTTATTAAGCCCACCACGAAGCCAGACTAAATTGGGCTTAATAAGCGGTGGGCGCACTAACCGGCGGGTCCTAGTTCTTTATTAGCAAACGCACGATAGGCACTTCATTACATACGAACTGTATTAGGTGTAGAGCTTGGTTATGTACAAGAAAAGAATACTGTTTGTCTGTATTTTACGTAATAACAAAAACAAAAAATTATTTGTGACACGTAACCAGTTGCGCACGCAGAGAGATGAGAATTTCACTCTATCCTGTTGACAAACAGGGCTTTGTAGCCGGCGACTGGGCTTATTAGCCGGCGGATTTTGCTAGGTAAAATTCCGTCCCAAGCTGACTTGGGCTTAATACGCGGCTGGGCTTATTAGTCGTGGGCTTAATAACCGGCGACTACTGTAAAAGCTTAAAATTTGCATGCTTAAAACTATTTTTCTGAGTCCGGACGATTCAGTTCTTCATCTAAAGAAGCGTACTGAAGCAATGCGCCCCGAATCTACGCAAGTTCTATTAGTAAGATGGTCACGGGTATTGTTCCTATCTCAGAGGACCCCCGAATCGTACAAAAGGTATAAGGCGCAGAGAAACAGGGTTAAGAGCCTGATACGAATTAGCCGCCAAAACTTGGAGAATAATCTAATAAACCGTACAGTAGGAAACCCAAAGCTTTTCTACAGCTATGGTAGACAATGCACTCGAAATAGAGACCCTATTCCTCTGTTAAAAACAGACGACGGTGTAGAAATTTGCGAGATTAACGAAAAGGCGGAACATCTATACTGCTTCTTTCAGTCGGTCTTTACGAGAGAGGCTGAGTTCACCGCTGTAAACTGCAGTGTAGGTGGGATGCAGACCATAGACTCGGTTGCACTCACGGAAGCTACCGTTCTGCGAGAACTTCTACAGCTCAAAGAAACGAAGTCGTCAGGTCCGGATGAGATACCTGCAAAACTATTAAAAGAGCTAGCCATAGAGTTGGCGGTACCCCTGTACCTACTCGTCCGAGCTTCTCTTAATAATGGAAGAGTGCTACCCGATCGGAAGGCAGCGTGGATCTCACCCATCCACAAAAGTGGGAGTCGAGCGACCGCAACTAACTACAGATCGGTCAGCCTCACCTCGGTATCCTGCACGCTTATGGAACGCATAGTCAAACGCGAGCTGATGCACTTTTCGGCGCAACATCGACTTCTTTCTGAAAGGCCACGCGGATTCCGCAGGAGAAGGTTCTGCTTGACCAATCTGCTCTATTGTCTAGAACAGTGGACCCCAGCGATCGCTGAAGGGAATACGGCACATACAGTCTTCGAAGACTTCAAGAAGGCGTTTGACACGGTGCCTCATCAACGTCTCCTATACAAGCTCAGCCGCAGAGGGGTAAGAGGAAACCTTTTTCAGTGGATCGCAAACTTCTTAACTGGTAGTACCCAGACCGTATGTATTGGCGAACAGCGATCAGCGGAGGTAGCAGTTGAGAGCGGGGTTCCACAGGGTTCTATTCCTGGCCCTATCCTCTTCCTTATATATATTGATGACTGCATAAGCGGACTAGACTTCGAAGTCGCAATGTATGCTGATGACCTAAAACTCTGGAAGGTCATACGCAATCAAGACGATGAATTAAACCTCAAGGCAAATTTGCATCGACTGGAGCAATGGTCGACCCTTTGGCTCATGCCATTTAATGTGGCCAAATGCAACTTAATGCGATTCGGTAGAACCAGCACTGCACCTCGAAGGGTGTATAACCTGAATCACAGGCTGCTGGCAAAGGTAGAAGCTCAGAAAGACCTGGGGGTGTGGTTCACGCCTTCACTTAAGCCATCACTCCATGTCCTGAAAGTGGCTAAATCCGCAATGTCGAGCTTGTATCTAATCAAGCGCGCCTTTGCTAAGTTTGACAAATTGTATTTGGCAAGGTCTTCGGCACGTTCGTGCGACCCCAACTGGAACTTGCCATCCAAGCCTGGATACCTTGGACAGCCAAAAACCGAAAAACTCTCGAAAGGGTACAAAGACGCGCAACAAAATTAGTACGAGGCCAACGGAACCTCCTTTATGAGACGCGATTGGTCAATCTTGACTTGTTTCCTCCGGATTACATGCAGCTATGCGGGGACCTAATCCAGGCATTTCGCATGCTGCGTGGTCAAGATTGCTGCCTCCAAACAAACGACTTCTTTGAGCGGCCACCACCTCTAGGCTGCGAGGACACCGCCTCAAATTACGTGTGACTGGGGCAAGACTTGACTCAAGAAATTCTTTTTCTCTAATAGGGTAATCCAGGCATGGAATGCCTTTCCTGCATACATTGTCATGTCCCCTTCCGTAAATATTTTCAAAGCAAAACTTGATAAGTACCGATTTAATGAGTAACGTCGAGATGGAATGCTCTAGATCCAAACACTGAAATGCTATAAATATATACTAATAGAAATTTTTAAGTAGTATTATTATTAGTAGTAGTATTTAACCAAATGAGTTTTAAGCAATTACCTAGCTACCGACGTCTCTGCCCACTATGCGAGCTGAGCTGATCGCGTCTGTGGTCGCATCTACCGTACCTATGGTCCTAGGCTACGCGGCCCTGTCACGCCCTTTCTCGTATCGACCAACTGGTGACGACGTGGTGGGCTCCTCTGCCCTCACAGCAAAGGCGTATCATAAAAGCATCTCCGGTTCTTCGGGACGTTCTCGTGACTCTGAGGTCTCCTCCTCGAATGGCCCTTCGGATGTGGATATCACTCACCATGGACGCCATGGCTGCCGCCAACATTCACAGAAGCATCATGCTCCTATCATTGACATTCACATACTTTTCCCTCACGAGCGACAGTTTTTCGCCTAAAAACCACAAATGACATTCCATTTTGAATTATGAGCCAGCCTTAGGATTTTTTCACTGTCTGCTCTTTTTGCTCATTTACTTTGCTGGCTCGTGTGAACTGAGTGTGAGTGTATTACTTGAAGCAAGCGAGTAGTCGTCTAAAATTGTGTCAACGACTTCTTAGAAATTTTCGGCTGTGCCGATGCATTTCTTAAATCCTGTGTACCAAGAGGGAGTTTAAAGGCGTTTGCCTGTATTTCCTTTATTAAACTTGACTTGACTTGACTAGTTGTGCGCTGAATTGACTGCTCACTGCTCTTCTTGGGAAAAAGCACTTATGTGTGCACATCCAAGACCACCAAAGGAGGTGCCTGGTAAAACCACACTGTTTTTCAAGGGACCTCGCTTGCTGGAGTTATTCAACCTAAATGGCACAGATGGTATATCTGTTCATCGTGATTTCTAGCCTGCTCGCAGCCACGGACCAGATGCTGCCACTAAATTGCACGGTCTAGCAAAACTGGCTGACATGCTCCGATAAACCACATGAAGGTACAGTATTGAACCACACTGTCTGTTATTCAAGGGACCTAATGGATGGTGCTCTCGTGTGAACAGGCGCAAGATCGACGCGCCTGGACTGCTGTGATTCATGATGCAGTCAACGTCAAAACTGATGCCGGCTCAACCCGCCCGAGGTGAATGCCGTTACAAGTACAAGTACAAGTAAGTGTGGTTAAAAAGGGATGACGATGCTGGTGCAAGGAAGACAGTGTTTTGGGAATGCCTCTAACAGAAGTCCGATTCCACCACAGCTGTTTACGTAGTCGTGAGCTAGCGCTCCTTATCAGTTTGCATGGTCTTTGCCTACGCAGGCATTGATATCACCAAAAGAGGTAATTCATCCACCCTCGAGAGCAACAGGAAGGTTACCAAAACGTGTTGAGGCAATAAAGACGGGGGCGGAGACGGCGAGGTTTTCTACCGATCATGTTTCGACCGTATGTAGCGTGTCTAAAATGTCTGGCCAGTCGTGTAGAAGGCACGAACAGACATTTACTAGGGGGCGAATATTCTAGTCTCCTCTCCCCTGTCATGTGAGTTTGTCTCTGGAAAAGGCCAGAAAGCCATCCCAGGCGGCTATGAAGTTTCGTACTCGACCACAAATTTGGTTTCACGGCAAGCATTACTACCGACAGACGGTAGAGAGAAGCGGGTAAGCAAGCTTGTTGGTTGCTATACAACACACCCAAGCCACGGTTCGATTACGGACAGCGTGAATGTCAGCATCTTCAGGGCATATTTTGTATGCCCATCTCGTTTTGGAAGGTCGATAACTTGTACTTGTAACGGCTGTGATCATGTCTGATCTAGCCGGTCTCGATGATGTCAGGGACGGTATCTCTCCATGCGCGACGGTTGACGGCAGCGGATCCGGAGAGCTCTACCCAGCCCCTTTTCCAGCGTCCGAGACAGAATACCGAAGGTCCAACAACCAATTGCATGTCTTGACGATGTCGAACGAAGTCTTCAGTTGCCCTCCTCTTCGACGTTTCCAGGTGGGCTTCGGCGGTGGGTCGAGGGCAGCGTAGCTCAGCTCGTGGGGCGGACGACGGAGAACGTGTCCAAACCATCTCAGTCGCCTTTCTTGAATGGCCTGAGATATTCTCGTGATACGATCGCAGCGGGTGCAGACTGCCTCATTTGGGATGAAGTCGCTATACGTAACTCGCAGGACCGTCCTCAGGCACCGGTGGTCAAAGGCCTCCAGTCTTCGCTTATCTTCAGCGCGCACAACTCAGTATTCACATCAACAGAGGAGAACTGACCGGATGGATGCACGGTGATGGAGATGTCACGTCAGATCCATAGAAACATTCGAAAGATTGAAAACCCAGCGAGCAGCAGCAACAGGGGAGAAAATGTCGTCCATGCTCTGCCCATTCAGTAGCAGCCTCGCCCCGAGGTATTTAAAGCCGTCTGCTTCTTCAAATTGATGGCCGTTAATCCCCAGGGGTGCCTTCTCCTGGTCAGGGATGCAGCTCGAGAAGGTCCGTAATGCATCCCTAAACAGGGCTGCTTCGACTGCAGTAGAATCCCCTAGTAGAGGATGGTTGTTGAAATGGAGAAAACGACCTGAGATGGTCTACAGCGTCAACAGAATGGCATGCAACCCATCCCGTAGAATGCTTTCGGGGAGAAACGGCAGGGACGAGAGTGGAACCACAAACGTACTTATATGTCAAAACACGATATGTGCCCTCAGTACACTTGGTCTGTCACAGGCCAAGAATTGCCAGAGGATGCAACTTAAGTAAGGAGCATTGCTCGCTGCCGACACCCGCAGAAAGGCGATCCACTGGGATCACAGCTTCGAAGAATCATGAACGCCAACTGGGTGCCTGGTGAATGTCGAAGAATCATCACCCTTCCCTGCGACTGTCTCTGATGACGAGTTCGAGCGAGAATCCGAGACGTCAGAATAATAAACGGTACGTGCTAGCGCTCGCGTCTTCTTCTTCGTCTGAACTTATTCCTGGAACACGGCTTTTAGCTTCTATCGAAATCCACTAGCATATTAAGGCGTTCACTGTAGGAACCAAAGCAGACGCATCTTCGCCACGTTACCACCCGCTCTCACGGCGGCCAAGGTCTCCTGCACCAATCCCCCTACGGTGGATCTATCTCCCCTCCTCTTCATCGCTGTTTTTTGATGACGGAGCAGCCCCTCCCTACCACGCTGCTCCGACTCCTCCTCCTCGCCGCCGGGATTAAGGCCAATCCGGCGGGACTCCTGATCCAAAAAGGGCCACTAGCGAGCCAGCTAGGCGTTCACTGTGACCAAGGAGCCAGCATCGTGAAAAGGTCCACTGAGAACAACAAAGTGCTTGACGTGGTGGCAAAACAGCAATAAGACTCCTCGTTCGTTACACTTTCTAGGCCCCGCAAAGGGTAAAGACTACAAGTGTCTCGGAGAAGGGCTGCGGTGACGACTTGCGGACGAGCCCGTTTATAGCAAGGATTTGCTGAAAATTTACCTCAGTCTCTATATCTACGCCTGCCATACTCCGATGACTAAACAAAATCCAGACTTGCGATGGTGTAGCAGATGCCAAGGCTGGCCGGTGCGTGACATACACGAACTCCTGCAAATAACACTAAGCGAAATTGGTTTCAAAGAAGGACCAGGGTCCCCGAACCTCCCGTGCCCTAAAAGCTGGGTTGAGACGAGGCTTCTGGGCGTGCATGACTATAAACAGTGAGCCGGACGAGGAAGAGCCTTCGGGATCATGCCCTATATTTGCTACAGATTGGTGAGCTGACTTTGTGGTTGAATGATATTGAAACAGAGAAACTGGAAAACTCAAGCAGAAAATGCAACGAATAAACCTCCCTCCCTGACAATGACACGGAATTGAGCAAAATGATACTATTCACAGCAAACTAACCTTATTGTGTGTGGCGGCGCCCGGATACGGTATTCCCAGATTGTTGATAGCCCGCCTCTTTTTAGCAGGCAGAAGGGGCGTGAAGGCGACTGCACTCCTTTTGTCCAGGCCTTTCAACACGCCCACCGGCAGGGTCACAATGCAAAATCTTGCCTGCAGGGAAAGCCTGGCTGGTAGGTCCCCCTCTTTGGCTACCTCCTCCTCCCCCTCCTGAAGTACGTCTGCCTCCACATCAATGAGAGAGTCTTCTGGGTTCTCCGTGGGAGGCGGGGAGCCTTGAGTCCGCATCCAATTAATGTGGCGCACAACGCAGCCATAGCGGATATCTAGTCCGGCCGCGAGGAAGTCTGTGATCTGAGCGAAACCCGACAGCACCAGCCGATCCTCTGTGTTCCGTTCGACTCGCCTCGCCACCGTGCCAATGAGCGGATGGGTGGCCAGGTAGGCGCGTTTTCGACGCAGCCAGTCGATGCAGGCCTGTTTCTCGGTCAGGGAGGGACAGTGCGGATCGTTGGCCACACCAGCTTGTGCGTCCTTTTCGTAGTAGGAGCCGAGAGGCAGATTGGGTGGCAGACGCGACGCCGGGTTCACGTAGGCGATGTAGCGAGCAAACAGGGCGTCAAAGATGCCGCGTTCACGGTCGGACAAAACAGGTGAAACTCGTTGGCCGGCTTCGTACAGCAACTGTACGCTTTCTTTCAGAGCCCTGCAATATAGGGAGAAAAGGAGAGAGACGCGCGAAGTGTTATACAGACAAAGACGGCGGAGGTGGCATAATGGGGTCAGGCTTATTTTATTGTTATGGTTAGGGGCGTTTGGCAGATTTTCGTAAATTAAGTCGACCCAATTGTGAAAAATTCGCGGCCTCCTCGGTGGGAGTCGAGCCCACACAACAAGGAAGGCTGTTGCGCAGTCAACGCTTTACCGTTGAGCCAAGAGACGCACCACGAACCGTGAATTTAATCATACTTGGGTGGATTTTACCTGCCCACCTTACTGCTCGTATGGAATTCACCATTAAGGAACAGCAAGCTGACTGCTCAGACAGGATTTCCTAAGCAATCATCTAGGATCGATCAGATTACTACTAGGCTTATTTAATTATAAGGGGCGGGGGTTGGCAGATTTCCTGAATACAGTTGACCCAATTGTGAAAAATTTGCGGCTTCGGTGGGAGTCGAACCCACACAGCAGGGAAGGCGTTTGCGCGGCCAACGCTCTGCCATTGAGCTACAAGGCTCGCCGTGAGCACTGGATTCCATGCAAGCAGAAAATCGGGTAACGGTCTCAAGGGTTAGGTCTAAATTGATAGAGGACGTAGTTAGCGGCTCCGCACTCTTCACCTTCTCCTGGAGTCTCGAAGACTAAACGGGGTTCGACGTGGGCTGCTGTATCAAATGCAAGCCAATACACAGCCTAACTTAGGCTTAAGTGACAGTAGACTTTGCGCGGGTCCTAATGTACTATCTACCTTCACTCACCCATAGTAGGTGTGAAGACAGGCCCAAGGAGGCCAAGACTGATTAGGCTACTACTGTTTCTACTACTACTGGCTATCGATGTAGCCGAGTCTTAGTATCAGTACGATCTGTAGTACAACTCAAGACAATGACATTATGTATAAAATGGGATCCAGCTGGTCAATACGATTAACAATCTATCGATTTAAGTTCTGTCGGTAGGAATATAACTGCCATGTGGAACAGTGCAAAAAATAATACAAGTACGAAGAGTATTGGTACTGAAAGCAGTCAGTAGATAAGTAACAGTCACGGAGTGAAGGTCAAGCCAAAAATCATTTGGAGACGGAGGTACATAGCTCATGTGGCTCTTCTATGGGTCTACAGTGACCGATAAACTCTGCCAATAGGTTTGTCAACCCCCTCCTAATAATTAACTGTGTCTGGTAGTCATCTGATAGATTCTAGATTGATTGTTTAGGAAATCTTCCTTGGGTAGTCGGCTTACTGTAGCAGTATGGGTGAACTCCACATGCTACAGTAGATTGGGCGTGTAACACGACCAAATTGAGAAAATTTAAGGCTACGGCGGGGCTTTGATACCTTACTGCTGGCGTGGGTTCGAATGCTACCAAGGCCGCCAATTTTTTTCACAATTCGATCAGGTAAATTAGCTTTATCAGAAAAAATGGCTACAGGATAAAGCATTAAAAATGACAGAAAGAAATCAGTGAATAGTGCGTACACTGTGGGGATAGTAGGTGACAGCCCATAATGAATCGAATTCAGATTTAGTTCTGTAAAGCTTCCCACGTTAGTCTTGAAAATCTAATTCGGCACGCAAGTGTTTCCGGCAATTAAGCTTCAGACCTATACAGTTATCTAAATAAGGACAATATCGAAGATTGATAGGCTGTATAAGTCCATTGAAGGCCACATTGAGGTGCCTTTATTTATGTACTTGTAAATGTGAGGAGGGGTACACTGGTCATATAACTAGGCACCTTAAAAAGAGGGTACTTGAACACATAACTGCTTAGCTAGACAAAAGAAGGAACCATGTCGATTTTGAGTCATATTCTCACACAGATAACCGATATTAATCACCGAGTCGATTTTTCTAAAGGCGTGTGCCAATAGGTGGCATCAACAGCCAAGGCAGTGGCTATACAGCTAGTGGATTCAAGTGTTCGTCGAGAAGCTCACTCAGGTTGCAAGTAAATCGGATATTGTAAAAAATACGGTTAGTTAACCTAGTAGGAGCCTATCTGCTAGCTACCCGGCACGTCCACAGGTGGCAGATAGTGGAGCGACCTTCAGTGAAAGTTAGCTGTGAAGTAAACGGACTCTCGGGTCTGACGAATAAGCAGTCGCGGACCAGCAGCGGCAGTGTTACAAGAGCGCGGCGGGCTGAGGTCTGGCAAGCCAAAAGCCTGTGAAGTGTCGCAAAGCCTGACGACGTCGCTGTAACATGGCGAGCGTGAACCGCCATTAAATAGGTTTGCTAGTCACTGCTGCCTTGTGGTTAGAAAATTGAGCCAAAGCGCTAGAGGAGACAAGCTCGAACAAAATATCCGTGCGGCTGTTGGGGACCCAATCGTACGCGAAACTTCCAAGTCTCCTCAATGAAATACATGTACGTTAACTGCCAATGAATTCTCACACATCTAACCGATATTAATCACCGAGTCGATTCCAAAAAAATATTTCAGGTGACCTACCGGACACCAGCCTATTTCTCTAAAGGCCTGTGCCAACAGATGCTGCCAACAGTCGAAGTAGTGGCTGTACGGCTAGTGAATCCACATGTTTTCCGAGAAGCTCATGCAGGCTACTAGTAAATCGAACATTTTAATAAATACGGTTAGGTACCCCTGAGTGTGGCAATTCAACGCGTTCCTTATCAATGAAAAATGACGCTTTTAAATATACTACAGTTTGAAAGACTGTCATCTGACAGTATAGCCCAGTTCCCCTTTAGACTTAGTCTCAGGTTGAAGTGGCTCCTCTTCAACTTTGACCTCTGTCACTTCTGTGAGATTCGAGATCCCTTCACTGAAGTCTGGTATGTGTGACGCAAAGGATATAGACGACCTGTTAACCTATCAGCAAATGCGTCCATGCTCATGAAGAAAGTTGGAGAAAAGAAGGGGTAAATGTAAAACAAGCCTGCATTATTGTAAAAATGTTCTCGCGCAAGTCACCACTGTGCCCTATTAAATGATGGTTTGAACATCGATTTTGATAAAGTCCGCCATATGCCCAAAACATATTGGTGCAAAGAGGGTGACCGGTAACAGGGGTTAGCTTTATGTGATTGAAGACGTTGCACGCCGTCTACCGTACTCCTTACTTTCACCCAGAGGCAAGAAGACCGAAACTGGATCCAGCGTTGGCTGCTTTCTCTAATGCAGGCCAGAACACAGCGCGTGATTTAGTCTTAGGTGACAGTAAGTTTTGTGAAGACGACTCGATCGCTGGGACAATACTTTTATTCGCCTGACGTTTCGATATCCGTCGAAACGCGGCAGCAGTGCGGCGAAATGATGCCAATTCTCAAGTTGCGGCTCATTCGACGAGACCCAGCCACACATTAAAATTTGATGAGGCTGAAATTCTCGCAAGCGGTGAAAATCGGGTGAGCCGAGAATTACTTGAGTCATGGTTCACGGGCCCCCAATCCATCAACAAGTGCAACGATTTGCCCAATCCATATTTGGTGCTGAGACTCAATTTGGTCAGATCAAGTCGCCGTTTGGCGAACGGAAAGGCCACCGCCTCATCCCATAGCAGTACCGGAGGGCCAGATGACCGGGCAATCATCACATCCGAGTCCACCACGCGTGCTGATAGGTCAGCAGGTCAGAGCCCGCATGCCATTCAACAGACCACCAACACACAGTAATTACTGTATCCTATAAATATTACAAACTACTGTGCATGTGCTACCCTATGTGCTATTGCTCTCTGACTCTGTCTCTGATGACGAATCCGCGACGGATATCGAAACGTCAGGCGAATAAAAGTATTGTCCCAGCGATCGAGTTGTCTTCTTCTCAATTACTTCCTGGGACTCGCATGTTCGCTTGTATTGACAGTTTGTACACCCGCACTATCTACCCTTAATCACCTTCAGTCGATGTCAAGAAAAACTCAAGAAGACCGAGGTTGATACTACCCTATTAAATAGAGCACTAGGCCTCAACGCTTGGAATGGAAAAACTACCTGCTAGATAGTACTGCGGATCGCAACAAATACTATCACCATTTCCACTCCCTTTAATGGTAAACGTGATACACCGTACCAGCCGTTTCTGTCTTAAGAACAGCCAACCAAAGTTAAGCAAAGACGACCAACTTACTGTTCTACTACCGGTTCCAAGGACAAACGTTTCGCTAGTGCTTTGTGGCGACCATTAGCAGTAAGGGTCAGCGAACGTAGAAGACAGCGATCGAGAAGGAAGCTAATTTCTGCTACTTCTGACGTATTGATCTCTTCCCCTGTTTTGGGATCACGCCAGACAGCAACTTCCGGACACTCCCAGCCACGATAGGGACCCAGAACATCGCCTGGGCAGGTGATGGTGAGCATTTTGATTCTACTGGCAAGTGTAAACAGTGGTTGAACCTCCTGATCATTGCAGCATCCATGAAGGTAACTGGCGCCAAGATCTAACACGGGCGGACACCGTAGGCTGGGCACTGTGGCCGAACCTGAACCGGGTGGGAGGGAGATTGTGTGAATGCGGCCACCATGGCGCTTCCTTGCCTCTAAGACCACGACTTTAAGACCTTCTTTGGAAAGCGCTTTCGCAGCGGCCAAACCAGAAATTCCGGCTCCGATGACAATCACATCAAATTTCGCATCAGGCATTGTCCAACTGCAAGGGGAAATGAATTTTGATTAGCAGACTGTCTGAACAAAGTGGCATACATAAATAAAGGTGGTCAAGGGTGATGGTTTGAACCAGTCCTCCATATACCTTTCAGAAAAATGGAAATAAGGTGGGGGTAAAAACTTCACAGTACTAAGACTCATCGACTGCCACAATAATTATGTTGTTACAATTATTCAATGGCTCTAGGAAGTCTCTGTAATCAGGCCAGTTTCTGAGATAGACGACTGTCTGGTAGCCAAATATTTACCCTTTTGCGCGTTGTCCAGTTATGTGTTGAACTTACCATAATCAGTAATCATTAGTACTGCTTCGGTCGGCTTCAGAATCTACATCATTGCAAAATTAGTATAGGCCCATGCCCTACAGTCGGTAACTGTCGCATAAAACCTTTCTGCTGCTGGCAGTCAGACCATAAAACACCGACCACACTAATGTTTGAACAACCATCATCTCCTCGCCTTCCTCGACTGATTTGCCTATTCAAATGTGTTAAAATAAGTCTAACTAACTCAAACAGAGGCTCACCGAATAAATGAAAAAAAATTTGACTGCTGGGGTGCGCTACCAAAGCCTCCTAGTCGGCTTTCCTTTACTACCTTAACGAGTAAAGTACCAGAGGAGACAATTTTGAGTAAGCACTCTAAGTGACTGCTAAAACCGAAATGTCGGGAAAAGGATGTCAGATGTAAATATTGCGATCGATATAAAGACGTCCACGGCTATGGATGCGTTCCGCAACCCTGATCGAGTGATTTGGGTGTGTTGATGACTTTGACTACTCAATCACGAATGTGCCCTTGGTATCCGGTGCTGAAATGTGCGAAAGCTTCTCCAGCCTAGTGTCCGAAGTCTGACGCCGTATAGCCTTTACATATGCAATCCGAATATCTGCTGCTTGTTGGAAGTCTGAATCCGTGACTTAGGCTTTCCAGAAAGGAAGGGCCCGAGGGAAACTGCCAACTCATTATCTTGTACCGTGACCGGCGCGACTATCGGCCGGCCCGTAATTATAGTCCTGTCCGAAAAAGCGCGAGAACTAGCATTCAGTAAATGACTGACTAACGAGAATTTTTTAACGATAATTATGATAAAGAAAGGTATCCGCGGTTGCAAGAACTGATCGGAACACACTATCGTCACGATCTACGGATTGGTTTCGAAGAATTAAATATTCTGACTGGGCCAGGCCGCTTGCCAAGCAGTGTATCCTTTGCACTTAATTGTGGATGGGACAATGATGGGGAAGTTTGGAGTTTTACTGATTGGTGTTGATTATTTGATAAAACATGTTTTCCTAGCCTTATTCTACACCTTTACTGAGATGATATCCCATAGATGGTGTGACGGTATTCTGGTTAATTTAAGGTTCAATAGCTATGTCCATGATCCAAAAATGGTGCACTGTGACAAATCTAACAAGAGAAGTGAATAAGACAGGTATAAAAAGTTCGTGTCACGATATGATAACAGAGCAAAGGCGAGGCTATAAACCTTTGCTCGGCGCTGGATATGCAGTCCCAATTGAAAGAGCCCAGTCCTCAATCTGTAATGCATTTGAGAATAATCTCAGATACTGCCATTGGCGCGACGACTACTGCACTACTTAAGTAGATCAAACTCAATTCCACAACGAGGAACCCCTTCACCACTCCATGAAACGAAGGCGAAGTTGGATGGAGATTATCGAATTAATCGTTAGACTGGGCTGGTGGCTTATTTAGAGCAAGCCATATATGACTGTGACACTCAATAAATACAGGGTCAGAAGTTAATTTGTTGGCACTGGACGGCACAACGGTTAAAATAAGCGCAATGATCGTTGCCTGCTAGTGCTCTGTCTTTTAACAAATTCCCGTTCACAAAATCTTCTCTCAGAGGTTCGATATTCGGTCGGACGTTTGACAGGGTTGTATTCTGTCGGCTAGTCTGTTCTGTGAAATAAATCCACAGAAGGACCCTATGCCAGTTTAAGGATCGAATTTTATTAGAACACAGGTGTACTGACCTAGGCTACGATAATTATATCGTTTAGCTAGCGTTACGCTATTATAACCCAGAGAAAGTACCTTCAAAGGTAAATTGCCTCGGTTAATCACTCAATCCATTTATTACTGTTGGTAAAGAGAGCAGTATTTCGGGGCAAGAAGATGTCCCTCAGGATAAATTGATACCAGTGTGAATACGTGGAAGGTCCCCATATTACTTTGCAAATTGTCTACAAAATGAACAGGACGCTTGTTTGGATTAAAGCTAATCCCACGGAATATTTGCATCGTCATAACGACTCGCACATGTGAATTGTGAATGTTAGGCTCTGTACTTCCGAGACGAAGGAAAAGGGAAGATGTCTCATCATCACATTCATCATCGCTGAGGATCATCCTTCGAAAGAAGTACACTGACTTCCTCTCCAAATAAGCAATCTGATACTACTGTAGCATAGCCTAGCTTGGTATATCAACTAGCATGCAGATTGCAGTCATATTGTAAGCTTTATTACGCCCGGCTAAATGAATGGAAACTGAAAATATTGGAAGGTCCTCGGCTACCGTTGAACAAAATTAGGATAGGCTATAGGAACAGTCAAGTTTTGTTGCTAGAAACTCACAGGGTGCTTAAAACTATTAAAGAAAATGGTCGAAGTGGGTCGGTACCCTATCAGCATTTCGTGCATAGGACTTGAATATATTATTATTTACTAACTGGGCTGTATTTATTATATGGCGCATAGCAGACAACGTTAGTAAGCTGCACGACTGAGAATAAGGCTAAATGACTTATTTATTAAGACGTGTGGCATTTATGCCCCGGGACATAAGCGGACACGGGCTAACGTTTAAATGACTAGCTAAATAAAAAGATACAGTAGCCTGCCAATCCTATAGAAGTCCGGCCATTAAGAAGCACGCCATAATTTTTGAGCATGGCATTGAACAAATAATTAATGTAGCGACTTTTCCAATGGCATGGTAGGGCCATCCTTTTCGAACTTTTTATTCCGAGTGCGAATGTATCTAGGTACAAAGTTGGTCAATATAATGGTGGACCAATTTTGAAAAAAAATCACCAGGTAATCGAAAGCTGTTAGACAAGACACGCGCGTGTCCTATCTCACAGCTTTCGATGGCCCATGCACATGGGTAAACAAATGGCGAATGGGCATGCAAATGATATATTCGAAAAAATTACACTGGCAAATGAGCAACCAGGAAATAGAAACGAAGATTGCTTTGCTAGCTAAGCATCGGATTGGCTGACAGTGTGCAAGTTGCAGAAGTGAGGTGGTCTTGCTGAGACAGGTGCAAAACACAGCAGTCTAAACCTGCAGCTGACAGTTTTCCTCCAGATGCATTCAGCATACGCACTGCCGACCTAGATTTTCACGTGCTCGGCAACCTACGGGGTACGTCAGTCCCAGTTATCAGACCGTGGGACGCCCGCGCAGCATAGCGGCACATTCATTCACGCCCAACACGCAAACGATGCATATGTGTGTGAAAAAATTGTTATATTATAGGAACGGCGAATCTTAGAAGACTATAAAACAGTCGACTCGATACGGCGTTCGCCACTAATGCGTGTGAGCCGCTGAGGCATTTGGTATCACAAATGCCAGTCAGAAAGGCTATTGGGCAGTTAGTCTTAGGAATCAGTGTATACTTCATTTTCAATTTTAATATATTTAAGACAAGAGACCCTAGGCCCGGAGGAGTCTCTTCAAAGATAGCTCAAGACAGAAAAATAAACTCTAACAGGACGGCGATCCTCGAAAGGAACTGGGAACCGCTGACTGTTGTCATCCACAGCCATAAGAAAAAAGGCATCAAGGCGTCTTTCGAAACTGGGAACCGACATTGCTTGGACAATATCCTCACTCAGGGAGTTCCATTCTTTGATGACCTGACAGGAAAACCGGTAATTCTGAGGCAGATGGTCTGA
>JAYGXS010000004.1:64581359-64602017 GCA_036362985.1 Ligula intestinalis | reverse complement strand
GAGTTATTGCGAAAGTGAATCCAATAGCTAACAACGAAAGTCCGCCAGAGGGCTAGGTGAACCGAAATCCCGAAAATAATATTTCCCACGAAGGACGAGAAATTGAAACCGCAATTTGAAGCTAAATATATGTCTAAGTAATGTGTTTTTGACAAATAAACTATAAACTACTAGAAGTACAAAACAAATGATTTGTACAGCGTTTTATGAAACAGAGGACAATATCTGACCAAATCAACGAAGGAGTTTGGTAGCAGATTTTGGCTAAGATAGTCAACTTTTACTGACTGATAATTTATTTAAGAAAACCAAAGACTTTGAGTCGTTTCTTCTCTTATATAAATCAATTTATATAAAGCTTTCACTTATCGGCGCGCGCTTCAAATTGCGGTTTACATTTCTCGTCCTTTGTTGGAAATATTATTTTCGGGATTTCGGTTCACCTAGCCGTCTGGCGGACTTTCGTTGTTAGCTATTGGATTCACGTTCGCAATACCTCCAGCCTCAGAAGACATGACAGGACATTAGTCAAAACGAGCATAATCTCCGTCACTGCCTTCTGTCAACAGTTCTCCTGGATTCCAGCTCTCTACAAACGGCTGAGCCGTTTCAATGACCGTTTTCATAGAGTTGAACGCTTTATACATATTGCACAGAGCTTTAATATCGTTTATCGTCAGTCCGATCTATTATGGGAGACAAAAATAAACGTGTAGATCAGCTTGTAAAAGTTGCGGCGCAAGAGGGACTCGAACCCGAAACCTGTAGTTCGGCGGTATCAGTCGCTCACCACACCATCGGCGTCGACTGCAGGCTCTAATTTAATTTCGATTAAAAGCCCTCGTCGTAATTTCGAGGGCAGAAGTCGCAAGATTGATGCGACGAAATCACCCCCCGCTAAAAGGGCTAAAAGTCTCTCGAGTTCAGTAGACTCAATTTACGAACACCAAGTTGAGCGTCTAATCAACTACACCACGAAGACAAGGGATGACAGTAATCAAAATCGGTTATTAACAGTCAAAAAGCAATCCACTTTATTATTTGATTCAGTAGCGGTCTGTTGTGAAAAGCTGGTGGAAGAAAAAATTGAAATTATGTGCTATACAGCTTTGGAAGATGGGAAGGAATGTTCGCAAGTGCCTACATTCGAAATCCCGACATCATCGCAACAAGGAAAAAAAGTCACGCCACCGCCCGAATTCGAACCCTGGACCCCCCGCATAGAAGTCGAGCACCTACCTCTCTTCGCCATCACGGGACGCTGCGATAGTTTCCAAATTCCGTTACTAACAACGGAAACTCGATCTAGAAGTTCTTTGAAATCTCCTCCTGCCAAGCGAACTAAAAGTCTTAAAAGTCCAAGGGATGAAACTCATGAAGATGAAGCCTCCGTATCATATTTTACCCTTTTGAACAAATTTACAAACCTTGGGAAGGTAGTTAATAGTCTTAGAGTGGAGATGGAGGAGCTGAAAATTTTTTATCCATTTCTCCCTCGTGAGGAGAAACCGGCGATGCGTGAACTTGAGCGAGGAAACCTAACGTACGGAGAAACAAAATCCCTCGCCGAAGTGTCTACGCAAAAAATGATCCGGCAGCCAGGGTGCTTGACGGAGTTAGTAGTCTGCCATGGACAGGGGAAACGGTCAACCCACTGGCCTCCCAGAGAACGAAGAGGCGCTCTCGGGCTCCCAAAAAAGGCCGACCAAGCCCAAGTGCTAATATAAGTTGGCCAAGCTTGAGCACGAGCCAAACAAGAAGGGCACCTTCGCAGGCCAAAACGCTGAACCTCGAAGCGAATCTGTCCTAACAAACCCTAGAGAAGCAGAAGGGGATGACAGTCGGAAGGTGAGTACCACTCGTATAATCTGCATAGTCATAAAAGGCATGGCAGAAGGTACTTCTGATACCCCGAAATCAAGATTCGAAGAGGACAGGAAGTTATTTAAAGAATATCTGAAATTCCTCCTAAAGGGTGAAGAGAAAGTCGAAGTTATAAAGGCATTCCGAATGGGCCGTATAACAGACTCAAAAGATGAACAACGCCAACCAAGACCGTTGAAGGTTGTTCTGAAGAGTGAGGCTGAGGTCCAGCTATTGTTAAGCAGGAAACCAATACTTAGATACTCACACCCGATGATTTTTTTTTCAGCGGGATTTTTCCCCCACGGAGCGGGAGAAATGGAGATTGCTAACAGTAGAACTCCACAGGAGATGCGAACTCGGCGAGAGCAATCTTCGAATTCTGAACGGGGAGATCGTCCATGTCCCAAGGTCACACCTCTCGAGAAAGCCGATAACACTAACAGCCTAGTCGGGATGGACAACAATCCGTCTCCATCAGCACCGACAGCTCCCTGCATGCAATCTCACGCAAGAGGCAACCGCCTGCATAAAGTGGGGAATAAGTCTAAATTGAGCTTTCTTTACACTGATGCCCAAAGTCTTCCCTCAAAAATTGATGAACTCAAGGCAGTACTTTTGGAGCGGAAACCTTTCCTTAATAAGGTGACTAAAAGTGACTTTTTCTTCGAATTTTAACAAACCGCGTTCAAGGTCAATTCAAGATGGCCAATTGATGGGGGATATCAATGTAGAAATTTCCTAGGAGGAGCGCGGGATTATATCGATTGTGATCTTGTAGAGTGTTTTCCTATGTGTTAATTACGCCAGTTTACAGTCAATTTTAAAGAGGTGGTAAAGCACCTCTTGAGGGCCTTCCAAAACCCCGATGACAGGACAAAACTCAAAACAAACTCCCTCTTTTGCAGCCAGTATTGGTTTTGCTCAATTTTGGTTTTGACAATACTGGGCAAGATACGGAGTTTGTTTCAAATGAAAAAACCTGACTTCAAAGGTACGATACAAACGGAATATACGTACAGTTGAAAACTGAAGTGACATGTGGTGACCAACTCCACATAGGCGAGCTTGTCCGAACGCTCGCTGCCGCTAACGAGTACTTCTGCACTAAGGTGCCCTTTGCAACAGCCATTCAGGTCCCATAAAGGCTAGCCTCCCGGTGGCGAATAGGACGCATGCACGCCTTGATCGATGCAATCTTTCCGGCCAATTACCTTTGTGGCAAACAGACACTGCCGTTCTCGCTGCTGCCTGCTGCTGAAGACCGCACTTGGATCGCTGCTATCTGTCCTGCTGGTCGTGAGCTATCCAAGTCAATCTACTGTCATCTATTATCATCTCCTTTGTGTACACAATACATTCTTCCTACTACTCTGGCCTTTAACGAATTTTCTTATGCACTGAGTAACCATGGTCTGAAGATTGCAGTTGCTGGGTTTAACTCACTTAACCCCCTGCGATAGAATCATCAGCAGGAGAAAAATTGCATATCATTTAGAGATATTAGATTGGGACAGGGAGGGTTGGCACAAGACCACAGTGTTCTCAGTCTTCCTTCAATGCTTGTCAGCAAAAGTTGCGCACTCTCGGCTGAATGATTAGCAGATTGCAGGCTGCAACTTCAGCAGGATTATCTTCAGCATGAGGCCTGGCAGGGTTCAAAGTCCACGAACGCTATCAGAATGAAAGAGAGATTCCACCTTGTCAGCACCCGAAATTCGTGAAAGTTGCTCTGAATGTAACAAACTAGTGATAGCCCTCTTAAACAAAGGGTAGTTTTCTGGGTTTTAATACTTCTGAGCAGCTTATTCCAGATTGATATGGCGTTTACTGAAAAGAATTGACGATACTTAAATGTACGTGCCATAGGAAGAAATAAAAACTAATCTCGATGCTGAAAAGACCAGGACGGTTCTGCCTGAAGCCGTGCCGAAGGGCTGAGATTAATTTGTTCGCCCCCATGAACTTTATTGCCACCGCCTTAATCCATATCTTGGCAACAAACGTTGGGCTGTCGGGCTGATAACTTCCGACATTGGTTCGAGACCCACCGCTATATATCGGGCATATATCTGCCTTATTTCATTTGGATGGCAGTCTCTTTAGTTCAGAGGACGATATACCAGCAAAGTTCTTGAAATAATGGCAAGCGGGCTCTCAAAACCACTATGCCCATTTTTTTAAAAACTTGGCCGGTATATCGTCTGGACCGTATGAACTTGCTTCTTTGATCATTTGCAGTCCACTTTCTTAAACAAATTTCGGGAATAATAGAAGTTCAAACTTTAGACCAGCGTTTACAACAGCATTGCTGACATTGTCCTACTGGAGCTCGGCTTATCTGCTGAATACTGAGGCAAAAAAGCGGCCACAATCCTCGACTTTCTCATCATTTTCAACGATATCTACGCCAATACCATCATTAAGTTCTGCGACTGGGTCCCCGTCTTTTAGTAGCTTCTAATATATGGGAATAAATGTCTTCAAACAGTCGGATAATTCTTGGTTAGAAGTGTATTTTTTGCCTGACATATCCATTTTTGAGCGCATTTTTTGGATACGGAATTTATCGAGGTGTACCTGTGACCCATTTTCCCCAAATAACGTCAATTTCAAAAATTTTTTTTTCAGTGCTCGTTGAACTTTCTCGCCAGTCAGGTAGAGTGTCTATTTGTCTCTTGAAATTTGAACACTGCTACCTGGCAAGTTGTTCTGCATGCTTAGAATTCGGATCCACATCGGGCAATCCAATTGTCTTCATTTCGTGGCCAGAAGGATTATACTTTAACGGAGCTATGCAATGTTGGAGAAAAGTTTGTTGACTGCTCGTCTTCCAGGTAAAGGCTGACTGGATGCAACAGAAATTACCACGTGCGAAAAATCGGATATCATCAGTATGTTGTGGTCAAGGATGTGTGATATATCATGACAAAAATCACAAAGATTGCTCCATCTAGTAGATGGAGGCAATCAGCACTTGCGTGCCTCTTACTAGGCAATGGCATCTACTTATCCAATTCAACCGATATCTTAAGTGAGAGTATAGGCTTGCGGGTCATATAGGTCATATTCCCCTGAAATAATAACCTGGGCCAAATTTCTAATTTTGGAGAAAAATTTCAAGTTATAAATGTATAAAAACGGTATTTGAAGATCAAGACTGAGGGGCAATCTAAAGAAGATGAATTTAACAGAGAGTTTATTGTTGAGGAAGCTATTACGCGCGTCCATGCTGAATATTGGGGATTTCTTTGACCTGCATACTGGACCTTGCGTTGCGGTTTTGTTTATACTCATAAAAATGATTACAAAGCTTGCGCGCAGCAATTGCATACTTGACTATTCGCCGCGCTTTGTGTTTGACTACGTTCAGGATTTATGCTTTGCTCACTGGGGCTATTTTCGATGTATTTCACTTGATATACGCGTACTCACACAAATATGCTCAATGTGAAACTTGACTTTGGCTGCTGGTACGAAAGATCTGAATTTTCTTTTATAAATTTATGCTAGAATAAGTAATTATTTTTATTTATCCTGATCAAGGAAGTTTGCAATCCTCCCCTCAGCAAAAATTAACTATTATGGTTAGTTTTTTTAATAATCACCTAATCTGCCTTAGAAAATACCCTGTGCTCGGTAGAATTTTACGGGGAGATCATGTTTGGTGGCAGAATATCATGGCCAAAATTGGGTTAGGAACAGTTGTGTTATCTAAAATAAAATAACAATGAGGATCAAAAGGGAAAGGTGATGTGGTTAACTGATTAACGTTGGTGACATGTAAAAATCACACCAGAATTCTGTTAAACTTAGAAGGCGATCAAAACTGATACATTGGAGAGAAATGAGGAAAGGCAAATTTATCCTGCAAAAGGCTATAAATAAGTAAGTTCTACTGACTAAATTGACTTAGAAACGTTAAGTCATACAAACGGGGGTTGGTAAGTACCACTATTCTGGCATTGAGTACTCTAGTGTACCGTTTTAGGAGTGCATGCTTCCGAACTAAATTATAGTATATACCACTACTCTTACATTGTTTTCTACCACGGATCAAGAGATTGCTTAGTTAATTCGCATGTAGAAACCATGGCGATGTTTTAATAGTACTCACCAGAGGGCCTGATTACTAGTTTATCAGGGAAATGCTCTACCCAGGCCTCAACATTTTTAGAGTTACCACACAAAATTACGTGTACTACAGCATTAGGTAAACAGTCATATTTCGCTCTGACTGTCTTATTTGTTCCTCTGCAGTATATTTACTTTCGCCTGTGTCAGTATGCAGGAGTTTTGGTCTGTTCAGTCTTTCTTCGGGACTCTGTATTTAAATAGGGTCTGCAAGCTTAAATGTTGAGTTCTCCTTATTTTCTCGCCTCCTATGCCCCCACTAGGGTTTTAATCACCTTGGTGGGAGGGGTTTTCGAGGGTCCGTGGATAAAACGTGGTGTATGTCACACAGAGGGTTTGCTCGACGAATGAGTGCGAAATTTGTCAACTTTAGATATGTTGTCGGGCTTCGTTGGCAGTTGTGCAGCCTTATTTTGAAGAACTAAACTGATAGGCATAAGAGATCATGTATAGGCTGCCGGTTTATCTGAAAAATTACTTCTACACCCGAGCGTGCGCACAGGCAAATGTTTATGTCAAATTCGGATTACTCACATTAAACCGAAACTTAGACACATTCACAGTAGTGTAGCATAGCGAAACTAAGAAAATTTTGTAGCTAAGTGTATAGCAATTAATATCATCTGCAAGCACTGGATGGTCTTCAGAATTTTTTCCTGGTGGATCACTGTCGTTTTTAGGGAAGAACGTCTCCAGTAAAAACCATTATGGATCACAATTATGCACAGACAAACCAGGTGATATATCGTTTTCGAAGCTTTCGCGTACGGTATGTGACTTAGAGAGAGTTTATTCCAGTTTATTTGCGTTTTAGGATAGATCATGTTCATGAGGCTTTCTTATAGTCCGCCGGCTGTAAAAGGCCTTATTGATCTCTAGAAGTACAGCTTCATCATATTCATGGCTGTTTATTTTCATGTTAAGAATTTATGTTGTAGCAAATAACCTAATGTGGCATTATTATTTTCTAAGACTAACATTTCTGACTTTTCTGAACGATATGAGCTCTGGAAGTCGCATTAACAATCACAACTGACGCTCTCCGCGTATCTCTATGCTAGACTGGTGATGAACATTTTAGTCCAACTAGATATTATTCATTAGGTTCCGAATTAAGTAATATTTGTTACATTTCGTTCGGTCCAACGTATGTTCCTGGACTGCTTTCAACTATACCACAGAGTACTGTAAATAACACACTGGAGCCTTCTCAAACGCAAGTCATTAAGAAACCAGTCTTGCAAACTTACCTATCGACGTCTGTCGGCTCAAATAAAGAGTTTTCTGTGTGGAATGTTGTGCACATGCTGTACTTTTTGAAAGGTTTGTAAAAACGTAATGCCTCAAGAAAACCTTTTCTTAGTCTTCCATGTTTTGTTTTCGCTTTCAATGCAGTCCTATAATTGTTCTTGGTATGGTTACGAGTGCATGTGTAGTACCTTTACGGTTTAACTTTGGCCAAAATAACTGGTTCTCTTATTTGGTCCAACCCAATCGTATCAGAGTACAGGCACTATTTCTTGTCGTCGCACACCTACAAAATTATCAGGCAAATTCTACCTTCGTGTTTAGTACCAAAGTTTACGTCATTTGACAATCGAATATTTAGGTTGCCTGGCAGGCACCTTTCTTTAGATTATTTGACGGTTTTTATAGGTGCGAAAAATCCGTGTTGCTTGCACTGCCGACATGTGTTTCCAGTTTAACTTTAACCAGTGTAATATGAAAGCGATAGATTTTAGAACTTGATTATTTGAGCGCCGGGGCAGGACTACCTAGCCAGCATTCGTTTCGAATAACTTTGGACCGTTTCTGATAGCACTACACAGATAGGCAGATGTGCTCTTCTGGTAGTTACACCCTGAACTCATCGTACTTCCTTTTAAGCACTTACGGGCAGTCTCTACTGCATTGTGTTCACTCCGCAGTGAAGAGGAACTTGTCAATTTGAGCTAGATAATGGATCAAGTCCATATGTGTAAACGTTAACCTTTTAGAAGGCGATGTACGGGAGCTGGCCTGGTCTTGCGTCTATTCCAACCGTTGCTCTTCATATATCGGAACTATTCATGCGTTCATCCTCTCCCTCTACATCTGATTACCCTCCCTGTATCAAAACGTCGAACGTCCTTTTCGGATATTACACGAGAATGAGGTCCGGGAGATCGGGTGACAATGTGGGTCTAGTTAGTGTCCGTGTACTCCTTGTACTCGGCATGGTTAAGAATATGCCTGGTCTAGTCACATATTCTGCCTCATCAAGCATAACGATCTGCGGTAGCAGATCTGGATAGCTTGATCCATTTTTTTCAATGAGCGGCGTTTTTCATAATTATTGAAGGACGATAGACGGGCTCAACTTCCTGGGGGGCCTCCTTTTCAGTGATTTTAAATATTCCCAACATTTAACGACCTTATTATATCTATTTTCACCGCGGAGGATGTCATGTGAACGACTATGTATTACATGTCGCATTAAGTGAGTGGCTGAATGCACAGGCGAACTAAAACACTCAGCATCAAACTTGCATTTGTTTTACTACGGTTGTAGATGTGATGCTGCAAAGTAAAATCAAATATGTGCAGTTGGTTATTTTGATGCAATGCCTATAGCAGGTTGATTTCTAATCTTCGATGTGACTCCCCCTCCTCATGTCTGACGTTGAGGTGATCGGTGAAGTAGTCACTCTTTTGTGAAAATCCTAGAACAAAGTTCTAAGGTCACCTTAGGTGCTTGCATACTGCCGTGTAGCTTTCCACGTTGACCTGCAATTTCAAACGAAAATGACCGAAATTGCCTTGACTTGTGAGAGGACTGTGACTATTCTGGCAATACCCTGGTGGGGCTACCTCCGTTGAAATTCCTAACAGTCTCTATTAAACCTTGTTGCTTCAGTGCACAGACCTCAAGCAAGTTAAAGTTTCGAGTCGATCCGCACATCTAAGTAGTCGTTTCGACGAGGTCCACAGTGTAGTGCTGCAGGAGCGGTGGCTTACACATGGATTCGTTTTGAGTGACAGCAGATGTGTGTTGTATAAACCAGTCTCTTTCACTTTTCTCGCCGGCCGGAGGCAGGATCAGACGCAGGAAGGCGCAGCCACCACGCCCGACTCCGATCCCACGGAGTGGGAGCATCACAAAGACCACGCGTGGCTGCTGCCCGAGTTTGCACGTACGTCTAATCCCTCCTCCTTCCAATTTGTGACGGGAGCGAGACCCGATTAACGTCTGTCGTGCCTCTGTGAAGCTCCATTAAATCTACCAGGCAGACCGTTTAGTGTGAAAATTCTGCATAATGTAGGGGTAGTTCGCAAGCGATTGGTCGGATTGACAAGACAATTGGGACCCGAATGACCGTTGCCGTATTATCAGCTGTCATCGGCCTGACCAACCCCAACAGCAGGTCTTATGGCCCGGGAGATTCATTTGGAGTTCGTCACGGCAAAGGTGCTCATACTTCAGTTCAGTTCAGTTTTATTAGGCAAATATAGGTAAATACCGTTGAACTCTTTGTACATAGCTATGATGCAGAACATGTGGCGTTGCCAGTAATAGAACTGCGTAAGGGGGCCGACAGTAAAAAAACCCCTTAGGCATTTTTCATAAGTTTAATTTTGAATGCCATTTGTGGTATTTTAAAGAGAAAAACTGTCGCCTGTGGGGGGGGGGGGGGGGGCAGGGCGAAGGGTATATGTAAATCGGATGTCCTGCTGCTGAAAGTGTTTGAATCATGTCAGGAGGATGCAATCGCGGTTGTTCAATATCCTAATGATCACACAAGGAGAAGATCGTGGTGGTCACGAAAACATCACCGAATGTCGGAGATGCGCCCATCATACGCCCTTGCTGGTTACCGGGTCTGCCGACCAAACGACGAAACACGGCAGCTTGCCACGATCCTCAAAAGTTATTCTGATCAAACATATTACTGAAAAGTAGCGAGCAGTATTTTTAAAGTAATTTCTGCCAAAGAAGTCTGGTGGCAAATCTTACTTGCTGATGGGCGGTAATGTAATTAGTCCAGCATCATTACAGAGAACGTCTTTTTTATGCTGGTCCAACTGCATCTTAAACGTGTCCACAGATGGGGACCTGATAATGTATGCGGGCAGAGCATTCCGTGCCCTTTTAGATAAGAAGAATTTTCGTGTTTTCAATCTTGCCCCAGTCACACGCAGTTTGAAAGGGTGTCCGCGCAATCTAGAAGTAGTGGCCATCTCAAAGAAATCGTTGGAAATCTGCCATCGGAAATCTGCATTCACCCGCGGACAGCGTTCGTCGGTCAGGGTTACTGAACGCAGAACCTCAAGACAGCATCTACGCTTTTGTTACGTTTTCTAAGTAGGATAGCTCACCTTAGGTAACAGCTTACAACAACAACAGCTACAGCTACGCGTGCCACCAAAGTCTCGTCCCGCGTGTTCAGCATTTGTACTGCGATCGAAACCGGAATAATGCCTCCCATGTCAAGATCTGGCCACTGCGTTGATCTAGCTTATCTACTCTAACGATTGTTTGTTCGTTAAAATGTTCTCAGGGCAGTGTTAAAGAGGCACATTGTATATGCGTCAGCTTTTGAAAATATTTCGTTCTATTAGTCTTATAACCTTGTGTATTCTTGTGTCAACACCGGTTATGTCCCCCAGTTAAGTGTTTGGAAGAGAAGGCAGAACAGGATAGCAGATAGTAATTTACTGTCACTACTTCTGTTTGTACATCAGCGTTGTCTTCTGTGTGCCTGTCAGCAACGTGTCTTCTGTCGTCGGTCTCTTCTTGGCAGCTTGTCCTGTGACCCCAGCAGCAGAATGTCGGGTCACCGGTGGCGCATCTCGGCAATAGAGTGCACCTCCTGTCCGCGGCGTCGTATTTAAGGACCAACAGCCTTTGTTCCCTATTGGCTCCTCCGTTAGTGGTCCATGCGAGAAGCTATAGTGTACTTATCGTGGCGTTTGGCGCGTGCGCTTTGCCCCTGGCCAGCCATGACCTCACGGATGGCAAACATCGGCCGCGGTTGTCTTTGCTTGCTCGCATGTCGTCCCTTAAAGGTCGCTCTCTTCGCCCGTTCAGCATGCACCGGTAGCCTGTCCGATTCCTTTGTTCTAGTGCCCAAAGGACAGCCCGAGTTATGGCTCGCGTGTTGGGCCCTCCTAACAATTAGTTGTAACATGCTCATTTTTTTTACGAATTCGCCCTTCTTTACAATTTCTTTTGTGCAGATAACTGATTAATTATATTTTACGTCGAGTTTCTGGCCCTTAGCTTGGTGATCCTGGCTAAAACAGTGGGGGCTTTAATCTTTATTCCGTGCCACATTTGGCTATAAATGTTATACATGGTACTTGCTTGCGGTTTACTGTAACCCATGCTCGACCTTCCCTTCTCCCAATAAATACAATTCAGTCATTACCCCATAATTTGTTTTATAAACTCCTTTTAATGAACCACCGCCAATTCTACGGAGCTAACTAAACTTCGTTCAACTTCTTCTCTTTTCAGCACTAGTGAGAACAACCGTCCCGGTTTTAGATTTCCTTTAATGCATGGTTTTCCTGACTACGTTCAAACGCCGGTCATGTTTTTCCTCATTAATTGCAATTTCTACGTAACTCTGTTTATTAATCTGCTGTGAAAGTCAGTCAAGTCAAGTTTATTACAGGAAATATAGGCAAACGCCCTTGAACTCCCTATTGGTACATATCATTTGAGAAATGCATCGGCACAGCCGAACATCTCAAAGAAGTCATTGACACAATTTTAGTCGACTACTCGCTTGTTTCAAGTAATACACTCAAATGTGGCTATGTCAGTTAACACGACTCAACAGTGTAACTGAGCAAGAAGAGTAGACAGTGAAAAAACTAAGGCATGGCGCATAATTCAAAATGGAATTTCATTTGTGGTTTCAAGGAGAAAAACTCGCTCGTGGGAGAGAGAATATGTAAAAAATAGGACCAGTATGCTGTTGTGAATGTTGGCGGCAGCCATGGGGTCCATGGCGAGTAATATCTACATCCGAAGGGCCATACGAGGAGGAGACCTCAGAGTCACGAGAAATTCCCCAAGAACCGGAGATGAGACCATGAGACGTGCTTGCTGTGACAACAGCAGGGAACACGCCACGTCAGCAGCCGATTTTAAGCTCGATACGAGAAAGAGCGTGACAGGGCCGCGTAGCCTAGGACCATAGGTGTGGTAGATGCGACTGCAGACGCGATCAGCGCAATTCGCATTGTGAGAAGGGAAATCAGATAGGTTAGACATATTTTGATCAAATAATAGCAATAATATTTAAAAATTACTATAAGTATATATGTAGAGCATTTTAGTGCTTGATTTCGGAGAATTCAGTTGCCATGGTGGCACCTAAAGCGGTGCTGGTCAAGCTTTGTCTGAAAGGTGTCCACGGATGGGGACACGACAATGTCCGCAGGAAGAGCATTCTATGCCTGGATTACTTACCTCCTAGAGAAAATGCATTTTCTTGGGTCAAGTCTTGCCCCCAGTCACAAGTAATTTGAGAGGGTGTCCTCCCAGCCCCGAGTTTGTGGTCTGCTCAGAGAAGTCATTTGTGTCATATTACAAATTTTCATGATTTTAGGCAACAACTTACTTCAACACACTCGGGTAAAGATTCGGCCTCTGCACGAGTTGGCCACACAGCACATGTCTTATGTGAGGCCGGAAAAACGTCGTGGATTTTACTGGTCGGTGGGGCCAATCGGGTCTCCTGCTGCTCTACCTACCTCCTTCTCAATCTGCGAACTGGCAACATGTTTTCCGCGGTACCTCTCAGTTCGGACGTGGATCCTCTGTTTGCACGCTATGAACACGCAAGTGCATTATGTGGTGGGGAAGTAAGTGTCACAAATTGCATAATTCATGTCGTCTTAACTTCATGTAATGACAGTTTGAAATCAGTCATTTAAAATCACCTTTAAGTTAAAATACTGCGTAAAATTTCGATTTCGTTAAAGCCTTCTCCGTTAGGGTCAAACTTTCTTACCTGTGAAATATTTTCCAAATGTTAGTTTTTCATGAAATACATGTGTCTAGAGGTTGTAATAACCAATAGCCTACTTAGATGGGTATTGCTTACTTTACTTGGTACTGGAGAGTTAAGGGTGGACACTATAACGACGACTGTAAACGGGCTTGTAAGATCAGACTTAGGGTTGGCATAGTTCAGGGACCAGATTGCGGGTAGAGTGTCCGTATGAAGAACCATTAGTGCACCAACGTCAGAACTTGTTGTTAGCTTGCTCTATGAAATAGGTCACTCGGCAGGTGCTCTAGACCAGATGAAGTTTAGGACGCACGTAAGCTCATATTCCCATCTGCTTTGCTTGTTGCAGAAATAGGATGCATGCCAGCTATTGATACAATTTTAGGAATATATTACTAGAATATACTATCCGATGACCTTAGTAAGCCTGATTGCTAGAATTAAAACCCTTAGCAGTGGCATATCACCTCTAGTAGCTGTATCCTAGCCCAAACTTATTAAAATATGGCACAGCTTTTGGTGGACAGAGGTGAGAGGAGGGAAATTAAGGCAGGCACGGGTCTCAAACATGTATTTACTCGGAATAACATAAATTCAGATTCAACCTTCTTTTTGAGGTCAAGTTGATATTAGCCCCAGCGTTGACTTTAATCAGTGACACCTCTGACAAGTACTAACGTCAAAAATGGGGCCTGTATTACTCACCCTCAGCTACACCCCTAGTGAGTAGTATTGGAAATAACAGTAGCAGTACCAGCCTTAGTTTCCTTCAGCCTGCCTTGCCATCTACTGAAGGCGAGTGAGGGTAGATAGTGCGGTAGTATCTGTGCAAACGTCTACAGTCACTTTAAACTAAGTTAGGCGGTATTTTGGCCTGCATAGGAGAAGGCGGTTTACGCCCGAGCCCGTTCGGTCATCTTGACTTTGTCTTGTCACCGGTTCAAAATGGGGTAGACAGTTGCGCTTCTATTTCATTTGTATCTCGTCTCTGTATCCAGTCAGTATCCTTGCTCTTGAGGATATGGTGGACATAATCAAAATCGGTGGTCAAACCATCGCCAGGTACTCTAGACCAAAACGGTGGCTAGGTCAGAGTTGGACAGGCGTTATTACCGATGCGCACGCATAACAAATGCCACACGGGTAAGGGGAGCGTAATGGCACTCCTAGATGTGGATTCCGGCCACGCCAACCCTCTTCGCTCTCTCTCTCTCTCTCTCTCTCATGTCTCCGGTCTTCTTGGCTTGATAAGGACACCGCTGCCAGGCGGGATTGCTTGTGACCGATGCTGCCTCAGTCTACTATCAACCGATTTAATTTCATGCAAAAGTCACCACCTCTGCCTCCACTATGCTGTAGGGCAGACGGGCGGAATCTGTAGTCGAAATGCCGGATGTGGATAGGCTGTTGAGATGCAGGGGCCTAGTAGGCAATAAGGTCAGCATGATGACTACTGCTTAAATACGAGAGGCAGGGTGTCGCACTGTCGGTCAGTGCTACGAATTCCAAAGTGAAAGACTGTCTGTACATCCTGTGACCTTGAGGAAATATTCTGTTTTGATATTGTCACACTGAACTGTCGGCAAAAGTAGTTTAAGTAATGCGCCTCATATACCCCTAGTCCCAGCATTTTGTCCTAAGAAACCTGTGTTTATAGGGATTTTATGGATGGGGACTTAAAATAGGCAGTGAAATATGCAATAATGACTGCTATCTGCATTTTTAGATTATTGTACGTGCGGAACAACTGACTCCCAGCGGCTGCGGGAAACAAATTCAACTACATTTTTCCACTGTACACTTTCTCTTACAAAGTTCCTTCACTCTCTATCCTTTTTCTCCCCACCCCCAAAACCCTTACTACCACCGGTTCCGTACGAAATATTTCTGAGAGTTGGGGTTTTTGAGGTGCACTACTTAAAATACGTCTGCGAAATGTCTACCGCCCTAGGGTTGGACGTTTTTGTTTGCCCATAATCCACTGCTCTAGTGGAATGTGACCCTTTCTGGTCCAGCAGCCCATTTGGCCCAGCAACCGTCATTCTGTTTCGGGACCATCTAATCTCATTAAAAAAACCCGCAGTATGTTTACTGAAATATCGAATCTTGTCCAAGGAATGTTCTTCAATTCACTTTTTGAAATTCTCGAGGCTGATGCTGGTTTTATTTGTACGACCGGCAAGTCTTTAAAATCCCCGCCTCTTTCTCTTCCTCCCCTCTTCTGTCCAGTTGATATTATTTGGTGGGGCCAATCAGGACAAGCCCTTTAGTGACGTCTGGTCGATGCCCATCGACGTGAAGCTACTGTCCAGGGGACCGGTTACGGACCTTACTGTGACGGATTTGTTTCCGGCCACACCATCTCGTATTCAGCCGGCAAATGCGGATGCCGTTTCTGAACGCACTCAACACACCTCCTCATGCCTGACTGAGCACGACGAGCTAGTGGTCTTTGCTGGTGGCGCTCTTGGCTGCACACCTGTTGATGATGTAAAGGTATCTGTGCTTCTCTTTTTCTTAATAAGCACCTCTGCTGCGATGCTTGTTGCAAAAAAAACATTTTGTCATAGGTATTGCAACATCCTGCTGCTCATAATATTCCAAAATGCGAACTATTTTAGTGAAGCGCAGAAACGGCTTGCTCGACTGTTGGCCAGTGCAATTTTATGCAGGACCGCTTTTGCTGCCTATTTTACACATTGATTTATAAAAATCTAGGCTAGAAAAATAAACTAGAGTAGTCTTCGATTCTGATCGAATGTCAAGTTTATTTGTCGAATAGAAGCAATGTGCAATGATGACTGAACAGTGGTCTAGGTGTATTCGCCGACTGAATATCCACCTATTCGGAAAACACACGTCAATTTTCGAAACAGACACTGCATATGGTGAAATTGCTAAAAGAATGATCCTTGGACATCTATGGGTGTCTGTCATTGATTAAAAAGGTCATAAATGCCTCCTCAATGAAAATTCACTGGCTTAGCTACTAAGAAACTCTTGTTGCTTGAAGCTTATGCAAAAACCTAAATGCATTTTATTTTTTTCCTATCTTAAATAATCGTTTCCCTGGTGCACGTTTGAGGGTTGCATAAACAGCAGAATTTAAGGGGTCCATAAAGTTTGGGAATGCTCATCTCACTGCATAACGTAATTGACGTATGTGAAAATACAAAAACTGAATCCGTACAGAAAAGGTCAATAAGGTCGACGAACCAGGTCACGAAGGCTAATCATTAACGTAAGCATGTCAAAAGACAGTGGAAAGTAAAGGTGAAGGAAAAACGTGTAGGCGAAAAAGTGGGCAGAGAAATGTGTAAATCACGGAGCCGGATGTTACTAGGGCTAAGTAAGGTTAACCACAGGCTCCAAATGTTTACGTAGGTTGGCTTCTGACTGCCGTATGTAGGCTGCCTACAGGTCGCGCAAGGTACGAGTTGATCGTGCCTGAACAAGTACACTGAAAGAAGTTTTGGAGTCCACAGAATGACTCGTATTTAGGAAATGTTCAGTAAGGGATGAACGAGGAGTTCTATTTTCCTGTTTGAGTAGCCAAACATGCAAGTGCTCCTTGGCTCTGGCTGCCAATTGCTCTTGCGTTCGCCCCATTTACATGCTTCCGCAAGTGCATGTAAATTCGTAAACACAATTTAAAGTGACATGAAATGGCAAGGCATCCTTGGCACCTGGATAAGTAGGGGTCTAATTGGATTGCAGAATACAAATTCAGTAGTAAAACATGTTCTTTCAATGGTGTAAATCAAGCATCTCTTGCTGGCATTTAAAATGTTGTCGCCCTTAAAGAGCATGAATATGAAGACAGGCTTTTTCGGAACTGGCTGTTGCGTCAATTTAGGCCGTAAGGGTTTCCTATACATGTCAATAAATTGTGCTCTGCTGTTTGCGAAATCTTCAAATTTGCACCAGGTAAAATATGCTTTAAATCTTCTCAAATAATGCTGTTTAGTACTGCTAGCAAACCTTCTTTAATCTCATCCAATTTGTGAAAATGCATTCTTGTTAGGTTTTTCTTGAGATTAAGAAGAAGAAGCTGCTTAGACGTCGGGTGAGCGTGATTATCAGCTCCTTTCTCTCGCCACATAGCGTGAAAAACGCATGAGAAAATACAACTAGTTGAATTCGTACACGAAAGATCAGTAGGGTCATTGAACCTGGTCACGAGCGCTAGTCGGTAACGGAAGTATGTTAAAACACTGTGGAAAGTAAAAGTGAGGAAAAAGAAGTTAAAGCGAAAGGGTGGGTAGGAAATTGTGTAAATTAGGGCTAAATTAGGTTAACTACATGCTCTAACTGCTTACATAGGTCGGGCTTTTGGCCACCGTATATAGGCTGCCTCCACGTAGCGCAGGGTACGAGTTGTTCGTGTGCGAGCAAGTACTCGAAAAGAGATTTTGGGGTCCACCACATGATCCGTATTAGGCACGTGTTAAGTAACAGATGCACGAGGGGTTCTGTTTTCCTGTTTTAATAGGCAACTAGGCGAGTACTCTTTAGCTCTGGCTGCCAATCGCCATTGCGTTCGCCCCATTTACATGCATCCACAAGTGCATGTAAATATGTAAACACAATAGAAATTGACGTGCACTGGCAAGCCGTCCTTCGCACATAGAATTTATATGAGCTTTGTTGGATTGCAGGATATGAGTTCGGCAGCACAGTATGTCCTTTCGGTGGTGTTAAGTAAAGTCGCAAGAAGCAACTTCAGAGAGTTCCGATGACCAAGCGGTCACACCACCCTGTCCGAGCTCCAGGCCCACTGCAACAAATGTGGCGAAAACTGCATCTAAGGGCCTACGACACCGACAGGATCGTGAATACTGTCTACTTGTACAGGAGTTAAAAGAAGTCATTTCAGACCGCTCAAACGACCAGAACGATCCGGACCTGGTTTCCTTTAACGATGTTCTGAGCGATCTTTGAAGAATTTGAAGTTCTGAAGTCGATTCGGATCGGGAAAAGGCCGGCAGGTACTGCAGATATGCCGCGAACCAGACGGCTAAAAAATTATACTTAAAAACAAGGAACATATCCAGCTAATCTTGTCTAAAATAACTAACTTACCTCACGCGCACAAAGCGTTTTTTTCAACCGGACTATTCCCCGGAGGAAGGGCTGAAACGCCGATAACTAGTAGCGGAATTACAGTCGAGGAGCGAGAATGGCGATAGTATTGGCGGTACCCCTGTACTTACTCTTCCGAGCTTTTCTGAATGCTGGAAAAGTGTCACCCGATTGGAAGGCAGCGTGGATCTCACCCATCCACAAAAGTGGGAGTCGGGCGACCGCAAATAACTATAGACCGGTCAGCCTCACTTCAATATCCTGCAAGCTCATGGAAAGCATAGTGAAACGCGAGCTGATGCACTTTTTGGAGCAATATCAACTTCTTTCCGACAAGCAGCACGGATTCCGCAGGGGAAGGTCCTGCTTGACAAATCTGCTCTATTGTCTAGGACAATGGACCCGAGCGCTCGATGAAGGGAATACAGTGCATACAGTCTTCGTAGACTTCAAGAAGGCGTTTGACACTGTGCCTCATCAACGTCTCTTATACAAGCTCATAAGCGGACTTGACTGCGAAATCGTACTGTTTGCTGATGACCTAAAATTTGGAAGGTCATACGCAACCAAGACGATGAATTAAATCTCCAGGCGAATTTGCGTCGACTGGAGCAATGGTCGAACCTTTGGCTCATACCATTCAATGTGGCCAACTGCAACTTAATGCGATTCGGTAGAACCAAAACTGCGCTTCGGAGGGTGTATTACCTGAATCACACGCCCCTGCCAGAAGTAGAGGCTCAGAAAGACCTGGGGGGTGTGGCTCACGCCTTCACTGAAGCCATCACTCCACTGCCTGAAGGTGGCTAAATCAGCAATGTCGAGCTTGTATCTAATCAAGCGCGCCTTTGCTAAATTTGATAAAGTTGTATTTGGCAAGGTCTTCGGCACGTTCGTGCTACCTCAACTGGAATTTGCCATCCAAGCCCGTATACCTTGGACAGCCAAAGACCGAAAAACCCTCGATAGGGTACAAAAACCCGCAACAAAATTAGTACGAGGCCAAGGGAACCTCCCTTATGAGACCCGATTGGTAAATCTTGACTTGTTTCCTTTGGATCACAGGCAGCTACGCTGGGACCTAATCCAGGCATTTCGCATGCTGCGTGGTCAGGCTTGCTGCCTCTAAACAAATGACTTCATTGAGCAGGCCACCACCTCTAGGCTGCGAGGACACCCTCTCAAATTACGTGTGACTGGGGCAAGACTTGATCCAAGAAAATTATTTTTCTCTTAAAGGGTAATCCAGGCATGCAATGACCTTCCTGAGGACACTGTTATGTCCCAATCCGTGGACGTTTTTAAGGCAAAATTTGACCTGTGCCGCTTTACTGAGTACCGCCGCGACTGAGTGCTCCAAATCCAAACACTGAAATGCTATAAATATATGCTAATAGTAATTTTTAAGTATTATTATTATTTTTTAATCAAAAAACGAGTACAAGAGATAATTTTTACGTGTTTAGTTATTTTTTTACTACTCTAAGCGTCTTTTGGTTCTTGTTGGATTAGGTTCGCATGTACAAGATTAAAGATAAGAAGTGGATAACAGTGGAGACAGAGGGGTGTGCACCGTCGCCTCGGATGGGCCACTTAATGCTCTACCAGGCCTCTGATCCACGTTCCGAAGCGAATAGAACTTCTGATGTCTCCTCATTCTTCGTGCATGGTGGGATGGCGGGCGAGAAATTCTTTGACGACTTTTACCGTTTGGAGCTTCATCGGGTAGGTAGTGGATTCACTAATCTCTCTTCTGTCTTTCCTGCCTAATACGCCCACTAATAGAACATATTTGTGTGTAGTTTGTCAACGTTAAGATAATATTATTAATACTAACCCAACGGACAAATTAAGGGTCTGTTATCTGTCCATTGTCGTTAATTGCTCATTTATAGTCAAGAAGAACGTGCATACAGCCTAGCACATCTCAACATTTTGCAGTTTTTGGTTGGTTTGAGCGTTGGGAACTTGAAAGCAGTTATGCTGATCAACTGAGTATAGATTGTGTGATCGATGATAAGTATAACCACGAGCTCCCGTTTAGTTCTGTTGAATCCCCTCGGGTATTGATGGGGCAAGGCAGAATTTGTACCAACGTTTTTCATGTAGACCATTCGTCCTGGAATGATGATTAGAAGGATCGGTGAGGATCCGAGGAATCGGCGTAATTTAGGAAAGCAATTATAATGAATATTTATTAAATCTACGTAGTTTATCGAGTTTGGTGATAGAAAGTAGATAGGTTAGGTCAGACCTTAGATGAACCGAATGAATGAGCAGATTTTTGCGATCCAGTTAATTGTATGGACGAGGAAGAATGCATATCGAGCACCAGATAAATTGATTTATTGTTCTGAGCTTTCGAACTCATACAGGAGTCCATCTCCAGAGATGGGAAAGCAACCAAAAAAGAAGTTAATTATAGTGGCCATAGGCCAATCAACTGTCAGAAAACATCGGGCTGTCAGCGGGTTAAAAACAGCAAACGAAATAGGATGGGGGGAGGGGGGGAACTAGTTGTCACTGGAGTCGGCAGAGGGGGCATTAAAGTGGTGTACGCTAACCAGCTGCCAGT
>JAYGXS010000004.1:64510638-64581349 GCA_036362985.1 Ligula intestinalis | reverse complement strand
AAGGTTCTCTTCGATCATGATCCAGCCTAGTGTTCATTCTGTTGGATTCTAGATGATTGTTTAGGCAATCCTGCCTGAGCAGTCATCTTGCTGTTCCCGCAATGGCGGATTAAATACAAACGTTAAGTTGGACGGGTAAAATCGATCAAAATGTGTTTAAATTCACGGCGCATGGCGTGCGTCGTAGCTCACTCGGTAGAGCGTTGGCTGCGCACACATCCTTCCTTCCTGTGCGGGTTCGAATCCCACCGAGACTGCGAATTTTTCACAATTGGGTCAAGTAAATTCAGCAAATTTTCCCGCTTTTAATTTATATCTGCTAAATCTGAGGCTAAAAACAAAGCAGTCTTCCGTCAGTGTTCATTTGCGATGCGTTATTAGTGTAGAGTAAGTATAGTACTTACTAGTTGTGTTGGCCCATTGGGCAACAACGGTTTATGTGGCCCCAACTGGAAAAAATGTTGATAGTGGTTTTTATAGGTGCAGTAGGTGGCGGCGACAACTGATGGAGTTGGAGGAAGACCTTGAGGAAACTCAAATGTCTGCTGTGCGTTTGTTTTATTACTCCTGTGAGGTGCCAGGAGAGACCGCGCGATTTGCAAGCTGTGGATCAGGAATGTGCACAAACGGGGATAAACAGATAATCCGTGGTTATTGGTTAATAGTGGCCGGGTTTTGTAAGAGCATGCCATGTGCACTCTTAATACTTACCTTTTTGTTAGCTGCAACACAACCCTCAATGCAAACTGGAGCCAAATCTTAATCTTGAATCCGCAGAAGTAACAATTTTTTAGTGAATGATCTTTAAAATATGCTTAAATGCCTACTAAATGTATTTCAGTAGGCGTTGTTTTGATTTGCTCACACCTTGACCAGACTCAGTGCAATAACCTCTATCTTGATTCGATTTCTTAGCTTGCCAGGTAAGTAAACGTAGGGCCACATTTGCTATCCGTAACCTCTTTTATTATCATAAGGTATCCGTATTGGATGACCATGCACGCAAGCTCGTTAATGTGCAGTTATGGCGTGGCTGTTCAGCATCAGTATCAGCTTATTGAGGGAAAAAAGGCCAATGCCTTTGAACTCCCTTGTTTGACATGATCCATTTTCTATGGCGGAGAATTATTTAGGTGGACTAGCAGCAATTGAGTTCGTGGTAGACCGGTGTAGCATGGCTAGACACATATTTTGTAGTACCTGCGTGCTGTGTCCGATCCTTTACATTCCTCACCTCAGCCACCAAGACAGAGTAGCTGGCGCGGTCTTCAGGATGCTTAAGAAAGTTTCATTTGCAGTCTGTTTCGCTGTGGTGGTGGGTTTATGCGTAGTGAGGTATCTTCTCCACACAGGCGGCAAGTTATGGAAGCCGTAGAAAAGGTCAGAGAACACTCTGGACGATATTGACGGCGGCTTCAGCATCGGCAGGCCTCCGAGATGGAGATACTGGCGTTAGGTTCATTACTTGGGACCTTTAGACTCTTGTGTTGTGCAAAGGCTCAGTCTTTCGGACCAGGGTTGTTATCCGCCTCTCGGGTTTTTATCAGTTACGGGATCTCGATCCGCCACTCACTTCAGCAAAGGTTAGAACACCTGCACTCGGTCTGATTATTTTTCACTGCATCTGAGTCTCGGATCCTCGAACATTCGCATCGAGTGAATCAGCTGAGGATCAGCCTCACAATAACTTGGTGCAATAATTGCTTTAGCGTAGACAAAAGCGACCAAGCGCACATCTTTGCCAATGCTGGAAGCTTTTAGGAAGTGTTTGTTAAAGTGGATTTTAAGTGTTCTCCGAGACTGAGAAGGCGGGTTTACACTGCCTGAGGCGAAGTCACTGTTCGAACCTCTATGGCTGACAAATGAAAAAGGCCGTGTTAAGACGGCCAAGTTATAACTCAGGCCGTCTTGAGGACATGAGAATAAGGGACTCGAACAGGCTACTTGTGCATGCAGAGCAGGCAAAGAGACTGACCTTCAAAGGCTGACACCCGTGGACGCAAGAACAGCCGCCGGTCAGGTTCTGAGGTCACGCATGACAAGGGCCACGAAAGGACACATGCACGTGCGCGCGTCACTGAAGGCGCGACATTTCATCCTGCGGACACCCCGTTATGGGCCAATAGGGAACAAAGGCTCTTGGTCCGTAAATACGACGCCGCGGACAGGAGGCACACTCTATTGCCGAGATGCGCAACCGATGACCCGACATTCTACTGCTGGGTCACAGGACAAGTTGCCGAGACGAGACTGACGACGGGAGACACGTTGCTGACGGACGCACAGAAGACAACACCGATGTACAAGCAGAACTAGTAACAGTAAAGTACTATCTGCCATCCTCTTCTGCCTTCTCTTCCTAGCACGTAACTAAGGGACATAACCGGTGTTGACTCAGGAACACACAAGGTTATAACAGGTCGAGTTAACGATGATGCCTAAATTAAAATCAAAATTTAAGTGTGTTAGGATGGCACAGAAAATGAGTCAACGCTCTTTTCGTCCTGATGTCAGCAGGACAAGGAAACCCACACACGCGAAAGTGCATGGGCACAAATGGTTGCGCGCGCGCGTAACAGCGCCGCTAGGTTCTGTGACTCAGAAGGGGACCGACACCACATTATGGCTTCCCGAATAGGCCGCTCGCGCTTGGGCCAAGGCCGCTTGCCCTTAAATACGATGCCGCACACAGAAGGCCGTTCATGCTGCAGACGAGAACGCCTTGACGCACAAACGGACGACCTGCTGATGACGAATAGAAGTTGCTGCACACGGGGACAACTTGACGGTCACGCAAACAAGCTGAGACACAGGTGGAGAAGCTGATATAAACACAGAGACTGTTGCAGTATACTTTTGTGGCGATTAAAAAGCTGAAGTATACTTTTCCTCAACTATCCTTCCTGTGTTCTATTCTGAAAACCATCTGCAAGCTAACTTGAACAATTTGGAGCCCTGGACAAAGTATTGGCTTATGCCTTGCAATGTTAGTAAATGCAACTTTCTTCAAATCGGAAGTTGTAGAGCATCCAGCACGAAGTCTATTCCTTAAACGGAATACCGCCGCTACAAGTTGGCAGTCAGAAGGACTTATATTTGTGGATAAATTCTTCACTTAAACCAACGCTGAACTGTACGATGGCGGCTAAGTCGGCCAGATCTATACTACAGCTGATTAGCCGAGCCTTTGTGGGGTTCGAAAAAGACAGCTTTTCCAAAATATTTAAAAGCTTAGTTCGGCCGCACCTGGAATTCGCTATGCAGGCGTGGAGGCCTTGGACTGTCAAAGACTCTACCGTCTTAGAGAAGGTCCAGAGGTGAGCGACAAAAGTGGTCAAAGGTTTGAGAACAGTGCCCTATGAAAGCAGTCTGTTAACCTTCGATCTTTTTACCTATTCCTACAGCCAACTTCAAGGGGACTTCATACTTTCCTTCGGTATTATGAATAACCTGAATTGTTGCTTAACCCCGACAATTAATTTACCCAGGCCAATACGCGCACTTTGCGGGGACATTCGCTTAAACTACGTCCCGGCAAACCAAAGATAAATGGACGAAAGTTCATTTTCAGCAACAGAGGAGTTGCAACGTGGAACGCTCTTTCCGAAGACTTTGTCCTCTCCACCTGTGTAAATGCATTTAAGAGTAGACTGTGCATGCATCAAGGACGCGCCCACACACAAACCATGTACTTAAAACCACTGCATCACATTATACTTCAAGTGATTAGCCAGTAGTCATATATTTGTCATATTTTTTACTTTTTCGACTACCTAAAATCTGTGGTGTCTTCCCGGAACATGTAATTGACGTACTTTTTAAATTTTTATTTTTATTCATTTATTTTCTATAATCATGTGACCAATAGGGAGTTCAAAGTTGTTCGCCTATCTTTCCCTCAATAAACTGATACTGATACAAATACAACTGAGGTACATAACAGAGCGGAAGCCACTGAGTAAGTACTCGTGGAACGCCTCTACGTATATTGTAACGCCAAGCCTCGGACTGCAACAAACAGGCGAAGACTTTCAACCATGAAGATCGCTCTTCATCAGGCACCTGGGCATAAGCCTCAGCAATATTTCTTAACAGCTGAAAGTTTCGCAGTCTAGGAAGCCCACAGCTAAAAATCAACGACCTGCTTATAGCGACTCCCATAATCCAAACCATGGAGATTTCTTCGTGTTCGGTCTTGTTACTGTTTTATCTGCGCAAGTATTACTTCGTTATATGTGATAAGAAGCTCAGAATAATTTAAATTATTCTCATGATTTTTTGTTCACTACTCGTCTCCTCAGAAGCTTTGCTTGGGGGATAGTGCATTTTTATCATAATCTCAATTTCTAGTTTTCTGTCTTCTAGTGGCCTGCCACTGGGTCAAAGTGATTGGAGCAGCCCCGTCGAGCAGGACCCTCCCCTCTCCGAGAATGGACTTTGCCTTCACAACCCTCCGAATGCAGGTGACGGATCCAGGCAGGAAGAGGGCCTGTGTAACCACCGCCTTCTCCGAGTTTGCGGCCGACTGGGACACCTCGCCGGCGGATGGAGGTACAATAGTCAGACAGTCCTGCTAGTCTGGGCGGTATCTACTGGAGTTCTAACTCTATGTGACAGTTGGTGCATAAATCTTCGGAGTGCATGACTTAAACGTTTCCATAAGAAAATATGAATAACAAATTAGTCACAAACTTGACCCTTCCACCCTGTTGAGCTTTCGGACTACAAGTTGATCCTTCTAATGGACGCCTTCATTACACGTTCACTTACCGGATCGAAGTCCGATGGATGTACAGGGAGAAAAAGCAGGTCATGTGCGACTCGCGTAAATGGGTCACCTAAACTAGTCAGTTGAACGGCGTGTCCCCATTCTCGTGTGTCTTGTTTAAGCGACCTCAAAAGTCAGCCTTAGCCAGATTTTTGCACATCCCAGATCTGATATGCCTACTCTACACAGCTTCTTTAAATCTACAATGTGCCTTCTATGACCGGCTTCACGTAAAGGCATTCTTTCAAACTGCCAACGATGTGGTGGGATTTGCGGCACAGGCACGACTTACTTATAGCAGGAAATAGGCCGGAAGTAGTTATTTTGATCTTACTTGCCCCATGGCTTAGTCTCAACTGCTATTGCGTCGCACTAATTAAATAGAACCAGACGAGTACAGTCCACATCCTGATGTAAAGGTGGATTTAGTGACTATAAAAAATTGTACTCCATGTGGTTGCAAACTTAAGAGTAAGCTGACTTAAGTAAGCTGTGAATGCCTCCTCTTCTTCCTCCACCTCCTCCTCCTTCTCCTCCTCCCTCCCCCCTTTCACTTTTCCCTACATGTCACCACCACCACCTTTATTAAATCAGGTTTTTGGCTACTTCTTCGTCGTCATTATACGAAGCCCCATTTGAAATTGCAGAAAAGAACGAGGACGTGCCTCTGGTATGGCGGAATTTCCTTTTCATTCACGGTGGCATGAATGCAGGCCAGAACATCTTCGACGATGCCTACATTTGTTGTCTGGATGAAGAGCAGGCAGAGCAGAGAAAGGCAGTAGAGGAGAATAAAGAAGGGACAGATTGATGCCAACGAACAACCTCTCCGGGGGATGAGCTCCCTATCTTTTTTTGCAAAACAGATGCTGAGACTGTTTGCTCAAGCGCTCATGTTTACTTAATCTTTCCATTACCTTTTCTAGTTATGACAGCTTGATGAACCTAATAAATGTACAAAGGCCTTTAATTGATGGGTAGGTAGTACTTCTGCCCAAGCCTTCTTGTTATGTCCAGTCAGCCTTCACGCAAATACAATAGGGTCTTTTCTGCATGGTATACAGTCCACCAAACGCTCTCGAATAGTGATAGAGTTAGGAGTTCATCAATAAGAGGAAAAATGCCTCTTTGACTTTAACTATCAACGCAAATAAGCCGCAAATTGTCCGCTGGGACCTCTAGGAATTACTAGAAGTCAATATCACCATGATGTTAGTAATCTTATGTGAAAATCAGGCGGACATTCAATCATACTAGAGGGATATTGACGTGTAGTGTTGGCGCCAAGCGCGCAAACCGTCAAGTGACTGTGGTTCTCTGTCTACTTCTGGGGCTGCCAATCACAGGTGCCGTAGACTGCTATTGGCTATGCAGTTATCCAAGTGGCCAGTGACTCACTCCCGAATAACGTTTGTGCATTCACTCCCATAGCACGCTAGTAGACAGACGCGCGCACAGGGCCCGGGCCTGCCCCATGTCGGGGCTTCAGACCACCAGGGGCTTTCTGTATACAATAAAAAACTATTGGTCTTAGCAATTCCTTCCTATACGGGACTGGGCGTGATAATTGTCGTGCTCTGACCACATGAACGGCTTAGACTCCTACATAAGACATTTTCTTGAAGTCGTAAGCCAGAGACTGAATGGCCAAATCCTTGCCGTCTAAAGCAACATAAGTCGTACATGTTATAAGTGATGCATTTTTAATGAAAACACTTGGTTATTACCACGTCACACGTTATCTGTACGCAAAGACGGATGTTTGGGGGAGGAAGTTAGTTAAGATTTAGATGGCTGATCGCGAAACTGCTTAGGAGTGCTCAGTCGCCGGAACGAAGTTTATCCGACAGCTGAAGCAAGATTTTTCTCGGTTTGAAGTTTCGTATTCGTTCTCGATCCCATCACTTGGGCCAGAATTCGAGAGTCGTAGGAAAGGCAACTCAATATCTGTGATAAGGTTACTTCCGTTTGCTTGTTTATCGGTTAATTGCATTTGGTATTTTGGTGGCCTGACGGGCCACCTTCGAGGTCTTACCCACCCCGTGGGATAATTAGTTTACAGATTTGTTCCTCCTCATTGTCCGCCATGAATTGCGTTTATCTGCGCCTTCCCACCGAGTCTCGTGAGAGCTGACGTTACAAACTAGGCGTGTTTACTAATCGACCGCACCTCATGACAGCCACCTTCCGAACCATTTACGAATACTGGAGCAAAAATACCTACTTATGTAGGCAAACTAATCGACTGAAGCAGGGGGTGCCTGAATGCTCGTGAGAATTCAGTCTCCGTTGAGCTATCGCTATCATTTGCCCTATTACAGAATCCACGCAGGAATATCCGTGGGTTGTTGGGTACCTATAAAGAGCTATTCATTTAAATATTTACCAGGCTGGTAGGTAAAATACCTGTTCAACGTCCTGAAAATCCGTGAGCTCTTCAGAGTTCACACAAGCTTGCATGATACCGTCATGAAGCCATTTTATCCCAATCCATGTGGTAAGTCTGGGCATTTATTAGCGAAGCCATTCATAGTGAAAAGCCTTATGAAAACGGTGGCCTCGCTTAGAGAGCATTGCGTCCGCAGAAAATTTAGTCAAGGATGTGGAAGGGTAGGATAATGCCGTAACCACTGAAGACAGGTATCAGCTAACAGGCGACATTATATATTACAAATAAGGTGTCAGCTCTGCCTCGCACTGTAAATAAGCGCTTAATGTATCCAAGTTGGTTGGCAAATAGGTTATGTCTAATTAACTGATAGACTCCATTAGATCAGTTGTCCATGTAGGAGAGGAGAAATAATTAAATGCAGGGCCTGCTTCGTCCTGTGTAGATCGATTTGTGTTCCTATTTGTTTATTTGAAGTAAAATACGACCATGAGGGCACGAGGTCACAACACTAGCACTGTTTTGAAAACAGAATAACATGAACTTTATTTGATGACTGATAGTTGCTGATGTTCCGTCCGCTTTTTTGGTGCAGATATTTTAGCCGCTTTCGTCCTTCCAGTTGACTACAGGCTTCTTCGACTTTTCCCGAGATATTTGTTTACTATTTCTAAAATTGCATCATTTGCAATTGTGGATTACTTTGGATATCGCGATTTTGCGAGTTGGTGTGCCTAATTTAATTATTTTTGAATGGAGGACGTTTTTTCCTAAATATTTTTAAATGAAATTTTTAAAGTAAAATATATGCGTTTCTATCTCCTTCTTCTTATCCAATAAGATAAATTGGATGCGTTTAAAATTTTTAGGAAAAAAAAGGAGGCTTATTGACTTCTGATAGCATTTTACCCTCATGTGGACTTAGTTGCGATGTTTTATTCTCCAACAACTTAACTGAACTGAACTGGCCTATTTGGTACCGTCGAATTGACCCACGGTATGACGCCATGTTATGTGTGGGATTGGGGACTCCTTGGTGTGAGACACACATAGATAGGCTTGTCGCGAAATTTTGGGTCATAGGCGAACTGTAGCTGCTACGCCCTTCTGGTCCATTCCCGAATAGGAAGAGAAGAAGTTTGATGTTAGTTGAGATGATGTTTTCTGTAAATAATAACTAGAGAACGGATTGGAAAAGCTTGGCTGCCAGACGGTCGTAAGTCCGAAGGTAGAATGTCCAAGAACTAATTCTATGTCTTGACGGACGGGGTCGAGCTAAGTACTCCACAGCCACGCCTCCAGGTAGGTTGCGGCGCCGGATCGAGGACAGCATAGCAAAGGTCGTGGGGCGACCGACGGAAAAGGTGTCCCCCAGGATCTGGCAGTCGAGACCATCGAATTACTTTAACGAAGCAAATACGATGAGACAGAGAATCGCCTTAGCTCCCGAAGTTCTGTCTCAGGATGTACTTCACATTTAACCGAACAATTTACGAGCAGGTGAGGGAACACCAGTGGGTTTACCGATTCCGGAAGTCATTGCCGAAGTGGTCCTACAACCGTTTGAATAGCTAGTCCTCCAAGACCACTGACCAGAATTCTAGATGCGGTATGTGGATGATACCTTCGCTGTCATTGAACAGGCTCAGGTGCTCGCGGTCAAGGAACTTCTCAAGAGCGTCCCCCAGGAAACACCATTTACGATGGAGGAAGTAGAAAACAACCACCTGACATTCCTTGATGCCCTCGTCTGCCGCAAAGCTCGTGGTGCCCTAAAGGCTTAAGTGTTCAGAAATGTGACAAATAAACTGTCTGATGGCACGAATCGCAACAGTGACAAACGAAGCTGCATAAGAACGCTTAATCGGCCTGTAGAGACGAAATGCCTTGAACCGACGGGCAATTTTGCCGAAATACAGTATCCTCAACGAATGTTTAGACAAAATGGCTACCCACGCAACTTCGTCAACCGGTGCATGTGCAAACGAAATGAGCAAAAAACTCCCATTTTGGCGAGTGATTCCGTACATAAAACATGTCTTGCAGGCTGCCGGCCGCCTACGCGCGCAACTTGCAATTGGAGTCACACATAGGCCGGAGGCAACCATAACGCGTCAGATAATGAAACTAAAAAACCCACTGCCACAGCAAAAACCATTTTGACTCGTCTTTAGGATATGATGCAGTTGCGAAGCAGAAACTATGCCAGAGAAACTGAAATACCTCTCAAGACGCGAATTACCGAACACGCGGCAGCAGTACGGAGAAATAACGGGAATTCTTAAGTTGCGGCTCATCCGACGAGACCCGAACTTCTCGCGAGAGGTGATAATAGTGTGACTCAGCATGAACATCCTTGACTGAGGAAGCCTGCTAGATATTCTTCCTTCCTCTAACGTAAATAGTTCATAGGGAATTATCTACATGACCAATAATCAACAGATATGACATTTATAAGGCGACACATTTTGCCCGTAAAGTGTGTGTGGCGCGTTAAACTGGAATGCAATGCAAAATGTGGATTGAGTGCGAAATATGCAGATATATGAATCAAGAAGATGATTAGCCATGCAGCAAATACCCGAAGTCTGTGGACATATGCCACTGAATCACGCATTTTTTCGAAATACTTATTGTGTGGAGGATATTTCCGGAAAGTAAGTGCATTAATTGCTATGTCATGTGGATGCCTAGACTATTTGAAATCTGTTGCTCATAAAAATCACTGTGAAATACTTAGTCTATGTAGCTCATACGCAATGCACGTGCACAAACGGTGACGAATATGTCGACCAGGCCGAAGTTCAGGTGGCAGTTGGGAGCAATTTGCCTTGCCACAGCGAACTCCAACACCGGTATACACCCGAGCGCACCTTTCACTCAAATTGACACTTTCGCAAGTTTTTGTTCAACACCGTCCTTTTCGGTTTTGGATGTCGGCAGGCCTGTGGTAGGCGTGTTCGTTGCCTAGAAAGCCAACTTTCTTGTCGGACCTTAAGACGATCGAGGAGGTATCAGAAGAACAAGAAGAAGCAGAGGAGTGGAGTGGAGGCATAATGATGATGAGGATGAGAAACCGGAGACGGGGAATCAGTGAGCAGGAGGAGGAGGAGAAGGAGGATGTAGGAAACAACGAAAACAATGAGGAGAGGGTGCAGGATGGCACGCAGCATTTGCTTTTGGTCCCTCGGATGCAGGCAGGCCTGTTTTGTGTGTGCATAGTGGAGAACGTCGGCTTCCTACCCAGACCTAAAAACTATCGAAGGAGTCTCGAAAGAGGACACTAAAGCGGAGGAAAGGATTATGATGAGAAAATGGAAGAGGAGAAGGAGTAGAAGGAGATGAATGATAATGGGGAAATGAGCAGGAGAAAAAGAACGAGGGATGGCGGATGAGCACGAGCAGCAAGAGGCACGGGAGGGCAAGAAGTAGGGGGGGAAGGGGCAGGATGGGAAGAAGGAGAAGGATAAATGAAAGGAAGAAAGAGGGTGATGAGGCGCAGGTCGAACAAGAGCAGCTGACACTGACGGCTAAGCAACTATTTGCTTTGGGGAAACAAACACATCCCCAACGGGAACGTGCGTAAGACGAGAAAATGGTGAAGAATCAATCAATAAGAGCACTTCATACCAGACGAAGTGGCCACTTTGCGCTGCCAGGCAGGAATAATGCCGAAAATGGAATGTGGACATTCAGTCAGCAGGTGAGGATTTGATTGTCTTTATATGTCCGACAGATGTCATTTATTACTCGACTGTTCTGGTGGTCCTCAGCCATTGCTTACCATTTTAGATGCGGGGCTGTTATTGAATCAGAGAGACAAACCAAACACATGGGACGACGTCTTCGTCGTTTGTGGGCAAATTTTCTGTGCTGTGGATTTTCGAAAGTCGGAGATTAGCATATTAGCACATACCTGCTGGTTCCTTGAACGTAGAAACTGTCATTTTAACTGAATACTCCTGTTTATAGTAAATGCGATTAAAATTCTTTAAAAGATAAAAACAATTTGTGGCATTCCCGTCAGATTTACCGTTTTATTGACTGGGATCTTCTCCTTTGCATTTGCAGGCATAAAAGAGGGAGTGCAGAAATCTTTGTAGTTAGACGCATGCACACATTCACCTAGGTTGTGAGATGATCAGGTCGAGGCAAATGACATTTGCTGAGTGAAGTGTTTCCACAGTTTCATCTGTGTGGCTTTGCCATCACTTGGAAGGACATGTAATCGTATGAGTTCAACCTTAGATTTTGCTGCATTCAAAACTAGTCCGCGTCCACCTAGACATATTTAGTTAATGTAAGTGTTCATTGTTGTCTTGAAATTTTCCTCCTCTAAAGCAACCGTGGGTAAAAGTTAGCTTTAGCTTCTGCTAAAGCACGCGAAAACCCATCCTTCCGTTTTACGGTAGCGGTTGTTATAAGGGTAAATTGGGTGTAACATATCAGATGAAGGAAAAAGTTACTAAAAAGTAGTGCGTACAAAAGTAAAAAAAAATTATAGGAGTAATTACTTTAATATCCAAACGATTGCGCGTGATTATTGAATTGAGAAATATAACCAATAAGAAACAGATGGCACAATATTACCCAATTGGTCACGATCATCAACTCCATGGAGGTGATATAGAGATAGTATCGTGGTAATATACGGGTGGTATTAAGGTGATATAGATTAGATATTGGGAAACCTTCTAAGCTAAAAGCAACCGCACATAGCCAAAAACGTAAACAACGATAAAGTAAAACTAAACTAACTAAAAATAAACTAATCGAAAACTAAAGTAAACAAAAACTTAACTCAGCCTAAGACCGTAATTCTGCACAGCATGCCTACTGCTTCAATGTCAGTAGACAGTAATGCGAAACAAAAGCTAAAGTTAACCCTATACGTAACTGTCACACCACATTGTGCTGTAGTGTATTCGGTTAATGTTTATCTGACAACAGTGTTGCGTCGTCGAGTCGACGATTTTTGCAGCTGAAATTCTAATTACGTTTAGTGGTCTTTGCGCATACTAACATTCACCTAATAAGTATACCTAATCTTACCTGAGCCCTTCGTTACTAGCAATCTGTGGATGTACACGGTATATGATTTAAGTCATATAATTTCGATTGGCATTCCGGAACGTGTTCTCGAACCAGAAAAGGACTTAGCTAAGGCTGGCGTAGTTTTAAGTATGCACACTGTTCCCAACACATTTCATTCACTATTGTATGCCGGTTTCCTTTTGGCCACTTGTAAAACACAACACTTTGCTTAAATGTTTAGAGTACCCGATCAAATACCGGCAAGACAACGAACTCGTAGCTCACTAGTAAGGGCACTTGACTGTCATCAGAGATGCTGCGAGTAAGGGGCTCTCGTGTGTCACCAATTAAGTCTGATTATGAATTGCGATGACGGCTAATAAGCCAGAAATGACCATCTTAGTCTCCTTTGTCTTTGTCGGTAATATCCTTCTGCCCATATCGCTAGCCGACTTGCGGTGTAGGCTCGCGTTTGAGCTCCAAAGGCACCATGGACGGACGCGTGTGTCCTATAAAAGATCGGTATACGAGTACCTGTCACTATAAAGCATTCGTATATCTCAAATTTGGTTTACTTTAAAAGCCAAATTGTTCAGCATAAACTTAATGAACAATTTAATACACAGGAAAGGCTGGTCGAGAATCTCTCGTGCTACATCTGTGTCCTAGGACAGTACCGTCAATTGCCACTGAAGTAGACGGTGGGACGATGCATAGTGAACCAGGGCCTCATCAGAGGATGTTTGCTTTGGCAGATTGATTCACCGGAACATCCTAGATAACTGGTCTTGATGTGATTTGCGGTGGCGCCAGACACTGTCATAAATTCACAATTTGTGGATTTTTAGCTCATCGCTGTAATACTCTATCAGCAAGTTGACGAATGATGTTAAATCATACTGCGGTATTAATGAATGCAGACGTGGCAGTGTCGTATCAGCATCCTTATCAGTCTCTTCTTGAAGTTTGTTATTGTCCCTTTCCATAGGTCGGTATTTACGAGCAGCTTCTAGCTAAGGCATTTTTCTTGTTCGTTTCCATTAACCCACTTAGGCAAGAATTTAGAGTGTGTGTAGGTGGATGATTCGTACGACAGCCCATTTAGCATGTACGAATAAGTCACGTTTGAGGTACAAAAACTAATAGGCGGAATGAAAAGGACAATAGTCAACCGTTAGGAAAGTAACGCTGTGCACATTGTCCACTACCGAGCTCCCCACCTAATTGGTCACTGATGCAAGGGTATCAGAAATGCATTCGACGTGTTTAAACATACTATTGGAAGAAGGAAGAGATTAAGCACTTACATGTTCCATTTACAGCCAATGGATATCCGAATGCCTTGAAAAGAAGAACGATCACGCATTTGTCCATGTTTTGTGATGACTTAAGCCGAGGTCAAAAATCGGACTCGTTAACAAAATTCCAACCATTTTGTGGAAATAGTACTTAAACCACACAAACACCGGATATTTGCACGAATAGAAGCAAATATGCGTGCCTGAGGTCCTTTTTGTAAAAAAAGGCTTGATCCTTGAGACGGTAATTGTATTATACTGAGCTTTTGGCTTCACACATGAGGCTATCTCTAGGAGAGGGACAAAACAGTAAGCTTTAGCGTGTTTGAAGTCTAGCTTCGAGTTAGAGGGGATTATGGAGGGAGGGACATTTGTGATTATTCCATGCAATAAATGGTCCATCCTTAAGGATCCCTCGATTCGTCATTTGTGTCTTCGAGTCGTTTGCGTAGGAAGTCGCGTGCCAGGTCGGCTGGGATGAATAAAATTAATAATGAAGTGACGTCAAAATATACTTTGGTTTGGTCTGGTTGAACCATTTTTTCTGGGATAGCGGCTAGAAATTGGGAGGCCGAATTAATTGAGGTCCTCGAGCTCATCTAATGCAACTCTTGAACTTCAGCCAAAAAATGTTTCACCTTATATGGTAGAACATACGAACAGACCAAAGAGACACCAATGGGTTACCAGACTTTCAGTCTAATTGCAGAACTGGTCTTATAGGAGATGGAAAAAGTCGTCTCCAGTCAATTCAAAATACGCATTCTGGTCAGGTAAGGTCAGGTTTTATTGAGAGAAATATAGGTAAATACCTTTGAACTCTCTATTGGAACAGCACAGTTTTTCAATGCATTTGATCAGCAGAACATTTCAGAACAGTGGCGTTACCAGTAATTTGAATTGGGTAAGGGAGGGCCGACAGTGACAAAAATCCTTTAGGCATTGTTCAGAAAGTCAAGGGGTTTGAATGCCATTTGAGAGATTTAAGGAGAAAAACTGTCGCCCGTGGGGGTGGGGGTTGTAGGGGGGGGGGGGTGCAGAGTATATTCGAATCGGCCCACTTGGGCTAAGAGTATTTGAAGCATATCAGGAGGAGCCAATCGTGGTTTTTTTCAATATCCCAAGGGTCTAACGAGGAAAAGCTTGCGGAGGTCATGCGCATGTCACCGAGTGTCGGAGACGCGCCCATCGTGTAACCTTGCTGGTTACCGAGTCTGCCGACTAACTGACGAAAAAGAGGTAGTCGGTAGTTTTCTAAACCAACAAGTTATTGAAAAGTAGTGAGTAGTATTTTTTATTGTGATTATGCCGCAAAGTCCTTTAGGTAACAGGCAATTTATTTTCGCGGACCTACTAGCCATAAGGTCTAATTTAAACGTTAAACCTGTCAATATAAAGACGACACTTTCGTTATAACCAAACGGTTCAGCCTAGCAGACTTCCAAAACTTGCGTAACATCATCTTCCTCGACGTCCAATTCACAAAGGAAGAAAATAATGCCAGACAACTGCCTTTCCTGGACGTCCTCATCACGCGCAGACCCAATGGGGAACTCAGCACCACGGTTAACAGAAAGGTAACAAACACAACCCAGGTGATCAGCTGCCAAAGCAGCCACACAATGGTGCCTAAATGCGGTACAATTAGAGTACTCTTTCACAGGCTAAAACACACTGCAGTGAACCTGAAGGACGAGTGCGAGAACTACGACATCTCCGGACCAGTTGGCCAGGAATGCATACCCGAGCAGCTTTGCCAGCCGCTGCCTCCATACGCGCCACCAACACTCTGGCACCCCCTACCGTACATAAAATGTGTAAGAAACAACTGAACTAATCGTTGTAGAGCTCGATTTTGGTATTCCTCATCGTCAGACAGCTACCAAGCGTTAAAAGCTTATACAAATGAAAGACCCACTGGAGGTAGGTAGGCAGTCTGGTGTTGTTCATCAAGTACCATGTCGCGACTGTTCTTGCCATTATACATGGCAGACCGGACGACGACTTAGCTTGTGAATAACGGAGCCCAATCGGGCATTGCGGAACGGCAACCCACTCTTCCAGATCATTACACACACTCTGGAAGAAGTCAACAAATTCGGCACGTGTATAATGGCACGCCCTGCTAATAAGATGGGACGGGAACTACTAGAGGCCTGAGTTACAAACTCCACTCAATCAACAGGCCGTACAAGTTAGTTCCTCGTGCGCGCGACCAAGAAGCATGGTCCATTCCGTGTCCAGGTGCGCACGCTGCCATGCCAAAGACGCAAGACATGGTGCCAAGGCAGCACGCCATAACACCAAAGACACGCGCAGATGGCGTGAGCATGAACCAATGACGAGTGCGCCCCCGCCCCACTCTCCACTTATTCGTAGCCAGCCTACAAAAATATGCTAACGCTTGCTGTTTTCTCATCTGCTTTGATGATTTCCACCTGTGTGAAGCCGAAGGTTTAGACTAATGCAACTGTCATCCCAATTATCGCATCTTTTTCGTCTATACACCGTATCTCAAACATCACTTAGATGACTACAAACGAACTACTGTTTTGATTTCAATAGACCAATTTGTTTACCTAGTCATAGCCATGCGGAATCCAAAACTTAGTGTTTACGTCAACTGTAACGCTGATGAAAATGTCATAGGGTAAATGCAGTGAGCGTGTTGTTCGTTCTTACTTCTTCAATGATGCACCTTTTTAACATTTATTTTTGCAAGCATTAGTTTAAAGCAATCTGCATACTAAAACAAAAGGTAACAGTTTTGCAATTAAGTCACTGTTTAAATGGATTTTTCTCAGAACTTTGGACATTATCTGCAAAAACCCCGATTGACTGAACAGCATGGCTTGCAAAATCTGCGCATTATCGGCTTTTAAAATGTTCCAGTATTTCAAACATTGATCAATTAAGACGTTCAAGAACAGCGTCACAGCTTGTACCATAGGGTATTTGCACAGTATCAGGATTTCCGGTGCATGTAAAACGAAACTTCAAGCAATAATGATTCCTTTTTTTCTTTCCCTCGCTCTGACGTAATACTTGTTATAGGAATATAACCTAAAGTAGGGAACAAAATGAGTAGAAAAAGCAAACAAAAATTAATAACTGAGGATACTGACTATTTATTAGAGACATAAATGAAAAGGCGTAGCTAGTGTACATGTCGGGGCAAGATGCGGCCAGCATTGGCAATATGCATGTCAATTACTTAGTTTGATTAAAATATATTATCACGCGCGCCAAGCAGTTCGATCGTTCGTGTTTAGAATCTCATTTACTGGGTATAGGGTTCACGTTTTTTGCTTCTTTCCGCATCTGAGTTGGGTGTAGTTTCAACAATGTAGTTAATGTAGATTCGCTAGGGCAGGTATCTCCTACACATTCTGTGGTTCCTCTTTTATATCGAATTTCAGGACACTTTTTCAGTGAATTTCAGCATGGATCACTCTGAGGATTTCGTATTTATGTGCGAGTTTAATTACTTACAAAAGGAGACATTCTGCAATTTCACACCAAGTTTCCTACAGTAGCTGTCTCAGGAAGATCGCCTTTTTGCGACAACAAGGTGTCTGAATTAGCTGGCAATCCCTCAAGAAAGGTAATGAAGTACGCTCTCGATATCATCGGACAGAGGAAAGCTAGGCATAAATACCGTCTGAGCCAACCAAAGCAATCGATATGACCTCTGAACCTACCTGAAGGTTTGGTTTTCATCCCCTCATCGGACGGTCTGCTGTCCACCCATTTGCCTCTCCGAGCAGATAAAATCGGTGCACGCTCACCTTATTTAACTCACACCGAGATTTGACTGAAATCGTCGACTGGAACACACGTTATCTAGTCCTAACCCCAGTGACTTCATGGAGCTGACTTTTTGATTCATAACAAGCAGGGTGGTTCATGCAAGCGATGTGCATTGAGCAAATGTGCAGTGACTGGTGCTTGTGGCAGTAATGAGTCAGATTACACTATCCTCTTTACCGTCGCCCCGTCATCACCGGTCCAGTTCATATTTGAGTGAGTGCAGTTGCAAGGATTTTGCTACTGTCGATCTGCTATGGCAAACACACTTGCGTCAGGCATCTCCTTTGCTTTCTGTGGTCGTCCCTCACACCCCATCTCATGACACTGCATCAGTGAATTTCCATACAGATCACTTCGAGTTTTTATGTATTTATGTGCGCGTTTAAGTACTTACGAAATGAAAAGTTCTGTGATGGCTCCTACATCAAGGGTTCCAGCAGAAGCTGCCTCACTAAGATCGACGAATTACGATAATTAGGTGTCAGAAGTACATTTTACAATAAAGCTGATTAAAGTACAATCTTTTAATCATCGAGCAGATGAAAGCTAGACATTGTCACGGTGTTAACCGAACAAAACAATCGATTTAACCTCTTACACTGTCTGAATGTTTGGTTTTCTTCCACATCAGAGGACGTCTTGCCCACCCATTTGCCTCTTCAAGCAAATAAAATCGGTGCAGGCTCAACTACTTTGACTCACACTGAGACTTGATTGTGATCATCGACTGGAACACACATTTTAATTGTATAAATTGGAAAACACGCATCCCAATACATTTTAGTTTGAGGAAGAAGATGTTCTTTGGGATGTTACGTAACTTTAATTAGTGAATTTTCGAGTCTTGTGCCCAAAACAGCAAGATCCGCCTCAAAGCGCATTCATAAGCACCAATTGGCCGTGTAGCGACGTGGCCATTTGTCTGAAGTGGCCAGGCATTGCCTCGACACATGACACACCATTGCATGGGATCAAACACGCATCATCAGAGTTCGCCCATCTAAAAATGGCCGAGAATTTCTTGAGGCCATGCACTCCGACGACTCATGCATCAATCGGCACACAAAATGAGTTGGTATTTATGAACACTTCAAAGAACGCCGGAAGAAGGGAAGGCGGCACGACACGGACTGACTGAGGCCACACCTACCAATGAGGTCTCGCCCCGTATAATTATTGATTTTCTGCACGTTTGAAATGTTATTTGTTCGTTGCACATATTCTGTTATTCTGAAGACGAGCGAGGGCATCATACTCAAAAGTTCACTAATTAAATTTAAGTTATATCCCGAAGAACACACATTATCTAGTCATGACCTTAGTGACGTAATGGAGCTGACATCGTACGCCGTGATTCATACTAACCAGGGTGGTTCATACAAAGGATGTGGGTTGAGGCAAGGTGTAGCGAATAATGTTTTGAGTGATGTGTCGCAGTATACTAGTATCGTCACTGTCGTCCCGTCATCAGTTCACATTTGAGCAAGTGCAGTTTCAAGGATTTCGTTACTGCCAATCTTCTAGGCCAAACACACTCATGTCAGGCATCGCCTACGCGTTGTGTGGTCCTGCTTCATGACCAGTTTCATGACATTGCGTCAGTAAACTTCAGCATAGATAACTCCGACTTTTACTGTATTTATTTGCGCGTTTAAGTACTTACAAAAAGAATTTTTTTGCAAATGGCCTCCACTGCCGAGGTTCCAAAAGTAGGTGCCTCACAAACATTGCCTGTTTGCGATAATAAGGTGCCAGAAATACCCATACGTTCCACAATAAAGGTGGTTAAAGTATAATCTCCTCATCATCGGGCAGATGAAAGCTAGACGTGGCCACAGTGTGAACCAACACAAGCAGTCGATTAACCTTTAAATGTTTGGTTTTCATCCCCCCAGCAGACGGTCTCCGGCCAACCCATTTGCCTCCCCGAGCAAATAAAATCATTACAGGCTCACCTAATTTGACTCACACTGAAATGTAATTGTCATCATCGACTGGAACACACCTTATCTAGTCTTAATCCTAGTGACTGTCATCGCATGCCATGATTCATAAAAATCAGGGTGGTTCACGCAAGCGACGTGGGTTAAGGCAAGGTGTACGTAGTGACTTGTGCGTATGACAGTGATGAGTCAGAGTACACTAGCATCGTCACCGTCGTCCCGTCATCAGAAGTCCAGCTCACAATATCGCAAGCTGTGTGCATTACACATCATCCGGCTCTGGCATTTCTGTTTTCTGTGTGATCTGCTGCGACTGGGTGGTCCCAGGCCATATACTCCGAGTGCCTACGCACGACCTTGCAATACACTGTGGAGACTGAAGTCAATCATCTAAACATTTCTCATGCGAGGTTTTGGCAACCGTCTAAAGTGCATGACAATGTCCGTTGGCAACTGCTGTCATGCGGTCCACAGAACAATTGCAAGGGCCTATGATGTTGTAAATGGGTTCAGCTCAGAGCAAGGGCAGTTGTCTAGTGATGACGTAAAAAAATAACTAGAATGCTGGCTATACCGAGGTGTCTGTTCAAGTAGTTCGTTGACAGACTGGATCTAAATTGAGCGCATGATTGGCTAGAATGCGGAGTTGATTCTTGAAATTTGTATGAACAAATATAGATTTCACAGGTGTAAGCCTTTTTCCTGAAATACACTGACTGACTACTTACTGGCGGGGAGGTCGTTGATGTGATTAAATTTCGCTATTGGAAGGCGTTTACTATAGTAACTCATTCTCAAGGAAATTACCATTATTATGGGGGTTTTGGCAAATCTGCCTGATTAAATTGATTTGAATTGACCCACTGAATGCCTCGAGTTATTCCATTTGAGTCAATTCAAATTAAGCTAGTGTGCCAAACCTTCTAATAATAAAGTCAGCCAAGTAGTCATTCTGATGAATTCTAGATGATTAGTTAGAAAATCCTGCTTGAGCAGTCAACTTGCTGTTCCATATTGGTGGATTCCATACTAGCCGTGCAAATAGGTGGGTAATATCGACCCTAGTGTGATTAAATTGATAGAGCGAGGTGGGGCATTTGTAGCTCGGTGGTTAGAGCGTTGGCTTCCGGTACGTGCCTCCTTCTTTACTAAGCGGGTAAAAATCCCGCCGAACGCCTCGTGTTTTTCACAACTGGGTCAATCCAAATCAATCAAATCTGCCAAAACTTCTAATAATTCAATTGAAACAATTGTGAAAAAACACGTGGCGTCGTCGGGAGTTGAAATCGGAAAGCAGGAAATGTCTTAACGCCGCGCACGGTCTTCGATTTGAGGCACCCCGAACAGCTTAGTCAGCCTGATATTCATTCTGGTGGATTCAAGATGGTTGCTTAGGAAATACTGCTTGGACAGTTCGCATGATCTTCCGTTACGGTGGATTCCATAGTAGTGGTCATTTGGGCGGGAAAAATCAATCCACATATGATTAAATACACGGCACACGGCACGGTGTCGTAGCTCAAATCGGTAGGGCGTTGGCTGCGTATAGGCCTTCCCTGCTGTGCGGGTTCGACTCACGCCGACGCCGAAAGTTTTATCACCATAGGATCAACCAAAATAACCATTTTTCTACCTTGAATTGCATTCAATTCAAACACTAAATTTAAGTAAATGGTAGAATATTTGTAGCTCCAAACCAAGCATATCGGAAACTGTTCCAGCAAATCGATGCGAATATATGGATCCCAGGTGAGCCTTGTGCCTTATTTGCGGGGGAAGCTTTAAGCAGCAAGACAAGTAGATTCCTGGATGGAGTTTCAGTGCGAGTTCTTTACTCTTACATCAGTATGATTTGAAATTCAATAATTGAAGATAAAAAAGCCACCTCTAATGCCAGCTAGACCGTGAGTTCGTAGCTCAAACGTTAGGACGTTCGCCCAGACGGAAGAGATCGCGAGCTTAAATCTCGGTGTGGCAGCAATTTCCGCGACCATAGTTGGGTTGGGTATCAGTTGCCGATGTCACCTAACAAGGCCGATAAGGACTTCCTTGTGTCCCGTGTCTTTGCGGATGACGTCCTTATGCCGATATGCTAGCCGCCTTGCGGTGGAGGCTCGAGAGCGCACTCTAAAAGCAATATGGGGGTAAACGTTGGTCCTCTGAGAGACATATGTACGTGTCTATGCCGCTGTATATTCCATATCTAATAACAGCTTGACAGTGAGCTCGCAGTTTAAATAATTGGACATTCGCCCGGACGAAAGAGATCACAAGTTCAAATCTCGGTGTGGCAGCAATTTCCGCGGCCATACTGGGGTTGTGTAACACTAGCCGATGACGACTAACAAGGCAGAAAAAGGACTTCCTAGTGTCTCCTTTCCTTGCTGAATATGTCTTCTGCGCATATCCTAGCTGCCTTACGGCGAAGGTTCAAGAGAGAGAGCTCTAAAGGCAATATGGGGATACGAGTGTGTCCTCTGACAGATGGGTGAATGCGTCTATGCACTGTCTTTTCTCGATCTAAGACCAGCTAGACCTTGAGCTCGTAGCTCAAAAGTTAGGACGTTCGCCCAGATGGAAGATGGCACTAGTTTATTTCTCGGTGTGGCAGCAATTTCCGCGGCCATACTGGGGTTGTGTAACACTAGCCGATGACGACTAACAAGGCAGAAAAGGACTTCCTATTGTCTCCTTTTTTTGCTGAATATGTCTTCTGCGTATATCCTAGCTGCCTTACGGCGAAGGTTCGAGAGACAGCTCTAAAGGCAATATGGGGATACGAGTGGGTCCTCTGACAGATGGGTGTACGCATCTATGCCACGGTATATTTCCCGATCTAATGTCAGCTAGACCGTGAGCTCGTAGCCCAAACGTTAGGACGTTCACCCAGACGGAAGATATCGCGAGTACAGATCTCTGTGTGGCAGCGATTTCCGCGGCCATACTGGGGTTGGGTATCACTAGACGATGACGCCTAACAAGGCAGAAAAGGTCTTCCTAGTGTCTCCTTTCTTTGCTGAATATGTCCTTCTGCGTATATCCTAGCTGCCTCACGGCGAAGGTTCGAGAGAGAGAGAGCTCTAAAGGCAATATGGGGGGACGAGTGGGTCCTCTGACAGATGAGTATATGCGTCTATGCCACTGTATATTCCCGATCTCATACCAGTTAGACCGTGCGTTCGTAGCTCAAACGTTAGGATGCTCGCCCAAACGGAAGAGATCGCGAGTTCAAATCTTGGTGTGGTAGCAATTTCCGCGGCATACTGGGGTTGGGTATCACTTGCCGACGACACCTTACAAAGCCGAAAAGGCCTTCCTGGTGTCCCCTGTCTTTGCGGGTAACGTCCTTCTACCGATATGCTAGCTGCCTTGCGGTGGAGGCTCGAGAGTGAGCGCTTAAGGCAATATGGGGGAGGAGTGGATCCTCTGATAGATGGGTGTATGCGTCTATGCCACTGTATATTTCCGATCTAATTACAGCTAGACCGTAAGCTCGCAGTCTAAAAGTAAGGACGTTCACCCAGAGGGAAGAGATCGCGAGTTCAAATCTTGGCGTGGCAGCAATTTCCACGGCCATACTGGATTTGAGTATTACTAGACAATTACGCCTAACAAGGCAGAAAAGGCCTTTCTAGTGTCTTTTGTCATTGCTTGCAATGTCCTTCTGCCGATAACCTAGCAATCTCGTGGTGGAGGCTCGAGATTGAGATCTAAACGAAATATGGGAGGACGAATGCGTCCTCTGAACGATAGGTGTTTGCGTCTCTTCCACAGTATATTCCCAATCTAATACAAGCTAGACGGTGAGCTCGTTGCTTGAAATCGAGGAAGTTCGCCCAAGCGGAAGAGATCACGAGTTCAAATCTCGTTTTGGCAGCAATTTTTGTGGCGATAATAGGGTTGGGTATCACTAGCTGAGGATGCCAAACAAGGCAGAACAGGCTTTCCTAGTGTCCCCTGTCTTTGCTGTTGATGTCCTTCTGTCTACAAGCACCTCGCTCCTATGGTACTGTGAGTGTATGTATCGACGTAGACTGCAATGACTAGGGAAACTGGGAGAATGTTTCTGATGTTGAAAGAGAGGACAAAGATTGAGCGGATCTACACCAATTCCTTCAAAGCATTGTTGCCAACTCAGCCAGTTCGTACATTCGCCGGCAGTTAATCTATAATGTAGGCCCATGATGGTCGTTTTTATTATCGTTTACACTAATCTAAGTCGTTCTAAGAAACTGGAGTATAGAGTCTAGCTGACTAACTTTGGGTTTCAAACGCAGTGAACCGAAAAAGCCACATAGAAGGTTGCACACATGAATGATCCTGATGCAGAGGTTTGTTCGCGGAACGAAGCTTACATAACACCTTAAGGTTTGACCCATTGTTGTTGAGTTGACTTTGAGCAACTGTGAACCCGCAGCGAAGAGTTGGCATCATACCTTTTGAGCCTGCGGAAAAAACCCATCGGTCAGACAAATAATCGGAAAATTTTCAAAAAATACAAACGAGTAGTAGAAGGCGAGTCACCAGTGAATTAGTCTATGGCGAGACAGTGCCGTGCATCGTGTTATACCCAGATCGACTTCCTTAGCCATCTGCCTCCGCCGAAAACACAAAATCAGGAAAACTGGAGGTGACCGACAAAGGGTAAGGATGACCTGTATGATCGCCTAAACAGGACACGGACACGCTCATTTAAAATTCGTAATCTTGTCATAAACTTCAGGAAGGGTAAATATTCTCATATTTTAACCCCATCACTGATTCCAACATAAAAGTAAACAGTAAATTCATTCGTTTCTCTAACCCTACCCTAAAACCTAAACTCTACTGTTAACACGAACCCAAAGCTTAACTTTTACCATAATCTTGGCGCTAACCCCAACCTTGATATTAACCCTTAGCATAAAATTAATCCTGACTCTCACCATAATCCTTAGCATACTTTTCTAGAACTGTGCCGCAGAGCCATATGTCGTGCGGACAGTTCCATTTCCTGGCTCCGGTTAAGTTGGTCATAAAAGTAATTGTTACAGGACAAAGATATGCAGCCCATCTGCATGTTCTACGCATTATCTGACTTTGTAAGAATCGATGGGAATATATTCCTCCCATGTAAGTCGTGTGCCTTATTAGCGGGGGAAGATGTGGATACTAGGACAAGTAGATCCCTGGACGTAGCTTTAGCGCTGGTTCTCTAGTCCGACTTCTGTAATATTTTAAACTCCAAGAACTAAACTGGGTAAGCTTTGAAGAAAACCAACCAGTTCGGACCTATGGTACTGTGAATGTATGTTTCGACATAGGTTGCAACGACTGATCATCAGGAGTAAAGTATAAAATCTAATGTAACCGGAGTGGGGTGGAGGATTCCGATCGAGGAGGATTTGACAAAGACTAAGCAGATTTCAACCAATTCCGACAAAGAGACATTGTCGACTCAGCCATGTCGTACGTCCATCTGCAATGAAGGTGCCTGATAGTCTTTATAATTCTCGTTTCCAATAATCTGAGTCATTCCACTAAACTGGGCTCCCAAGCCTATCTGAGCAACTGTGGGTTATACACAGTGGACTGAAAAGGCCAGACAAATAGCCGCAGACATTAATGATCCTGATGCAGAGGTCTGTGCGCGGGACGAAGTGCACATAACAACTTTAGGTGGGACTCACTTTTGCCGAGTTGTTGTTGAGCGGGTGTGAACCCGTATGCTAACACGTTGCAGCCAAGGGTTGGCACAAAAAACTGCTATGCTTGCACAAAAAACCGCGGAAAAGGCGGGATCAGGAGGACTAAATGTGAGAAAGAGAGTGAAATAAATTTATTTTAAAGGTAATAAGCCATCATTTTCAGCAAAAAATGGCCCCATTCACGGAGGTCAACGAATGACGTAAGGTAAAAGATTATAGAATACTCAAAGTTTGAAGGTTTGGAAAATAACTACATCTGTTATGGAGACAGGTCGGCTTTCAACTTCTCCATTTCCGTACAGATGGACAGGGTTAAATATTGCAGTCTAATTACAATTCATCGTTTACGCGTCACCCGCATGGCGAGGTCGGCGTGTAGAGGTTCGTGCGTTGGGTGAAGGGGGAAGGGGTAGGAGGTAATGAGGTTAGGTTGTGGGGGTTAATCAGCGGGCAGATACACTATTTAACCCTGTCCATCTGTACAGTTTTAATTACCCTGCAAATTTTCTGGCCCGATGATGATTGGTGAAAATAGATGTTTGCCAACTTGACTTCCCAACTTAAAAATGGGAAAATTTGCCAAAATTCTCCATTTCCGTTTTTTCACACGTGAGGTAGCGTGCTAGGAATGGGAGTATAGAAAGTGGATATGTCGGTGTATGACAAGGCATATGACGGAAGCTTCGGCGCATAATACAGGAAGACTTCGCAGCCATTAGTTTAGAGTGGAGAGGATGAACGAACTCCCTAAGGATGCGATCAGAAAATTGCTTGACAGTTGTAACGTGTCTCTATATTATAATATCAACTAAAACATAAGGAATACCGGCAATTTAAGAGAGCATTAGGAGGATACGTTAAGCTGGGAAAATTAATGTAGAGCAGTAAAGAATGAAGGGGTAGTTGCAGGCATCTACAAATCACCAGTTTAGGGCTTGTGATATGCGATGCGAATGCTAATGGCGGATATAATATGATAAATAACGGATTTGAATAAAAAGGCCTTCACTACGAAGATAAATGAGAGGTTAAGTATCCAAGTACAATCACGTTTCCGGAAATAGGATACCATCCTGGCCGCAATGTCAATGGATTCAGCACTGGTAGTAGTTGCTTTTGAACAGTATGCTGCACTGAATTCTGGCCGCGAAAGACAATGATTGGAAGGGTAAGTAGTCTCGTATCTCACTTCTACTACTAAGCCTTACATATAACTAAGCAGTAACCTGAATCTTTACTCTATCTCTACCCTAAAACATAAGCTCTACAGTAAACATGAACTCAAGCCTTAACCCATACTACAATCCTGACGGTAGCCCCAAGACTGACACTTGACGGTTTTTCTTGATTTCCGTTTCCACTAAACTGAGTCCTTCCAATGACTAGGCAACTGGGCCTATCTGAACAACGGTGGGGTAAATGAACACAAAAAGACCAGAAGAAAGGCTGTAGACATGAATGATCCTGAAGCAGAGGTTTGTTCGTAGAACGCAGCGAACCTAACACCTTCAGGTGTGCCTCACGATTGAATCGAGTTGACCTTGAGCAGCTGTGAACCCGCATGCAAACACGTTGCAGTGACCAGTTGGCATCACACCTTTTAAGCCTGTGCAAAAATCAATCGGTCAGACAAATAGACATAAAATGTTGAAAAAAAGACAAATTTAGTAGCGGATGCGTCACAAGTGAATAAGACTATGGTGAAACAGATGTGGTCATCGTGTACCACCCTATCGCCTTCCTCAGTAATCTCGCTCCAGTGAAATGACAGGATCAGGAGGAGTGAATGTGTGCTTTATTTTTAAAGATAAATATCCGAAAGTTTCACCAAAAATGGTACCATTCATGGAGACCAAGAGATAAGGTAAGGCAAATGGTCATAAAATACTCAAATGTTTACATGATGTCCACATCTGTCATGGAGGCAGACCGGCTGTCAACTTCGTATTTTTCGTTTATTAACACGTGAGTTAGCGTGCTACGAATGAGAGTATGCAGTGCTGATCTGCCTATGTACGGCAAGACATATGATGGAAGCTTCGGTGCATAGTACGGGGAGACTTCGCAGCCATTCGTTCAGAAGAGAGTGGGTGAGCAGGGGCAGGGTAAAAGTTAAGAAACGATCAGTAATGTTCGTTTTTACTTACAAGGTAGTCGTGGAAATAGGGGGAATGGGACGAAAAGAGAAGGGTGTTTAAGTGGGGAGGTTGTGGTGGGGCCCATGTAGGGGAGGGGGGAGAGAGGGCGGGAGCCCGCCAGAGCGCGGATGAGTGCATGCCGCTAAGTGAATGTGGGCCACGGCAACTGCGGAGCATGCACGAAGGTCTTTTATGCACACAACGTCGGCTTCAGTGGCCTGATAGCGTTCGCTTCAGCTGTCGCTAACAGGCGCTGACCCAGGGACGTTCGGTTGTTTGGCGGGACCTTATACATACCTTACCGGCTGCGTTGGCTGTCCGGAGTCAATCATGTGGGCAAGAATGGCGCTGTTGATGCTTCTGACTTCATTTTCGAATAAAATGCCCTTCAATATGATAAGTAAATGAGGGGTTAGATGCCAGGGTAACACCAAAGTACCAGAAAGAGAATAATTCATTATGGAGAACGTCAACGGATTCAGGAATGGGAGGGGGTTGCAATCGAAAAAAAACTGCACTTACTTCTGGTCATGACTGACAGTGGCTAAAAAGGGTAAGGATGACTCGTTGGACCACCAAAACATGGCATGTGACTAGAAAAGTCACGCCCACTTAAAATACGTAGTCTTAACCCCAATACTAATCCTGATATAAAATTAAACAGTAACCATAATCTTAACCTTAGCCGCACCCGAAAACGTAAACTCTGCACTCAACATGAACTCAAATCCTAGATCTTAACATAATCCTGAAGCCAACGCAAACGCTAGTCTAACGCCCTAGCCTAAACGTAATCCCGACTCTCATCGATATCCTGAAATTTGCTGCGAAGCCCTAGATATGTGCTGGTCGTTTATGTTCCTGGGTCCAGTTTGGGTGGAGATACAAGTAATTAGACCACTGTAGCTTACGTAGGCCCACTCATTTATACCTACTTCCTGCATTTTTTCCTACGAAAATGGTGGTTATAGGGTTTTATGGACGGCGAATTAGGACACGCAGTGGAATATACCTAAATAAATGCGACAAAAGAAGCTAATGTAGGTCCACTTATATACTCCTAGTCGTAGCATTTTGTCCTGCATAAACGGCGGTTAAAGAGTTTCGGGGGGTGGGAAAAAAGGAAAGGCAGAGAAAGGGATTTTTAGAAGTGTAAAGTGCACAAATGAAATCGAAGTTGCTTCCCGCGGCCGCTAAGTGAAAGTTGTTCCGCATGTAAATTGAAGGTGTGCGTGGCGCTTCGCACCGCGGACTATAATAACCCAACTACAGAGCGGTAAACTGGACCTCAGGTAAGTTGAAGTAGACGACCTCCTATCCACCATTTAAATTTCTTGGCCAATTCAAGAAACCTGCATTTTGATCATCGGGTTTATCCGCAATAAGCTAAACGATAATAGAGATTGAAAAAATGTACAGATATAACTCAACAACACTTCAAACTACAGTAAAATAAAAATGCATGTAGCATTTATTAAAGTGAATGCCACTGCGTGTCCCATTTCCCCACCCATCAAACCCTATAACTACCGTTTTCGTAGGGATTGATGAGTGGGCCTTCATAAGCTACTGTTGCCGAAATAAGCATTGTATTCAGTCAGCCGGTCGGTCGCTCCACAAAAATGCACACTGAGCCAACTTCGAGGTGAGAGCTATCCCCTGCACTTGGCAACCTTCTAAGTCACGGCTTTGACCACACGTGATAACTTCAAGTGTGCCTGTTTGTCAGTAGTGAGGAAAATGTGCCGAGACGCCGAAGTCACGCCCTATTCCCACACACAGGTTCTAATCCACTGCCTAGCCGGTAAGTTTTCTGGCTAGGGAATGGATGCCGTGACAGACATAGATAATGGCTTCATCTACACGTGCGGAATATGCAACCTGAATCTATAAAAAAAAGAACACGAGGATCACACTTTAAAGTGGCCGGGACTAGGAAAGACCCCATAATACAGGTGCCCCTGCCGAATTTATGTATTTATAAGCGAAGGCTTCTATCAACGTACAGTACGGGTTGTTCACGAAGTCTGGGTACATAGGGGATAAATACATACATTAAGAACAAAACAATTTTATTCAATTATGATGCAAAGAATTTATATTTTCATTATGATTTCCATTTTATGCAATGCAGAATTCGATGCGCCTTGCTAAATTCTGGTGACTTCGATTGAATAGGTGTACATTGCCGTCGATTTCAGCACACTGACTGATTATGCGTTCCCTTAAGTGGTTTAGGTTTGCAATATTCATTGAGTTATCTTTCTATTTTAACATATGCCAGAAAACGAAATCAAAGGAAGAATGGTCTGGTGAACGAGGGGACCACTCTACATTACCTCGTCTTCTAATCCAGTGCGGAAAATCGCCTTTCAGTCAATCTCTAACATTTGTAGCAAAATGGGCAGGGGCTCAATCCTGCTGACGCCAGTCCGGAAGTCTTTGGTCGCCTGGAACGCGATTTGTCCAAGACAGTGCCTGTTTCTTTAAACTTCGTGAACAATTTCTCGACGGCAGTAAAATAAAAAGGTTACCGATTAGGGTGTCTAAGGGTAAATTCATCGGCGATTTTGCGATAAGATCATCTTTATCGTCCACTTTAGATTACCAACTCGATTCTTTCTTCTTTAGACAGAGCCATCATTCGATCTGGGGAGGAAAAATTGTTATAACCCGCACTGGTACTAGACGAACGCCGAACTACCCGCTTAGTCCCGACGCCCACGGAGAGAGAACAACAGAAGTCCGGTCACTCGAACAGCGTGTCTTGAGACACAGAGCACGTGAGAGCAAGCGGAGCGAGTCAGGAAGTCAGAATGCAAGAGTGCAAGTCAGTCACAGAAAAAGGCTCCAGGTTATTTATTCAGTGCGCATAGTGAGGAGGCGTCAGTATTCACGGTCCAATCAAAAAGGACGGAAAATCGATAATTATTGACGCGTTGTCAAGCCACGGCGTGAAACATTGCGCTGCAGTTGCCCTGAGAGTCTAAGCGTTGTTGACTAATCATGGGACTCTGCCGGCACAACAAGAATAAGATAAATAAATGAAATAGTAAAATTTCTATGTACCCAAACTTTGTGTATATTGAGCGTCCTGAAAATTTGGTTAAATTTAAATACAGTGCAAATTAAAAGGCGTTGTTGGTACTCATGTCATATCAGTGCCAAGGGAGAGTAGATGAACAAAGCTTTTATATTGTTGGCTGAAGATATGAAAGACGTTGTTTCTCAAAGTTAACGTCAGCAAGCGTTTTAAAAACAAAAAAAACAGTGTTAGCCGTCACCATCTCACTTGGCAATGAGTTCTGTCTTCGTAAATTAAACGATTTTGAGGTCGAGGCATGCGTGTTTGAGTCATGCCTTGTGCTATGGATCGTGCCAGTGAGTTTGGGAGGCAAAGTTGAAGATATCTTCCGTTTTCAGCGAGCAACTATGACCGTGGATAATCCGGACCGCCTAGAGTCGGCTACATATTAAGGGACTCTGAGACAAGAAGGAACTTACTCAAGCTTTTACAACTCATCCTGATAGGTTGACCCCTAAGGTAGCCCTTAGTGTTGAAGTTGGAGTTGAATAACAGCATGGGCTATTTCGCTACGATGCTAAAAGAGCGCTTTAAAAGCAGGGTGCGAAGGAGAAAAAAAGTGGTAGAATGGCAGGATTAACTGCAGTAGTCGCCACAGACCATGCAATTTTCATAACTTTGTATAAGTTTGATCATTACACAAATACCAGTGTGAATGCATTACCGAAGATTTAGAAATAAAAAAATGCATCAGGCATATTAGGTTCTTAATAGAACTGTAGGAATAAGTAAGTGTTTGTAACGAAAAATAAAATTTTCTTGATAATCCCGTGATTTTGGAGACGTAAAAAAGAGCTATACATTAGAAAAATAAATTAAGATATTGCGTTAAATTGAAAACTTGAAGCAACCACTTTCTATATATAGAAAGAACTTTTCTTTAGTCAAGATATTCTGTTAAATTTATTCTTACTGGATAAGTATTTACTGAATTTCATCAAAAAAGCGCTGCATAATTTTCCTTGTTTTCACTGTCTTCATTGATAAACTTATAAACTCTGCATCTCTTCGACGCTTACAACATAAACCTTTTCAATTAGATAGATATAAAGAGCATTTATTAAAATAAAATGTTTTCCGATATAAGTTTAAATGAATATGGCAACGTTTTTGATATACAGAAATGCCTCAAATCAGCAAACCACATTGTTGAAGGTAAATATTCTCCTCAATGGAGTTGTGAAACTATTATTCCTAAGATTAATGAAAAAACCTCCCATAAAAGGTTACCTCTTAGAGAGAGCTTTGATTAGATATTCAGCTAACGAACTTCTGCGTATATTAACTTCTCCCAACGTAAATTCACAATAAAATTCGATAATTTTGAGTATTTCTCTAAGTTACCTGAAGATAAATGATTCGATTTGACTGGAGATGAAAGAAATTTCGTTTCTCTTTATAATGGATTATTTTTCGCATAAGTGGATTAATTCCACTTTCTGATATAATTATGCAAATTCAAAAAACGTACCCCAAATTATTCTTCTGTCTGTTCCTTTTCTGAATAACGCAAAAGGTGAACGTAAAGTACAAAAAACTATATTTTTATACGACTTACATTTAGTAAGGCCTTCTTTGTCTGAAATTCGCATTATCATGTCCGATATTTTGTTTTTTGGTGCAAGTCTAACATGCGCATCATTTATGCATTCAAGCAAGCACTTCTGTTACTGCACTTTGTGCAAAAAAATTCCCCGGATAACTAAACATGATTTTTAAAATACAATTCTACAATGTTAATGCAAACAAATATGATTCCTTTAACTTGGCTTCACTTGAATCTGAACAATTTTCGACAAACGTTTCCAGTTCGGGGAGGAATATATTTTATACGTTTTTCACTTTTTTGGACTTCCTTCATAGTATAATCGACATTAACCTGCAATTTGGTTCTCTCCTTCGAAATAGCATAGGAAATTCCTTCGATATGAGACTTATCCCGATTTCCCCAAAATTAATGGCCAGTTGCATGGTCTTTGGCGGCTACTGTATATATTAACTGGACGCATATACTTAATATGATTTCGTCCTCAGATAAAGCTCACTATGTTTTCTTATGTTGCTGCCGATATGTTACTATTGGATTATCAATTGGGCGAACAGATAGTCAGACAAACAGTAGTAACCGCTATTAGCCGATAGAAGATAAGCAAAATCACATTTTCTCCTTACCGTTGTTGTAATCAAATTTTCAACCCACTAATTATATCAATTTCAACGACACCCATTGACTCTTTAATCGTCGCGTCCAACATGGTCCACAGTATGCTCCTCAGTGAGATAGTGAAGCAGTGGTGGCCTAGTGATCTAGTGAGAGTAGACCATACACTCCTTGTTCCACTGTCCCGTGAGTGCAGTCTGAATATACCACCAAGAAAACAACTATCAGATTATTCTGATACGTCAGTTGCAGTATCACAAGGACTCAATTTGCCGGTTAAAAGGCCTGTCTGATGAAGCATAACTCTAAATTGCTCGGTTACTTACTGCCATTGTCTCATATGCCATTGGCTCATCTGTCAACCACGTCACTGCACCTGTCTAGAGATATTTAATCGGCGTGTGAATCATATGCACTGTGTGATGACATTGCCAGTCGAAAAAGACACCCGATTAGACAAAAGTAGCAGCCATCCCAGTAGCCCCTGGCTTCTTAGGTACGATGATAGCCACCTTGACTAGCAATTAAATAAATTATACAAAAGAAGCCTACAATTTCTATTTGAATCCCATGAACGTTTCGGCCATATTTTAGACGGATCCATTCTAGAAATTGCATTACTGAGAAAATTAGACGTCCAAAACAGAACTTGGAAAAGATTAATCAATTTTCTTGATAAAAAGAAACGACTTTTAAAGTGTTTTAATTGAGGTTTCATTGTCCATCATCTTCAGAAAATGTTCTATTGGAGTAGAACTAATTGAATTTTATTGCAGACCAGAGTTTTTTCCGCTTTATTTATTCCCTTTTTGTTACCATTACTACAATGCAAATGCATGATAAAGTGGACAAATATATATATTAAGATTTCGCGAAAGCTGAGCATATATTATGTGATTTGTCTGTAACTTAAGCATAATCGGAAAGTGTGTCATGTAAAATGCTCCTTACCACATGATTCAAATTAATCGTAGCTATGTGTGGGCGTCCATTTCAGCAATACCATATTTGTATATTTTTTTGCAATTTAAATTATCTAATTTAAACAAACCCTTGTATAAAAGTCGATTGCTTTTGGCACAAAGCGTCAGAAATTGGGAAATGAGACTTTTCTACGCCGAGTATACTCTGGTTTAGAAAAACAATGCAATTGCTTGCATTCATATTTTTCCAATTTTCAAGGAAGCTAAAAAATATTTTTCTTTTTTGGTGAACAGAGAACTTTTATACATTACTTGAATATCAGGAGCAGTTAAAGTTTGCTCAATATCAAATTGATTTTGTCTTTTAAATATACAGAAATCAAATGAACTCATGTAAGCAAACAACGTTCTGAGACTCAGATTACTTCAACATGCGCATCTTACTACTATCTCAAGATTTGGACTAAGAATATTCACAATTTAGACAATGTGTTGTATTTTGAACATTTATTTTAGATAATTATCCATTTTTGTAAAGGTGGAACATCCACAAAACGCCTTAATTAATAAGTTAGAAAAAAATCAAGCATGCAGAACGAGGAAGTTAGAAAAGGACCTTTATTCGACAGAATCCACGTAAGAAGCCGCCCCAGAATGTTCACCACCCATCTAGTTCAGGCGGCTATTATTGTAGAAACTGTTAGCTGAAGTAAATAGTTATAAAGACTACATGCAGTCAATCCTCCCTTTACTTACATCCGCAGTTATGATTAAATCATTAACGACTGACGGAAAAGGAAAGAGGTAAACAGGGTTCAATGTAAGCCTGATTCTTACACATCGTTTCATTCTTGTAAACAATTCAGAGTCCCGGCAAAATGACTAATAGCTTAGGAAATTCAGGCGACTAGTTTCAAACCAAACTGAAATCCAACTTTTATATTTTTTATCCTATTAGGATGACCAGATAGCTGTTTAAGCGCTTCAAACACGGCTGAGTTACCGCAGCCATGAACTAAAAAGGGGCTGCTCAGATATACCGTGTACGACAATATTACAGTAGCCAATTTTGACAGGAGCCATTGCACCTTGTCTTTGCAATTAGGTGGCAGGCGAAAAATTAATGAATTGGATCACGTCAGATTCAGACTGTGATAACAAGCGCGCTCCCTGCGGCGAACTTACACGTGTTCTTTACGGAATCTCACCTTCTGCGATTGAGGGGTAAAGACAGACTCCCGTTGAAGGCAACATCAAGGAGCATTTACTCTTTCACCTGTTCCGCTGGAGGAGGACACATCAGCCGAAAAACTGAGTGCCTGGAATAGAGGGTACTTCAGCAAATACTAGGCTGGCTAGTTAAAAGTTAAACTCCATCGATCTCGAGTGCATTCTTGCACACCTCGTCTAAAGGAATCATCCAGTCGATATTAATACAACCTGGGTCGGTCAGACGACCAAACTTCACGCCTGCTGCAGGAAGCCTAACATTCACGCGCGATCTCAATTAACAGGCATGTCGAGCTTCCTGAGGCCTACCTCGCGTTGCCCGAGCAGATCGAGGGCAGAAGTCAAGGGCAGAGGTCAACCCCCGCAGAACCGACTTAATTACACTGTGAGCTGTACGTTTTTTCATTCCTTAACAATGAGCTCGCGGGAGAGTTCGAAACGTTGGACAAATGCACTCCTGCTCCCAAAGAAGGTCTTAACTTCTTATATTCAGTTACCTGGGCCTCACATATTGTCGACCATTCAGAACCTTTCAAGTTGTGCACCGGACAGCAGCTAACCCAGCCTACGCCCAGAGGTGCATGCAACAGCCAAAGTAGTGGCTCATGGCTAGCGAATCCAGTGCTGTTTTGTCAGAAGACGCTGACCAAAGCATTTTTACTTCCTTGGCCGACCCCAACGCCAGGTGGCGATCGCTTATCGCCCCCACGCCCTAGTGACAGTCGTTCACTTCGTGTACATGACTCTAATTATCCCTCCATGTACCTGACCCTCGCCCAGAATCTAACATAATTTCCGCCTTCCCACTTTCCGAACAAGAGCACTTCGACACACTCATCTCGCCAGTCGGCTGTCCTGCAAACTATGAGTTCTTATCAACGAACCCTTGTTAACCCTGACCAACTGTACAATTTTCATTATCTCTGCGGATGGAGTGGCCTGATTAAGAGTTTCTGAAAACATTTAAGTGCAAAATCGTCATTTCAGATTTATTCGACAGATGAATGAGTGGTAATGTCATGGGGATGGCTTCCCCTGTGTTGATTTCCCTCGCTGTTTTGCCCTTTCATGCAGCAATCGGTTGTCAGAACCTGTCAGCCCAATGAACTGGAAGCAGTACTTGACGCCTTGTGGGGTTCACTTGCCCCCAACCAAGCCACTAAAGGGGGCTCGCCCTAGATGGGTTGAATCACGCCGAGAAACAGATCAAGACTACAGAAGAGTTGAACAACAACACCTTTATGAACTCTTCCAAAACAATGGATACCCGATGTCATTTATCAAACGCAGCAGGCGCCGAGTGAACAGACGACGGCCGATGCAACAATAACCTGACGTCTGGAGGGCCATTCCCTACATAAAAGAGTCTCTGAAGCAGTCTCACGACTGTTAAAACCCGCTGGAGTGGGCATAGCCCATCGACCTGAGGCAACAATACGCAGGCGTGTGATGCAACCCAAAGACAAACTGCTCCCTACCGAAACCTCTGCAGTTGTCTACAAAATACGTTGCAATGACGGAGGCTGTAATTATGTGGGAGAAACAGACCGAAAATTGCAGACCCGCCTACGCGAACACAAACGGGTGGCTCAGCAACTAGATCCTAACTCGCAGCTTGCAGCACACATTTGAAAAACTGGCCACAACTTCGACATTCAAGGAGCAACTATCATAGGCCGAGGAAACTCAAAAGCTGAAAGGTTGACCCTTGAGGCATGGCACGCAGATGCCAACTCTGTCAACAGGCATCTAGACCTCCCCACGGCCTACAAAGTTTTGCGCCATTATGTAAGTGAAGGACGAAACAAGGCCACGCCTTACGTCCAAATTATAAAACAAACAGGAACCCGCTAAGAACCGGCCAGAAGAGGAGACAGGATCACCGGGACCCTCTACCGTGGGGACAAGGCGTTACACTAATTACTGCTCATGACCTCGAACGACAACCGTCTTCACTGACTGTTAATTAGCGTTTACCACTATAATTGCTTCCCCTCCCCCACGACCTCCATTTTCGTGGTTTACGTCTCTTTTCAATTGACGGCCGCTGACAGTTGATTGGCCTTTGGCCACTATAATTACCCTCCTTTTGGTTGCTGCTTCTTATCTCTGAAGATGAAATCCTGTAATAGTTCGAAAGCTCAGGACAATAAACAAATTGATCCGGTGCTCAACAAGTCTTCTGCTTTATCCATACCTGGAACGCGAACCTTTTCATTTATTCGAGATCAAGTTATGGTCTGCATCATGGGGAATTAACACCCTACACATGGCATAAACTAATCAGGAAGAAAGTTATGCACTCAGCCAACTTCTCCGATTTTCGTATTCTATGAAAATGTTTGCGGATAAAGATAAACTATCTTAAATATGTGTTTTCCTACCTCGTCCGCCTCCCATAAGTGCCAGTGATCACAAGACGCCGACATAGATAAGGATTACTAATCCATGAAGCTACTATGCGTTAGATCTTTTTGAATACTTTATGTCGATGGTCATAACGGGAAACTCTGCTTGTTGACGGGCATGGTATGATCTCAGCGTAGCACTTAGAGCATGCCGAAGTCCCAGACTATTCTTGACCTTTCACATGTTAGCCTCCATATTTCCTTGGCTGTCCCTTGTGTTTGAATGCACTGAAAACTGCGCTAAAATTGTATCCCTATCTACACGAGGACTTCATTTTGTAAATACGTTTTAATATTTTACATACATTTGAGCTCGCATTGTTTTCAGTCATTGTTTTATTTATTTGTTAGTTTAGGCAGTAACCTCAGATAAGGTGCATTTGGTCCAACCAAATTTTCGACCCCAACGTGATCTACGCAGAGTTAAAGGATGCCTCGATGCGGAAAACTGAAGTTTAGTTACCTGTTGGCAGAACTCAGGCAAACAAAAAATGGTGATAGGACTTCTTGTACCGGTCCTTATGAGCGAAAATTAAAAAAAGGATAAAGTTCAAGAGCCCAAGAAGGAAGATATGTAGAGAAGGTAATATTCGTAAAGTCAGAAAAAGTCACCAATGTGGTAAGACCACGCACACCTTATCTGAGTGCTTTTAATGAAATACACAAATTACGTTACGCCAGCAGTAAAATTAATAACCAAGAATTATGTGACAATGAAGTATTGTTCTCATTTAATGGCGGACACTTGGAAAAGAAAAGGACAGCCACTGGCTTTATGGCGTTTTAATATCCTTGAAAGTGGAAGAAGTATAATATTGAGTTTTATCATCCACAAGCTCTAGGTGCTAGAACCCTTGGCTTCAAACTAGTGTCTACCGTAGCTTAAGGTTTTCATACTGAATTAGTTGGCTAGACAATCAGCAACTGCTTCTATGTATTTCAGGTCAAAATCTAAGCTTGTTTTTTAATTATTGTCGCGAGATTTTCCATGTGACCTGTTTTTTTCTATTGCTGACACACAGTTGATCAGCTGGGTCTTAAAAGGTGAGCAGATGGCAGGGCCGGTTATATTCCACCTAATCTAGTCAAAACAATTTATTCCGCTTTACCTTAATCACATGCTCGACTGCTTTGAACAGAGAAAATCTACAAAGAAAATAATTAAAACAGTGCTTAGATAGATGCACAGAGAGGTTTTCCGGCCGTTAAGGAAAATTTTTTTGACTCCACGGCTTATACTAATACAACATGCAAAGTTCATCCAATCACTGTTGGTATTTTCTATAATTATAGGTGGAGTCATTGCAGTTGTATCCACAGCACGTGACCCTACTGATAAAATATAAACGGAATTGAGCTGATTCAAAAGCGTTTATTGTAGCTATTAGTGTAGTATTTTCTAGGCAAATTTCCTTTCGCAGGCATAAAGAGTGTTGCAAAGGTAGCAATAGCAGCGATATCACCCTCTAAATACGTCTTGTGTGAGTCCCTAAGGAAGAAAACAACAATAAGAGCGCAAAATTAGAATCTTTTTTCCATACCTCATACAGAGTACTTATAGCAAGCAAAGCATGCAAGATGGCACCAATCAAATTCTGTCCTTGAGGAGTAACATTATGACTGACTGTTGGAATGGACAGAGTGATAGCGCAGAAAATTAATCATGGACCACGGCTTGATCGATGCCATCATTCGCGCGGCTCGTACCGATCGATAGTGCACAGTTGGATGATACATCAGGACAGCGTAATAACTGGTCGTTAGGCCTTTTTGCTGAATTCTTAAGTATTTTCTCGGAAAATGTCCTTGTGCAGTCTTAGAGAGCACTTAATCGGAAAAGATGTATGAAACTTTGAACAGAATTCCACACAACCATACAATCCGACCAGTAGTCCTTTTATTAACTGTCGTAGACTTCATTTCCACACTCGAGTGCTATTCTTTTGAGAAAACAGTAATGCAATCTTGAGCGTTCAATAAAACAAGACTGACGTATTTTCTAACTGATTTCTTTTAGTCGCGTAAAGGACGCAGACTGTGAACGAACGGGTAATTTTTAGAGTTAAAAAAAACACCTTTTAATTTGTGCGATTTAGCCATCCTGACAGCTAAGAAAAATCCTAAAAGCAGTTTTATTTTAATCCCAACATGCTCAGTTTATTTGTAAGTATAATGTAAGCATCCGTTATATGATTAATCATTTAATGGCTGTGCAAACTTTAAAGTATATTTTAAATACTTTTTGTGAGCTGGGTTCTGCACATAGGTAATTAAAAAACGGGTAACAATATCTAGGCAATAAGGTGGTTATTCTGTAGGGCGTTTACAATTGTAATACTGAGTCAAAAGTAAAGGAAGAACAGCAGATATCTGAGCAATTGTCCATTAAAAACCGAAAGTTCTGCCGAACGTTTGACTTTATTTGGAAACACATGAAGAATGCGAAGGAGGCAACTAAGTGCGATAAGGCGGGAACCATCAATTGTCATAAGCATGCAGTAAGATAGTGACTTAATCGTGTAAACACTGCAACTTCCTGTGCACGCAGTGCTCGTTTCTCTGATGATGGGTTCCATGATGAATCTGAAAGCTTAGGCAAATAGGTTCTTGCCCTAGTAATAACAACTGGCCCTTCTCAACGCACGTGAACATTCTTCAGCGAAATAACTTCAAAAAACGGCATTTCGAAGAGGTATCATCTTATGGAAAGTTTTCAAATGATAAAGAGCCTATTTATCTTTGAAGTTTAGTATGCATGTTTATTTCCACTGACTGTGAGTTTTCGTGTTGACATACTTCAACAAACAGGACTCCAACGGCAATCTACTAAAAAAATACTAAGTAAATACTTTTCATGATTTAGACACATGATGCATAACTTAGCATTTAGGAGAGTTGACAGCAAACACTGAAAACCATAAAATAATAACTCATATTTTGAAAACAGAGTGTAGCTGGAGTGCTTCCGTCGTCACCAAAGGCCAAGCGCTAACTTTACGGAATAAATTACACTTTATTAACAAATAATGGCACACGTAATATTGCCTTTTTAATTCCATAAAAACCTATTAGTCACTGGTTGACCGGTGAGCATGATGCTTTTTTATGACGCTTATCCACGCGACATCTTTCTCAACGAATGTACAACAACTTCTCCGTGCATTGCGTTTGTAGTTGTGTTACATGCCGACAGGTAAACTAGTTCAGGCATCAGAGGTACACACATAAACAAGGAAACGGTCATAGGGACCTATCACCGCGATTTCGCCCAGCAGATTCGTTAACCACATGATCGGATATTATGCTTTTGAATAAGTACAAAATGCAATTTGATATTACATTTTGAAGAAAAGTTAGAGAAAGTTCGTGTCAATAGCTTGCTGAACTTATCCCGTTTTATTTAGTCAGTTCTATGCAAGACCAAGCGTTGTCTGTTGCCAAAGTTGTAGTATGTACATTTGCGACAAGTGTTCGCCTTTTTTCGAACTTTCAGCTTTCCTGAGAAAATAGGTATTGATAACCAGCGAAGTAGAACACTTTGTTGATGTCTCCTTCTAAATGCTATTCGAATATCATCATAAAGGCATTTTTTAGAGAGGTCCCTGACTGTTAAGTACTTTTCTAATAATCTCATTGTATTTAATTAGTGAAATCCCCAGCTCCTGACTGAATTAAGGTGTTCCTTGCTTTTCTGTTTTATTATTCTTTATGTTGTTGATAAAATACGGTGACTGCAGCTGAATCATTTATCTATTCACCTAAAAATGAAACACAGAATTTTCTGAATCATTGTTTTTTGAACTCGTTTATCATGCAACGTTTTGATGTCAAAAACCTCATTGTTTATCTCACCAATAAACTTAATATCCAGTTTTATGTTACTAATTTTAAAGCAGTATTTAATTTAGTTTTTTCAAATGCCGTAATCGTACAAGTATTTAATGTCCAATGCCGTGTTTGCTTAGTGATCTAATGAGAAGTAGGACATTTGTCGTGTTGGTCTTTGTTTGATCCATCTCAACTTGGTGACACCCTGCCAAACCTTCTCGCCTGGCGAGTTTGTTTCGCTCAGCTTCCGTTCTCAACCACACTAGAAACTCAGAGACCGAAAACCAAAACACCCACGAGACGGCTGCTCGTGTACTGTACAGGGTGTCGCACAAGTTCGCAATTTCCTTTCTTTTTTGGATTGAATAAAAATTAAATTTGAACGAGCCAGCGGTACTCTGCGTTTATCAGTTCTTTTGAGTATCTTTCGAGAAATGCATAGACCTCAACAATGGACAGCCTACATGCTACAGATTTTGCCAGCATAAAAAACTTTGCCGATACAAGCGAAAATGCGAGTCCCTGGAAGTTATCTACTAGCAACAGCGGAAGCAACCACGATCAGATTAAGGAAGCCGGTTTTGTGCTCGCAAAAGAATTTTGTGCAAACATCACATCTGGCGTGGCCCGAAGTCACTTAGCAGCATGAACTTATCCGCGCTCTGATTGACTCCCATTTGCAAGGTCATATGAATGTATGGACTCAGGAGAATTGACCAAAAATGTCCAGTTGCCAAATAATATTCTGAATTGAGAGGAGGTAGACGGGATCACTGTCACGAGAGTGTTATTCACCCGATGTTTCAAAATCTGTCGCAGATCCAGCCTGAAAGAATAACAGCAGACATGGATATGCTACTGTCTTTAAAGGGAAGCTGCCTTGTGATTTCTGGAACCTTCTTTTTGTCGACAAGACAACTCACGACAGAGTCACGACCACTATCTCAGTTGCCTGCACTGTACAGGCACATTCGTCTTATGGTCCTACGCGGTTACCTACGCATGCGCGTCAAAAAAACTGATCGCCATTTCACACCCAATTGTCAACACATGACAACTCCCCCCATAGCGGTTGTTTCGTACCATTTTGTACTAAAACACCACAGACCAGACCCCATCATCACACATGTGCCAACCAGTTCATAAACCGCAAACAAACCCGTCCCTCATCAACCACATGCAAATAGGAAGCGGGCTTTTTAGTTTCCTTTTTTCTTCTGTTGCCATTAGGGTACTCTAAAATGCGGGAACTCAGGGCAATCCACTCCCTTTTTGTGAAAATTCGGTGTGTTTCGTATGAAACCAGGTCTTGTGTGGCAACGGAAGATGAGAAAATGTTATCTAGCAATCAGTTGCACCCAAATTTCGTACCGACAGCTGACTGGCTAGTGACAGTGGACTAATACCCGAAAAAGAGAAGAACGTTCTCACGAAAATCAGTCTCTCGCGATTGAAACTCTCACGGTGCAATGATTTGCCCAATCCATATTCGGAACTGACACTTAAATTGGCCAAAGCAAGTCATTGCTCGGGGCACACACAGGCGACCACATCAACCTATGCCAACCCCGCAGGGCAAGATAGTCATTGCTGACGCAACGAATTGGCGCACACTAAAGACATTTATCGATTTTTATTCTGTACCTTTAAATTTTACGGCAAAACCCTGTGCAAACACACACTGTTTCTGCTACTGTTCTGGGGGTATGTCTCTGATGATGAATCCGCGACGGATTTTGAAACGTCAGATGAATAAATATATGGTCATAGCGATTGAGTCGTCTTTTACTTCTCAGTTACTTCCTGGGACTCGCATGTTCGCTTGCATTAGCATTTCTGGCTTATTAGCCATCGTCAGTCAGTCATACCCAGACCCGCGTGGTGCTCTGTCGGAGCGTCGATCTCGCAATATTTCGATCAGAGTCTAACGCGCTAACCATTGGGCCACGAGCTCGTTGTCTCTTCGGCTTATATAGGTCAGGTGCTATTGACACTTGGTGCTGGACGCTCACCTGACCACCTACGGAGCTTATTGGTCCCGCTCTTTTCCGACAATATTGCAAGCTGTAACGGCTGTTAGGACCTCTGGCATGGCCTTAGGCAGAGTGGTGCAGATGAGTTCCGTTAGCGGTCAGGTGAACATTCCTTAACGAATGTTTTCACACTGTTTTTGGCTGTGAGGAAATGGAAAGTGAATTAGTAATAGAATTGAATATGTGACTTTCAGGAAGCAGTTCAGAAGAAGAAGTCGTGACCACTGGAACAACAGTTTTATTTTCCTGACTTTTCGGATTCTGTCGGGAATCCTTATCAAAGGCAATCGCAGGATAGTCTGAGACATGTGTAGATAGGGGTGTTACATGCACAGTTTGCACGGTCTTATGGCTCGTAGTGGTCATCCGTATGCGTACTCTTATTAGTTCCTGTTGCCACCGCTCTGGGTTTTTATTGGTGCGGTGATAGCTTGAAAATCCGCGTTCGACTCATGAACGGCCGCGATTTCCTCGTCCGTGTTGGATGCCCACCTGATAATTGTGCGACACTGTTGTCAGAGTTTTGATGGGCCCAGTCCTTCCCACTGGTTCTCTTGCTCAGGCAATGTCTCAGTAAGAAGTAGGAAAACGCCAGATCGTTGTGCTTCTTAATGGGCATAAGGTCTACGAAATGTGACTCGATCAGTTCACGGCTCAAACGGTTCTCACCTCTTGAGAGGATTTTGGCCTTGTCAAACCTGAAACTATGGCTGGATCCCGTTGAGTGAGCTGCAACCTGGGAGTTAGCGTCTCTCTTCCTCACCACTACTAAAAGCTCGGCCACTCGCATTCGAAGTAATCCTCCGGTTTTTCCGATGTTGTTGCTTTTTCTGCAACTGCACCAGATCCTTAAGACGACGTCAAATGTTTCTTTCCGTGGCAGTGGGTCTTTCAGTCTCATGAACTGGCGCCTGATGGGTGCTTCTGGCCTGTGTGCAACTCCAAATGCAAGTGGGTCGAACAGTCGCAAAAATAAAATAAAGGGAAAAAATTCTTGTTGCATTGGTCGCATATACTCTCGCCTACAGTAGGACGGCTCATCCCGGGTTGTGGCCATGTATCTATCAAGCTATGTGCAGCAAGTTTGCCAGTTGTCGCTGCTGGAGGTTTTGGTAAAGGAAGCTTTCAGATACATTTGCTTCTCTTTTACGTTGTTTTTTTTTAAATTTTTTTCTTGTGAATTCAGCTTAGTGACCTTCTTAAAAGTGCAAATGATCAAACCCTGTCAACTGTGGACCAAATAATAATTATCCTTCGAGAGATAAAAGGATGCGCTATGACTTTCTGCAATCACCCTGAATAAGGTCGGGTACTGATATCATTGGCCAAAATCTGCAACTGACGACATCAGTAGCAATTTTTATTGTATGAGAAGCAGATTTTTCAAAGGTGTCTTACGAAAAGCGTTAGCCTGGTGTATAGAAGACGTCATTACTGTATTTATAATAATGAAACAAGGATAAACGTAGTACATTTAAGGTTTCCATGTGCCTACCTGTCTTGATGTAAAAATAATCACCCTTGTTTTGTGGAGACGGCGATTAAACTTGTAATGTCAAGGGTGGTTGAGATAAACAGTTGTTGCGCTAGAGTTTGAAATGTTTACTTAAAATAAGTGACCTCCTACCCACTTAACTTTGAAGGGGGTGCATCATAGTCAACATCCTGTAGTTAGCAAAACCGGCGTTTGAAAGTCCTGCTGAACACTGCCGGTTTTTTCACAATTGGGTAAATTAAGTAAATCAATGCCAAATTAAGTAAATATGCCAAACCTCCTAAATAAATAAGTCAGCCTAGTAGTCCTTTTCGTGGAATTTAGATAATGTCTGAGGAAATCCTTCTTGGCTGGTCATCTTGCTGTTCCGTATTGGTGGATTCCATTTGAGCGGTAAAGTTTGGCGGGTAAAAATCGACCTAAGTGTGATTAAATTCATGGTGCGAGGTGACGCGTTTGTAGCTCAAGTGGTCAGAGCGTTGGCTTTGCGTAAATGCCTTTTATACTATGCGTGCTCGAATTCCGCGATTTTTTTTCACAATTGAGTCAACCAATATTAAGAATATCTGCCAAACCTATACGGTTTCATCGAAGGACGCGTCAGATAGAGCCGGAAAAGCGAGGTTGATTTTAGTCATTCATTCGGCATACATAGTTAACACCCTTTTAGTAAATATTTCGGTAAAAATGCCTATTGCAATGAAACGATGAAAGAGCAAAACACAGTAGATTTCCTACCGCATGCAATGTAAAACGAAACTTCTGAAAAGTGGTTTCAATTAAAAAAATATTACTGAATTATAATTGCACTATTTATTATCACACAGCGTTATAGAAAAAAAAATAATGTATGGCAAGATGCCGGCATAAGAACGAACTCCTTGCTGGATGCTTTGAAAGACCACGCTATTTAAAACTGACAATTTAATGATAGCGTACATTTCTAAGTTATTTTTGAAGTTTCTATAAGTTCTAATATATTTTGTAAAATATTTCGCGAAATAAGCTTTCCTTGTAAATATTTGTTAGGAAAAACCTTCTTCGGAGTTTTTAAGTAAAGAAGTTGTTTCTATCACTTTTTGAAAAATCTTAAATCCTACAGTAATTTTGATTCCGAAATTTTGTTACGTATGCATTGCAGTTTTCTGAAGAACATGTTGTTTATATTTTACCTAGTAAAACTCCACATTTCTCTTTGTTCTACTTTGCAAACAGCATCCATAAATAGATAAGATAATTTATGTATATACAATAGCGGTATTAATAATGCTCAAATTTCTAAAAGATTTAAAATCACCACAAACTCATTTTTAAGCTTGCAACTTGAAGAAGACAAAATATGCTGCCAAATGAGTACAAGGAAGAATCTATTTTTGAACACTTTTTTCGAATTTAAAAGGATCGAAAAATGGCTGCTATTCAGCTACTCATTTTGTTGTTGAATGTTGCTGCTACTTTTGCCTGGAAAGAAGCCCATTTTGAAGTCGGTATCCTTAAATGCATGAGGTTCGGGCTGCACGATATTAAGGATTGCAATTAACCTCGGGTCCTTTTTTCAGAATTTTGGTTGGATTTCGTCACTGCGGACTACGTGAGTCTGTGCAAGTAGGCGACATCGGCGAGTTGGGTGGTAATATTTACAGCAATAAAATATTCAACCAAAACAAGCAGCATGTATAGGGTAAGAGTCAATTAAAAGTCGTAGGAGAGGGGGAGAAGGGGAAACAAACCACATAACTACCAGAACCCTGAGTCTGAAGATACCTGTGCAGGGCAATAAATGCGGGCGCTAGCTCAATACATCCGTCAGCTGAGTGTCCATCCGATACCCAGGCTTTAATCAGTTCCTGGTTCGTCTTGTAAAATTTGGTATTTCGTTGTTTGCTTTACTCTAAAAGGAAAATGCACGGCCTTAATTAACCTGCTGCAGTGTCCATTGCATGTTGGTCTCAAGCAATTTTTTTCGTTGCAATTCATGCATAGCTTTAACGTCAGCAACGAGTGGAAGGATTTTTACGTGAGTCGTATAAACGATAGCGTCCTATAAATAGGCAATATTGTTGCCATTGCCACAACAAGATTGCGCTTAGTGATAGGCAAAAAAACAAAAGGAATGATAAAGGATGCCTTTTTATGCCTCATTCGGAAAACGGTAATAAGTCGTCGAAAAATGTGCAGTTAAGAACACTGTTCATGACTGTCTTTCGTCCAACTGAAAAAGGATATATGTAACGTTTCATATATTTAGCATCTAAGACAAGCATTCCAGACAGAATATCACATGAATGGACAACGAAACCTGCTAATTAGGCAGAAAGCGGATCAATTACGCAGCAAACGCGGCGGGGATTTCTTATCTTTACTCACAACTCAATCTACGAGACCCGGCCAGACCTTTATGTTTTCTAGAGGCCTTCATTGTTGTTTGCTTTTAAATTCCTCTTAAACCTGAACCTTAAACCTCCAAATAACCGTTTTTAGATAGTGTCGGTCGTTAAAATGTTTATGTATGCTAACAGTATCAAGTAACTGCAAAATAAATGCTCATTATTCGTACCTTTCTAAAGGACAGTCAGTAGAAAAAATATCGATTATGTGGTAGACCGTAACGGCAGCGGAGATACTATCTAAAAAAAGACACATACGAGTGGAGGAGAACGTTCGTGTTCCGCGTACTTGCATAAGTAAGGAAGAAGAATGTTTGAGCACCGCATCATACATGTTATCATTCTAAGCTTTCGAAATTTTACAGGAGTCAATCGTCAGAGATAAAAAACATTGACAAAAGAGGAGCTAGTTATAATATGTGTACACCAATCAAATGCCAATCGTTCTCAGGTCGTAGGGGTTAAACACTGCAATGAAAATAAATTAGGGATAAGGACAATTAACCGACAGTAATATTAACGTTCATCAGGGCGTTTGCAAAGGAAATTGGGCAATTATAGAGGATGTGGACCTTCTTGCCAGTGACGGACGTCTGGCCGTGACTGTACGTAATGGCGCAAGACTCTGCAAGCTGACACTAGTTCGACATATCGGTTGACTGAATTGCCGTCCGTAGACCAGGCTTTAAGCAATTTTCTTCTTGTCTTGTTTCTGGTTTGGGCGAGTACCATGACGGCCGCGAAGTTTAAATTATGGCCTGTTTCATAGGTTTGAACTGTAACGTGTGATACTTCATCGCCTCGTTGTATGACGAACTTGTGTTCATGTTTGCGCTATCCGAGCATGCGTTCAGTTTGGCCTACGTAGTTACAAGGACATCTTAGGCATGGGATGCAATAAACTACCCCAGATTGTTCATTCAAAGTAAGCTGGTGCTTTATTTTCGTTACCCTGTCACGCGTGGTAGCTTTGAGTCTGTGGGCGATTCAAACATCTAGTCCCACTTTTTGATAACCATTCCACATAAATTGGTCGCGGAGATATCAAGCCTCTGGAGCCTTTGGCGTTGGCCTCTGACAGTGAGTCTGTATCAATTTTAAGAGTGTTTTTACACAGCTCCGTTTGTAAGGAACTGATTGGTTGCTGTGGAAACTAATAAGTCCTGTTGTGTTCGGTGCCATCTTGTAAACCATCGTCTCGATTTCATCGTTGGGTGTTATCTTGAAGAAGGCATTAACGAAAGGCAGCTACTGCCCTTTTTCTTCGTTCCTTTTTAATTGTATGCCAGGAAAGATTCCATTGAGCAAGTTATGGAAGTATTGATTGGTGTAAACACACTAAAACTAGTTCCTCTTTTGTTGCTGTTTCTTATCTCTGTGGATGGACGCATGTAAATGTCCCACAGCTAGAAATAATAAAAAAGTGATTCGGCACTGGATTATCCTTCTTCCTTACCCATAGAAACATATGCATCTTGCCATCCGAATTCCAGTCCAGAGGTTAGCCAAGGGTTATCTCTACCATTCCACTATCGATGTCGAAAAGTTCTACCGGGTGCTCCAGAAGACGGTGGTGCAGGAACGATGATTCTCGCGAGAATAAGTTTAAAGTGTTATTAGACTTGTGTTGCATCAACCGCACACTATCCACCCTCACATGCCTATGCCTGGCGTCTAGACGGGGTCAGAAACACCGAATGCGGGATCAAGTTCAGGTAACTGGCGTGGACGGAACAACCTTTATGCTAGCCTACATGCCCTCCTCCTATGATGGGCATTTGTTATCGATGTGCAACCAAAATAACGCCTGCCGTAGCCGGATCTGTCCCCCAGCGTTAGTACAGTGCGTCTACCGTGCGGCCCGTTAAGGGAGAAGGGCGTGTTCAAATGGATCCCTCAAAGTCTGCACTATGGCTCGTACTGTAAGCAAAAGTGATGTCAAAATTTTAACTGGTAGTTAAGCATATACATTGTCACATTATTTTGATATACTGATGGATTTAATTTTAAAAAAGCCTTCGTTTAAGGAACACTCACCTTTAAATTAGGTTTATTAAGGGTTATGGGCGTTGATCATGACTAAATCTGGAGAAATGGTTTATGGAGGAAATTTCCCATGCTGGCAAGTATGACAGAGCGAAACTTTTCAATAATATGCATTATGCTATGAGATAACCCGAAACTAAGTAACAAAAGTTTAAAATATATCTTCTTCAGAGCCGAAAAATGCAGCCCGAAATCACTTAACTGTAAGCAAATTCAATTTTTAGAAAGCAAATTTATTTGCAGAAACAAGGAACAATTTAATTTTTAAAATCACTTTTTGCTAAATAATGATCGATTTTTGCGACAAAATATAGAAACAACAACATTCTGACCTCATTTTGTTTTGTTTCATCGCGTATTTGTGAGGTTTCTGAAACTGCACACATATGTTATCGTCATAATGATGTACAGCAGATCTTATAAATCTTCAGCATTTAGAGATTTAATTTTTGTACCCTTTAATTTCCGTTTGTGCGTTATTTAGAAAATTCGTGGCCCACCCGATTGTCACCTCTTCGATAATGACGAATGTGTCATCCGCATACCGTGCCGTGATTGTCGATCCGTGATGTTGGAAGACCAGTGCCTTTGTACAATTGCCTCGGCTATGAGTGCTGAAATCGGTGAAGCTAATGCTCTGATGATAAAAATTGACTTGGTAGTCTAACATATATTCAGCCACATCATTTTGATCCACTGAGTGAAGTTAATTCTGAGGAGGGCTTTTTGTATGAAAACTGACCTTCCCCTTATCCCTTATGAAGAGTTATGGGCATTACTTTTTACTAAATCCAGAGGAATCGTTTGCGGTGGAAATTTATTGTGCTTTAAGGTAGTACAGAACAAATATTTTAAATAATATGTATTATACTATAAAAGAACGGTAAGATAATTAAAAAAGTTTAAGACATTTCCAATTTCGGAGCCGTAAAATTTTGTCCAAATTGCTTAAATGCAAAAAAGCCAATTATAAGAAGGCGAATTTATAACAGAAACAAAGAACAATTCTAGTTTTAAAAATAACCTTTTGCCAACCTATAAAAGTGGTTTGCCACAAAATATAGGAACAACAACATTTCGACCCCATTTTGTTTTGTTGCATCGCGTATTTGGGACGTAACTGAAACTGCACATTTATGTTATCGTCATAGTGATGTAGAGCAAATCTTTTTAAATGTAAATCATGGAGAGATTTCGCTTCTTTACCCTATAATTTCCGCTTATGCGTTATATAGAAAAGAGGCAGACAAATGCTTAGTAATTATTTCAATATTCTTGTGTAAATTTGGCGATTCTTTTTTCTGCCAATACAAGCGAACATCCGTGTCCCAGGAAGCAATTGAGAAGAAGAAGAAGAAAAAGAAGACTCGATCGCTGGGACAATATGTTTATTCGCCTGACGTTTCGATATCCGTCGCGAATTCGTCATCAGAGACATGAGTAGCAGAAAGGTTAAGTATGCACAGACGTTTGAAGCATTTACAGGACACAGTCATTACTGCAAGCATACAGCGACAATTAACGTTAATTGCCTTCTTGTGCGTGGACTGCTTGTTGGACGGTACGCGGGCTCTGACCTGTTGAACTTTCGTCACGGGCGGTGAGCTCGGGCATGATGATTGCTCGGCCGTCTGGCTCCCCGGTGTTGGCGTACGATGAGGCGGTGGCCTGCCCATTCCTCAAGTGACGGCTTGCTTTGGCCACATTGAATCTCAGGATTGAATATGGATTGGGCAAATCGTTGCACTTGTTCTCGGGTGAGCCGAGTACTACTTGAGTCATGGTTCACGGGCCCCCAATCCATCAACAAGTGCAACGATTTGCCCAATCCATATTCAATCCTGAGATTCAATGTGGCCAAGGCAAGCCGTCAGCAACTTGAAAATTATCAAGACTGGCACACTAAACAGAGCCATGGACCTCCATTCTTCCTACAAAGCGCTCCGCAAAAGACTAACATCGGCTAAGAACGGAGCAAGAGGTCGGACGAAGATAGATATGCAGGACCAACAGCCAGCAACCGCGAGCAAAGAGGCTGGAAGTGCTCACGAAACACAAAGACGACTTGACACAGCTCAAGAAGACGCTCGTTAGGGCACGAGCTATTGAAACAGCCAGGAAAATCGATTTGGGCAATCGATTGACACATGGGCATTAAGCGAGGCGAATGGTCGTTCACATATATCTGACGCGATCAGCAGTACAGACACGACGCTCTGACGATGGAAGCGAGCGAGCTTTTGAAACGTCAGAGAGAATACACTCTGGTGCCAGAAATCGTCTCTTCTTCCTCTTCCTTGGAGGATTTAAGGAATATTTTATCTGGACCTTAACATTTTTTGCATATTAATTATAAAGATTTTTTATCCTTCTTAACACACAATTATTACTCTGTAGGACATATTACCGTAAGACAGAGAACCCAGAATGGCAACTTCTGCCTTATTAGGCGTCATCAGCTAAATATACTCTACTCAAGTGCAGCAGCGGAAATTGCCGCTACTCTCGAGTTTCGAACCTGCGTCTTTCCGGTCAGAGGCAAACGCTTTAACCATCGAGCCACCAGGCTTGACGTCTTGATGGCTGTTGATCTGGACTATGCATTAGTAAAGTCTCGAGCAAAAACCACCTATCTACTAATTATTACTTCTTATTATTCTTTAAAGTACATGATGTGTCTTCTGCTGTTCATCATTATTTCTAGGTTTTTGTAAATGCCAGTAGGGGAATAATGGTCAATCTTTTACAAGCGTAAGCATTTTGCGTGCAGCGCTCGCCACAGTGTAGGGTCATGAGGTAAGACAAAGGAGAATAGGTGGATAATACGGTGGTCGCCGTTGACCACGTAATTTTCCTTAATTTGTATAAGTTTGATCATTACTCCAATACCAGTGGGAATGTATTGAGGAAAACATAGAAATAATAATGAACGGCATAAGGCCTATTATGTACCTAAAATAACTATAGGAATTACTAAATGTTGTTAATGGAATACGAAATTTTTTCTCGATAATGCCGTGGTTCTAGAGACGTAAAAAGGGCTCTAAATTAGAACAATAAATTAAGATATTGTTTTAAGTTGAAAACTGGAAGCAAACACTTTCTATAAAGAATTTTTCTGAAATCAAAATATTCTGTAGAGTCTGTTCTTACCGGTGACGTATTTATTGAATGTCATCGAAAAAAGTGTGTCATCAAATTGCTTGTTTTTACTATCTTTACTACTCAATTCATAATTTGCGAATTTATTCGACTTTCACACCAAAACCTTTAAAATGAGGTATATATAAAGAGTATTTACCGACAAAAAGTGGTTTTGGATACAATTTCTTAGAATGATGACCATGTTGCTTCTTTGTAGAAATGCCTCGAAACAGAAAACCACATTTTCAAGAGTAAATTATGTATGCAGTATAACTCTGCAACTATTATACCTTAGATTAGTAAAAAACTTTTCATAAAAGGTTACCTCTAAAAACTGCTTTGATTAGATATTCAGCTGACGAACTTTTGTGTATATTTAATTTCTCCAACGTAATGTCACAATAAAATTTGAGCATTTTGAGAATTTGTTGAAGTTTTTTGAAGATAAACGATTCAATTTGACTGGAAATAAAAGAGTTTTTTTCTTTACAAAAGTTCACCTTCCGCATGAGTAGATTATGTCCACTTTCAGATATATACTGGCGAATTATAAAAAACGGCCGCATAAATTGCCATTTTTTGAAGTACTTTTTATTCTTACGTCTGTTCCGTTTCTAAATAAAGTAAGAGGGGATTGTACAGTATACGAAAAATTATTTTTCTTCACGATTTACATTTAATAAGGCATAACTTGTGTTAAATTAACGAAAACATGTTCGACATTTGGTTTTTATTGAAGGACATTTGAGGTTCATTGCTGCATTCAAACAAAAACTCTTCTGTTAGTGCATTTTTTACAAAAATCTTCACCAGATAGCTAAACATAATTTCTTCAACACATATGTTCAATTTTACTGCTAACAAATTTGGTTCCCTTAACTTGGCTTCACTTCAATCTGAACAATTTTGTATAAACTTTTCCAGTTCTGGAAGAAATATCTTTTGCTCCTATTTTATTTATTTTGGAGTTCCATCTTAGTGTTATCAATTTTAATGTGCGGTTTGGTTCGCTTTTTTGTAATAGCATAGGAAATTCCTTCTGTATGAGCCTACGCCAGATTTTCCCCAATTTAATGGTCATTTCTCTTAATAAACCTAACTAAAATGATGATTTAACTTAGTCAAACGCTTTTGCAGAATTCAATAAACTTAATGGATCACAATAGTGTTTTCAAATACATACCAGTGTCCAGGCAAATTTCATAATAAGCCTTGCATGGTCTTCGGCGGCTACTGCACTACTGCCAAAGACACGGAGACTGAAATTGCCTTTTCTGGCCTATTAGCCGTCGTCAGGCGGTCATGCACAAACTCAAGTAGTGTCTTACCAGAGTATTGAAAAAGTGAACTCTTATCAGAGGCAAATGCCCTAACAATTGAGCTTCGAGCTCTCTGACTTGCGGGTTATGTAGAGGGATATTGGCACTAATTGATGAACGTTCAACCAACTGCCAACGAAACTCATCTGCCTCGGTCTGCCTTGGGCCCCACCAGAGGTCTTGACAGCCGTAAAAACTGGTTGTATAGGTGGATAGTAAAACCGGCAAAATGGAAAATGCTCATAATATTTCAGTCTGCTGTCCAATTCATACCCAAAATATCGCCTTGCGGTCATTTAAGAGACACACAGAAAACGTGATCGTTCGCGATGGTCAAACGCTCGTCTTGCGGGATTCTTGATCTTCAGCCGCCTATTTTCATGCGCACAGCCCTTGCTTACTTCGCCTACGACTGTTCGTGACGTCAGTCATTGTACTTTGTGTCCAATATGTCGCATCTGTGACCCTTCCACGTGCTCTTTATCATATGGTTTTTTTTTTCATTTAAAAGTCAATTTACAGGATCAGAACAACGCTCTGATTGGCAAGAATAACTCAAGCGTCCTATCTAAGAACATATTGTCAGCGTCTTGTTCTATTTTCGCGAGATTTCATGCGCAAAGTTTAAGTGAGTCCATCAGGACAAACGTATTCAGTTTCGGCCCAACAAGTGATGTGAATATTTGAACTAAAAGTTATAAGTTGGTTTATTCTGACGAATGTTGCTCCATGTTTGCGCATTGTACTTCTCATATATTAAATGAGAAAAATAAAACTCGTGTTAATTAACTAAAAAACACTGGAAACGTCGCCGGGGGTTCGTATGGTTGTAAAAATTGTCTGAAGGCCAAAATTCCACCAACTTATAACGCGTTGGTTAAACCGTAAAGGAAGAACGCAATACGAAGAATCGCAAAAGGACACGCTTTTTAGCATACCCAATCTAGCGTTCTGATTGGGCCAATTAGATGTCGGTCTAAAGAGTGAGATAATATGCCGAGTGGTTTGCGAACTGAGCATAGTGCTGAGGCAGAGCACTTATCACGGCCGGCGGCTTGATCGATAGTGCACGGTCGGACGAGTAACTTGGACAGCGTGATATGGGGTAGTAAGGCCAACCTCTAACAATGCTTATCAGCCGGATCTCCCGCAGATGCATCAGGCAACGGCACAAGTTTGGCGAAACACGCGCATCTTGGTTTAAAGTTAGTATTTATGCTGTGGGTACAGTTAATAATTATGTAAAAGTAATATACTGTCATGTTCAGGCTTCATGTCAACAAAGTTTATCAGGAATGTCAAAAAAACTCACGATAGGAAGCTACTTTGGTTAAACAGTGATTAACCTTCAAAAGGCATGAATGAATGGTGATATTGATTCGCAAATAATTGAGCCTCTGTCCTTCTGATACTTTGGGGTCGATAAAGGTTGTCAATATGCTGCGGCATTGGAGATATGGCTATATTACGACCTTAATTATGGAAGTTGTAAGTCATTAAGTTACTAATCTAACACCCTGATATACGTTATTGCTGTCATATGCAAGTCGTGTTTGTTAAAAACGTTTAGTAAATTACGTTTGTTAATATTTATTGGTAAGATTCTAGCAGAGAGCTTACTACGGAAACCAAACTCACAAAATTGTGTGACACGGGACCGACGGTACGGGGGGCAATATGGGAAGGAAATATAGAAAATAAATGTTATATGTGAAGCAAAAACGGAAAAATGCACATGCCATTATTATTTTTGTTAAACCTGTGATAATTGACAAATAAAAAAATATATGTTAAATATATAAAAACTAATTAAAACAGTAAAAATAAAATTAATAAAAATAAAATGGTAATAATATAAATTACCATCGGTCACGTGCTGTATATTTCTGAGGGTTTGGCTTCTATAATGAGCCATATACCAGATTGTTACCATATTTTTACTACCCTTTTTCCTGCGCATATAAGTTAAATTGCATTCTAAGTATCCTTTCCTGAATGGGTTTGAAAGTTACTTTCAAAATTCCCCCGTTTCTCTTCATGTTCAGACTATTCACGTGCAGCCTACGGTCGGGCTCTCCTTATCCGATGCCCGTACGTGGGCCAAAAATGCTATCAAGACGAAATTATTTTATTATGTTTATTGTAGCAGTGTACGTCTCTTAAAACACAAATGTGTCTGAACTCGTATAAAGACACTTGCGGGAACACCAAATAAAAGTAGCGTAAAAACCGATGGCTGCTATACGTAGCCAAGTAGTACACCCAAAGGATTGGGTCAGTATCTTAATAAGAAAGAAGCCATCTGCAAAATCTTATGCGGAGGTTGTGATACTGTTTATTGTGACCAAACAGGCAGATCTGTTTCCACACGCATCCACGAGAACTATTGGTCGGGGAGTGACGTGACCATTTGTCCAAAGTGGTTATGCCTTACCTCGACACAGGAAACCTTTTGGACGCATTGCCGGAGTTTGCCTCTACAAAAATGGCCCAGAATTCCTCGAAGCGACGCATTCCAATAATTCATGCACCAACCGGCACGTAGAGTTGGATGATATTTAAAAGCACTCAAAGAAAGATATAAATCACAAGGGACACACGGCAGAGACCGACTGAGGTCACACCTACTAATCACGTCTCACCCCATATAACTTTTGACTTTTTTAAAGTTTTTATAGTTAAGTTGTTCATTGCACTTTTTCTGTTGGTCTGCAGACGAGCTGGGGCGCTAAACTCGAAATTTCACTCATTAAAGTTACCTTTTATCCCAAAGAAAATCTTCTTAAAACACGGAAATCTTTCAGTTATCTGCACGATAGCAACAAACATGGGAAAATACTTATTTCTTAGAGCTGTAGCTAGCGCGAGAATTGTTACTGAGTTTAAATTGGTCAAAATATTTCAGGTAAGATGCCTGTGTTGCTGCGTCTTTCCCTGCGTCTTTCCAAAGATACTAATATATAAAACCTAGCATCATTTTTTAAGTTATAACGTTCTTAAAACCAAATTAGTTCGTGAGGATGCTTTAAGCTTGGTGTGCAAAAAAGAATTTGTTTTACCACAAGTGAATATCACTGCAAAGATAGAACAACATCCTAAACTCCAAAAACTACATGACGTTTTTGGGTCTGGAAGGTGTACCTCTTTTAAATATCAAGAAGGTCAGTTATGACAGTATCTGAATGAACTCAAGTAGGTTTGGTAGGGAATTTTGGCAGAATTGCTGATTTCAGTTGACCCAATTGTAAAAACATTCGAGGCCTTTGTGGGAGTCGAACCCACATAGCAGGCAAGGCTTTACTACCCCCCCTTTAAAATGAAGTAAGCCTAGTAGTATTTCTAACGGGTTCTAAATGATAGCTTAGGGAATCTTGCTTGAGTAGTCAGCTTGTTGTTTCACGATGGTGGACTACAGACCAGCAGTAAATTGAACGGGTATCATCGACCCAAGCGTGATAAAATGCATGGGTCACGGTGAGCCTCGCAGCTCAATTGTAGAGTACTGGCTGCCTTAAACTCTTCCCTGCTGTGTGGGTTCGACTCCTACCGAGGCCGTGAGTGTTTTGTTTACAATTGGGCGGGTAAAATAAGTCCAGGTGTGATTAAGTTCACGGCTCACGGTGAGCCTCCCAGCTAAATGGTTGAGCGTGGGTCGCGCAAAAGCCTTCCCTGCTGTATTGGTTCGACTCAAACCGAGGTCGAAAAGTTTTCACAGTTAAGGCCAACTAAAGTAGGCTTTTTTATGAGTTAATGTCTTGGACAGGCATTTTCAAACGCAAAAATTACGTTTAAAGCAACATTAGAGTCGCGTTACGTATGTAACGACACGCTACCGTTTTTGTTCGGAGGGAGTTGCAGTCACAACCCGCACAATGACTGGAATGTGACCGGAAATTAGTCATGCAATTTTTGGTGAGGTTGACATGTTCTTTTACATAAGGCGTAAACACACTTCAATGCACTTTTCGGCCGCGCAAAATTTACCATCTGTGTTGACCTATGGCAGAACCGCGTTCGCCCAGCCTGAACAAATTACAAATTAGCCTAAATCATGGAATTGTAATGAATCACCAGAACGATTCATCGGGTAACTTTAAAATGAAGTGAAAGAAGAGATAATATTTTTGATCTTTTGTTGTGCCCTTATGATTTCCATTGCATGCCTACATTAACTATCCGTATAAGTTAAGATATTTTGCATGCATTTGTCAGCAGCTTTTAACGGCTTTCGGTCATTGGAACAAAAAATGTTACTCATGTAACTGTTTCAGGGTTCTTACTCGAATCTAAAAGCACAGATGGACAGGAATAAAGATATCTTGATAAATCACCAGTCATTCAAGCGATGGAAGTCACATGAACATACTCAGTCTCAACTGGTCTCGTTGACTTGGCTACTAAACTTTAGCAGAATTCTTATTGGCTCCTTCGATGTCGAGGCCCAACGTCACCTGATGTTTCCTTGCGAGATTTATTGCTGTGCGCATTAGCGACCACGAGCGAACTATCCACATATTTCATTATCCCACTCTGAACGGCTATAGCAGTATTAGCATACCCTACACCTCTTTCCTACCTTCCTAAGAAGTTCTAGTCTCCTAAAAAGTTTTTTTTTAAATGGGGAAACTTTTATCCCTGCCTCTGGAGGAGTTGTTTTCAGTGGCTATTTTCTAGTTTACCATCAATTGCAAAACACCGTTCACTATTGCCGTAAAAGGACTGTTTCCTCTAAGATTACTACAAATAGTTACATTCTATCAGTGCACACTTTCATCACGTAATTTCAAAACTAAGTTTGTTTAGATGATGCCTTCCTGGCGCTAAAATACGTATTCCAAGTGGACACGCAAGGGAGCAGTAACTGGATAAGTGAAGTAAGTTGCATTCCGCGATGATATGATGAAAAGAAAGAAGATCTTCGGAAAATCGAGTTGTACTCGTGAATTTTCGAACAAGTATCACGTGTTCGTCGTCAGACTAAATTAAAAGTGAGGGCTGGGAAGGTCGCACTAGATGTTTTGGAGGCAGAGGTTACAACGGACGGGGGAGGGAAGGGGGGATTGGGGGGAAAGGTTATGGTGACGTGACACCCGCGGCGATAGGTTGTGCTAGTGCAGGAAGGGGGGGGTATGTTAGCGTTTGGACTATGGGCCGCGTGTTCGGGGGAGGGGGGTGACTGATTAAGAGTCAAAGAAATTCCACTTGAACTGTAAGATGCTGCTGCCATGCCAAAACGAGCCTACCTTATTCTTGATTGGGTGTGCAATAATTACTTTTTCGCGTTTGTCTCACGTTTTAATGGCCGCAAATTGATCACCATAATTTATTTATCATCAGAAGCACATGTTTATTTGCGAGGCCTTTTGAATTCGCACTGAAACCCATAATCACAAACGGTCGCAGACAATGGTCTGTCTGCGTGGTAACTTGATATAAAGTAAGAAGGCGTTGCGATCACCGAGCATGAATTCGGTGATCGGAATGCCTTCTACCTCTCTATCTACTCATATACTTAGGATTCGAAAATTTGCTTCAATTCGTGAGAATTTTTGTCGTGATGCGCCTCGCACAGCTCGTAGTTGGGAGATATTTGCTACACGAAAGGCAGCAACTTACGAGCAACTACGTTTTTTGCACCAATGCATGACGGATGGACTGACGTTCCGATGCCTGAAGGATAAGCCTCCCGTTTACACGGTTATGGGCAGAGAACTTGCGAAAAGATTCACCTAGCGGACGACGAGAGCCCTGATCGATTACTGCCACCAGCGTCTTCATAAAAAGGAAGCTATGATTTGGCAGCACAAGAGATTGTGCACGTGTTCTCGGTGATCCCATAACAAAAGACCTTGCTGAGACAATCACTGCACTGGCGCATCTCAGACAAGTCAAGAAGCGAATAATCCTGGATCAAAAGCAGGATAAGTTGCAATCATCTAACACGGGAAGCTCAATCTTGGTACATGACCTGTCCTTCAAGCAACTATCAGAACAACAATTAGGAGTGCTGCAGCATGAAGCTAGTTTTAACACTGTCGATTTTTACCATGTCAATTTAATTGTAGCCTAAGAAGCCATGCATGTGAGGACTCAAACAACGAACGACAAGGAACACTCCGTTCAACAAAGTGTCATCTCCTGGCTGATGACACACTGTCCAGCCCAATGCGTATCGAAAAGTGAGTCAAAAGGTATTAAAGAACTACAAACGATGATCATATCATCATTCTGCCAGCGGATAAGGGATGGTAAACCGTCGTAATGAATCGTGAAGACTACAATGAGAAAGCCAAAAGTTCACTTGGTGACAGAGATTTTTACAGACCAGCACACAATTCAGAAGCAATGGTAGAAGCAAATCCGAACTAATGGCACTGATGGTTGACTGCTCACCCCTCTCTCCCCCTCCCCCTAACCCTCCCCTCCATAACGATTTATTAGCCCCTGCGTCCTATTAATGATGCTTGTCTTTCGTTTACGCCTTTTATCGCTGACGACGGACTCCAGAAAGAGCTCGAAAGCTCGTACAACTAAAATGATGATTCTGGTGATAACAACGCCTTCTACCTATCTATCTACACATACACCTGGGATGCAAACAACTGCCTCAGTTCGTGCGTGAAAACTTCTCGGCCCTTTGATACGCGCAGTAGAAGTCCGATTTGCCCGCCACTTCCTACACAGAAACTCAGCATTTAATTGAAAGGAATCATAGTGTAAACAGGAAAATCATGAATGTTCGTAGATAAGGAAAGAAAATTGTCGAGCACCGGATGGGTCCTTATCCATGCAAATACCAGGAACACGAACGTGTCTATCTTTTTGGGAATGACATTTTTTTCTTTTGGGATATCGCTTTTGTGTTTTTTTTGTAATAGCCCGCTTCATTAACTGTGCAAAAATCTGATCCACAAAGAATCGTCGAGCTATCTCCCACAAACCTATTGTGTTTATTGCAACTTTCCCTACAACCTATTTTACAATAATTACTTCGTGATTTTTTGAAGGGTCCTTTGAATATGCGCGCATTAACTTTCCTACAGCATTTTCGAATATCATACTAAATACGCCGTCTGAAGACTAGGTAAGCCAATTGTGAAAAAACTCGCGGTGTTGGCAGGAGTCTAACCCCATAGCAGAAAGGGCCTTTAGACAGAAAACTCTCTCCCACTTTAGCTACGATGCCACGCCGTGTACTGCCAATTTAAATGACACTTGGATCGACTTAACCCACCCAACTTTACCGCTCGTATGGAATCCACCAATCAGATCAATTAAATTAAGCAAATCTGCCGAAAGCCCCTAAATAATTAGTCAGAATTGTATTCATAATGATGGATTCTAGATCATTGCTTAGGAAATCCTGCTTGGGCATTCAGCTTTCTCTTCAGTATTTGTGGTATCAACACATGCAGTAAAGTCTGGACGGTAAAAGCGGTTCAAGCGTGATAAAATTCAATGCGCACGGCGTGGCGCCGTAGCTCAAGTCGGAAAGCGCTGGCTGTGTAAAGGCCTTCCCTGTTATGCGGGTTCAAATCCCACCGACGTCTTAAGTTATTTAACATTTGGGTCATTTCATATAAGAAAATCTGGCAAATATCCCTTCATAACATTCGAACTTTCTTACCGTTGTCGATCGCCGTGGAGAGAAATTAACTGCTGCATGCTATTGATCCTCATAAAATCCTTCAGACTTGTTTTGCCCATAACAATTACATGTTAGATTGGATTTTAAAAAGTAAAATTGAAATATCTGCTGTCCTATTGGACAAAACATCCACTGGAATACATATGCAAAGTGAGGTCGTATTGTTTACCGGTCTACAGTATGCAGTCAGTTAAATTAAGTCGTTTCCGGCGAAAGGTCCCCGATGCATTACTTTTTGTGTTATAAAAAACAGAATATTTTTCAGTAAAACAAAATAATCGTTCACATTTTGTCGACTAAATGTTCTATGCAGAGAAAAATCTGCCTCAAAAACGTCTTACTCGCTACATTATCACATTAATCAATCTTATGAGGCAGTAGCGGATGTCGAATTAGCAAATTCGCTCGGCTCCATCTAGACAGTTATTATTAGAAACAGTATTTGAGTTCCTACCTGACAGTCGCCATCGCATTCACATACACAGGCCCTAAACATGAAGGCGTATTGGTTATTTTTAGTGCCAATGTTTTGACGCAGAGAGGATGGTTATGAGATAGAGAGACGGGTTTTGCTACTTTTAAGTCCCAGTTAAGCGATGGCTATTTATTCAATTAGTCCGAAAATTATAGCAACCCGATTTCCTCCTTTTTCACATGAACGTGAGAACCGTTTATGTGGCCAGGAGCCTAAAGTCGGCTACAGTCATATTACAAGGCACGAGATAGTTTAGACTGCAGTCGATAACATTGGAAGAAATAAATAAAATTCGTTCTGGTGTTCGATCATATGTCTTCTTTAACGAAAGTTGGAATCATTCGAGCCATCGTATCAAGTTTCAAGTGTACACATTTTGTAACTCAGGAAATTTCGACCAAAATTCTTAAACGCCTATTTGAGTTAAGTTAAAAACAGTAAGATATGATAAGTGGCCAAACAGTGAACTATTTGTTGCATCACTTTTTCACGGGTTACCTAAGCAAGGAGGGAGCTTTGACGCAACTCCACCAAATATAATGCACTAAATCATTGTCTCAAAACTGCTCCTTTTTATCCTACAGACGGAGCAATATATCTTGAAAAGGGAAGGAGACGAATCGAGTGCTGGATCAATTAATTTATTGTCCTGAGTTTTCGGCTCCACATGAGAATGGACGCGGCGTGCACATGGACCAAGTACAAGTGTCATCCATTCTCCCTCCTACCAATCCTATTCACGCGTAGCCAACGCCTACTATTTTCTCATTTGCTCAGACGATAGCTTCTCGTGTGGAGCCAAAAGCTCAGGAACATAAATTAAATGATCCAGTGCTCGACTCGTCTCCTTCCTTATCCAAGTAGATATCTGGAACGCGAACTTTGTCATTCATTCGGGAGCAATATTCCAAAAATATAATTAAATCTGATTTAAACGGTACTTTTGCATAAAAGTGTGCAAACTTTTTAATCATTCTAAAATTACTAGTATATTGACCCAATTGGGAAGAATTGGCGGCTTCAGTGGTATTTGAATCCACGTAAATAAGGGAGGGCTTTAGTACAGTCAACGCTCTGCTAACTAATACCATCACTATATTTGCCATAAACCTGTTAAGGTTGGCATCTGCAGGACCTTTCCAGCATTGTAGTTTGATCATTGCGCGCTAGTTTACCTTCTGCAGGAATCTTAGAGGAATGGAATTGCTATTGTAAGAAATTCGTCAATTCGTCTCTTGAATTTCTGCAGAAAACCTTACTTTAAAGCCGTCGTTAGGCATAGCAGTGAGAATAATTTTCTTTCCTTTGTTGGTTCACTAAACTCGTAGGCTTTCGGCCTAAGTTCATGTCTCATTCAATTAATATTTCAATTGTGAAAAACAAAAATGGTAAAACCTGTAAAAAGGTGTAGTTCATATGTTAAATTGCAATAGTTCAAATAAAAGACCTAAGGGGGATACTAATGGGTTCACCTATTTTGGGAGTCATAGCCGATGCGGTCCTACAACGGCTCGAGTCACTGGTCCTCCAACACCACAGATTGAAATTCTGGACATGGTATGTGGATGACACATTCGTCGCAATCGAACTGGATCAAGTGCTCACGTTCAAGAAACGCCTCAACGGCGTTTTCCCGGACATCCAGTTTACGATGGAGGAGGAAGAGAACGACCAGCTAGCCTTCCTTGATATCCTCGTCTGTCACAAAAATTATGGAGTTCTAAAGACTTCAGTGTTCAGGTAAGCAACAAACACGATGCAACTATTGCATTAAAGCAGAAACCAGCCAATCAGCCACAAACGCAGTTGCGTAAAGACGATTTATCGGCGTATTTAGACGCACTACAGCAAACCAGAAGAATATAAACTTGTCGATGGGTGTTCAGAGAAAATGGCTACCCGCGCAACTTCGGCAACCGTTGTCTACACAAACGAGATGGCCAACAAAGTCCTAACGATCCCAAAATGTGGCGGGCAATTCCGTACGTCAAAAACGTCTCGGAGGCTCTCGGCCGCATTCTCGCACCACTTGGAGTTGGAGTCGCACGAAGGACGAAGGCAACCGTAAGGCGTCCAATCATGAAACCGAAAGGCCCACTGCCACGGTAAGAAACGTCAGGACTCGTCTACAGGACCTGGTGCAGTTGTGGACAAAGCAACTATATCGAAGAAACTGGCAGGCCTCTCATGACGCGAATTGCCGAGCACGCGACAAAATTGCGACGAAACGATGCCAATTCTCAAGTTGCGGCTCATTCAAGGAGACCCAGCCACACATTCAGATTTGATGTGGCTGAAATTCTCGCAAGGTGACAATCGGGTGAGACAAGAATTACTTGAGTCATGGTTCACGGACCCAAAATCGATTAACGAGTGCAACGAGTTGCCCAATCGATATTCGGTGCTGAGCAAGTTGCCACTTGAGGAATGGATAGGCCCCCTGTCACCCCACGCCAGTACCGAAGGGCCAGGTGGCCGAACACTCATCACACCCGAGTCCACCACGCGTGATGAAAGGTCAGTTGGTTAGAGGCCGCATGCCGTTCAACAGACCGTCAACACACAAAAAGGAAGTAAGGGTATGCTTTATGTTTTCTGTAAGTACTGTATTCTATGAACACTGCAAACTTTTGTGCATACGTTACCCTACTTGCTACTAAGCTGCCTATGTCTCTGATGACGATTCCGCGATGGCTATCGAACCGTCAGGCGAATAAAGGTATTGCCCAAGCAATCGATTCTTCTTCTCAATTACTTCCTCGGACTCGCATTTTCGCTTGCATTGAAAAAAGGCCCAAATTCGTGCAAGTAAGCTTACGGCAATGCTAACAATTTTCCAGCTCTGGGAAGTATTTATTAGTCCTCCGCTAGCCCACTGCTTAATCAAGTTGGGCTAACAAATTGTTGCTTGCGAAAAGCGTCCAAGATTGCTTGCTTTTCAGTGAGCGGAACACTTTTCTCATAGGATCAAGGGTATATAAGCACGTCCTTTAATTAGAAACGATCAACCAGTTCCCACAATCAGCCATTACTGCCACGTCTAAATGTTCCGCCAACACGCCCCGCTGCAACTTTTGAATATGTTTGAAAGGCAAAGCCACTGCCGGTAACTGAGGATATTTTGCATTTATTCTCGACAACGTTTTGTTGATAGAATGTTGACAGATGCGGTTAACACTCAATCGGATATGAGACAAAGTATTTGACTCAAAAGTACTAGTGTGTGGCAGTTAACGAAAAACGTACCACAGATATCCGCAAAAATCGTACTATGGTTTTCCTTTCAGAAAAATAAGATAACGTTGGGATTTGGAAATACTGCTAAGATCTCCATGTCCTTCAGCAACAATACTACTTACACTGTCTCCTATCCCTTCTTTGGGAGCTTGTAAGAAATGTAAATTTGTTTTCAAAAATATCCAAATAATGCTGAATTTTTTATATTATGCTTAACATCGCAGCTAGGAGATCTGCCAACTGATTGACTAAGGTTACCGGTGGAAACCTACAATGGGTCGCAGGAATTGTTCAACTAATCTGATTTTTTTCGAAAAAAATAGCATGCCATAAATAAACACAGAAATGTACTTACATTTCTAACGTACTTATACTTTATTGGATGTGACATATTTGAAACTTTGTTTACTTATACTTTCTAGTTTATTGAGTTGCTTAAAATTCCTGCAAACCTATTGTGGTTAAGAGGTCGTCTACTGTAACGCATTATTCTGGATCTAGGACATTTCGCAGCGTTAAGCGGCGCAGACACCTTCAGTTTAAAACTGCAGCGTCTTTCCGTCAGTTTATTTTGGTGGTTTATTTAACTTAATTACATTTAAGTTCAGTTTGCACTCTAGTTTAAGTTAATTATTAAGTTATCTATTTTTATTGTAGTTTAAGATTATGTTTTGGAAGATAAATTGGCGAACATACGTTTGTTTTCGATAAATTCTCATCAGGCCTTTACATTTATGTGGTACTGAAATCAATAAACAATGTTGGTTAGTGGACAGATTTCGCGTTTTTGTTGTAAGGGTCGGTGGGTGGTGGAAAGGGGGGTGGGGGGGGGGGGGGGGGGGGGAGTTGCGGACAGAAGGTCAATCTCAAGCCGGCCTGGCGTCCGAGGCAGGTGATAAGGTGTGCATGGTTGGATTTAGGACTTGTTCGTCTCTGCGGGGGTCCGTTTCCGAGGCCAGTGGTCCACCGTGTGTAGGCGTGTTAGCTAGTTTAACCCATGGTAACTGTGGCGCCGCGACGAAACGCGAGCCGGCGTTTATCAACAAGAGTACGAAAACACATCCCAGCATGGTTAGGGAAGGGCCAAATTAAGGGCATAAATAGTTCCATTCTAGCGCACCTGGTAGACTCTGACCACAGCGTGGATGCCAAAGAGGCCTTCCGAGTGATCTACAAGGTGCCCTCGAGCTACTAAAAATGCCTCGGACAGCGTCTGCTGGCGACGGCAGTGGCTGCCGCCATTAGGCCACGCCGACCAGTGCTGTGCGCTCAATAAAACTTCGTCGCGGCGCCACAGTTACCATGGGCGAAACTAGCTAACACGCCTACACACGGTGGACCACTGGCCTCGGAAACGGACCCCCGCAGAGACAAACAAGTCCTAAATCCAACCATGCACACCTTATCACCTGCCTCGGACGCCGGGCCGGCTAGAGATTGACCTTCTGTTCGTTTAACATCATGTATCCTGCCTAGACGCTATGAATGCCAGGTTTACCTTCAATACAGGTCATTGATTTTCCCTACCACAGTCAGATGAATATGATGCACCGGGGTCTGGCATGCAAACCACTGCTGAATTTATATCTTGAAATATGATTCAGCGGCAATGGAAATCTGACTCGCAGACTTAGCTGCAGATTCAAATTCCTCCGGTATCTTACAACCTGGGCGCTCGTGCAGTTTCGTATTCGGTGCATCAAACCCTCGTTTGTCGCCCTCTAAGTCTGTTTTTAATGAATGTGCGGTAACCTTGGATTGTGACCTATGCAGGTCAAGTATGCAGACGCAATTGCCTGGCTACCTCAAACGCTGCACGCCATTTAGAGTAAATAACATCACGAGACACTGATTACTCAGCCAAAGACCCGCGCTAATAGCGCAGTCAACTATTTCGGCGAAAAAGGAATATCGAACAGTTAAATGGCCTATTAATTTGTGGGAAAAGGCGGCACATAAAAAAGTCTTGTAGAAAAATGTATAGTTTTATCTACATCATAGGGCGTTCGGTAACGCTCCTCTGACTCCAAACTTCGAGTTCCTTTGGTAGTCAATAAAAAACTAGTAAAATGACCGATTACCACACAGTTTTTACTCAGACTTCCATCCTTTTTGTGATAAAAAAATAACACTCTTATAATAAAGAGCGATTCACTATCGTATGAGCCACTTCAATTTGCTTAAATGTTCCATTATAGACGCATGGGTATGCACAATTAATAATAAAGAGAAGCGAAAGAAGGGTATGATTTCAGATTACCTTTTGATATATATTTTTAAAAAAAACCAGACCTAGAGATACGGGAAATGGAGGCGGATACTTTCAATGTTTAACCAACTATTCTTTTACATGATTCTTAGGTTTTCAGTATCCTATCAAAACTATTATATCGTTAAAATAATTCGACTGTATCAAGATATCGATGGTTATTTTATGTGAATACGATTTTGGAGGCGCTCGGCCACATGACCCGAGAATCAGACGTTGTAAAAAAGCCAAAGACCGGTAAAAAGCCTGATTACAGCTTATTTTGTGTCAAAAGTGGCACAATGGTGGCCTGATGCTGTGACGTCGACGGCTAAGCGCACTTTTATCACTATAAACAATCCGACACGTGTAAAGATAGATCAGTGTGCGTTAAAGGCCATAGCTTGGAAGGATGCCAACTGAGAGGAAACTCGGACTGCGTTGTCAGCAGAGGGTGCGTTGTGTCTGCGTACAGTGACTTACTGACTGGTGGACTGCGAGTCAGGATGCAATGGCGTCGTCATCATGTGGCCTTTATGACACTTCCACAAAGCTGGGATCCGAGTCGGGTGTGGCGGAACGCTTACGGGTGGATATGGCCAGGCCAGCCGCCTGCGCATCGGACACGGGATCGTTAGGGAAGAAGGGAACAAAGTGTGGTAGATGCTGTGGAAGTCTACTATAACTTTAAAAATAAGGCGAATGCAAATTACAGCGTTGACTTTCAGCTTGCTGAAGCATGCAGTGGTCATCGCCGTAACTGATGATAAAACTCTCGCGATAGGGGTGGGGGATAGCAGTGCGGGACTAGTAAAAAAGACCAGCCCTTGTGCAGTCAAAGCCTATGACGTAAAAGCCACTTTTAGATGACAGTCAAAACTGATCTTACTTCCTTACGCAGCCAGTTATGGATTCCCTGTCGCAAGCCACAGTAAAATAGTCACCAACAATAAAATAAGCTCCGGTATCTGCGTCTTTTTTGGTTTTTTTTAACATAATACATTTTTAAACTATCCTGATGCCTTCACTTTGTCACTAGGCGACCTTACAACTAACAGACTAATTGCATCCTCCCCTCAGGAGGGTAAGCCGGGTAGAAATATATCCCTGTTAATGTGGCGTCCATGACAATCTCAACCAGATGTGTTCTGGCCCACCCGTTTTTTGTTTGTGGGGCACAGGGCGGAACTTATCGGAATCGCTGGTCTAGCTGTCACCTACGATGAAAGGGTTGTGTGAAAAGACGACAGTGAAAACTGATAAGAATTTGGAAACAAATCGTTTGCATCACATTTGCTGCCGATACGCTAGGCACGTCAGATTCACCTGCAATAAACGTTATTGCTTTTCCCTACCACAATCAGGTGAATCGAGGTGCCAACCTAGACGTATAAGGATACCTAATTATTATTTATGAAGTCTGTGAAGAAGAAAACGACTGCATGTACCATTTTTTGTATTCTTTCCCTGGCAGGTATGCATAACCTCATTCCACATGCAGAGATCCAAGTAAAATACGTGGTGTAGTTTTTTCTTTTTATCATTAAATATTGCAGTATTCTACTGAAATGAAAAGATTGTAAAAATAATTCATCTGCATTTGATAAAGTTAGATTTACATACAAAGAGAGGACATCTCCGATTGCCAATGATGAAAGTTTGCCGATTGCTAATGAAAATCCCCCGCCCAGCTTCATGTTGTGGCTCATGCTCACGCCCCATCAGCAACCGTACAACGGCTAGTAGTTTGGACACCAGAACATCACTGGTAAAGATGAGAGGAGATGTAATGTCCATTTTTGAGGCATCAGACGCCAAGTGGCTTACTACCCGGGGGCTGAACCTGCGAAGTTTTAGACAAGAGTCTGGCGCTCTAACCATTGACTGGCTAATGATGACTAATGAGCTAGAAATGCCTACTCCAGTCCCTTTGTAATTGTCGGCAATTTATCATCTGCCTAGCTTACTTTTAATGAAACCAGAAGCTGCAGTCACCGGGTTGTGTTGGACTTGGTGTCACGATGTCATGTAAGTTAAAGTATTATAAAGCAACGATCACTTCTGAACTCCATGCTAGCAAGTGTCCAGTTTCCTCTAGCCTAAAGGATGTGGAGCATCTGTACGATAAAAGTTGCCAAATTTCAGCAACAAGCGCAGCAAATCAATAAACGTAATTGGCAGGTCACCTTGATATCCTAGCAAACATATGCGACCGCCAATAGATCGGGCACACTTTATGACGTGGAGCAGGGAACGTTATTGAGAATGCATGCAGCCATCACTACCTGGAACTAGGCGTAACTGGAATGGCAGGACTGTTTTGCTGAAGAAAGTGCGGATTCATATATTTCCGCTATTTTTAATCTGTGATGTCATGGAGGGTTTTTTTGGTGCTTTACATGCCACGCTTATCAATTATTCCTCGAATTGTAATGAACTAAGGAAACATGCTAAATTTGGGTGGGGTCTGTACAGGTGCAGCTGGGCGACTACATCAAGATGTCGAGGGTAATTTTAGGTGTTTATGGTTTTGGAGCTAAAAGACCACGTGGCTCAAGAGTCAGACTTTTTTAAAAAATCCAGGACCAAAAAAGCCCGTTATCAGATTATTTTTTGTCCAAAGTGGCACGATGGTGGCCTGATGCTGTGACGTCGACGGCTAAGCGCACTTTTATCACTATAAACAATCCAACACGTTTAAAGATGGATCAGTGTGCGTTAAAAGCCATAGCTTGGAAGGATGCCAACTGAGAGGAAACTCGGATTGCGCTGTCAGCGGAGGGTGCGTTATGTCTGCGTAGATTGACTGACTGACTAGTGGACTATGGGTCAGTATGCAATGGCATCGTCTTAATGTGGCCTTAATGGAACTCCCTCGCAACTAGGATCCGAGGCAGGTGTGGCTAAACGCCTACGGGTGATATGGCCACGCCAGCCACCTGCGCATCGGACACGGTTTCGTGAGGGAAGAAGGGTAGAAAGTGCGTTAGATGCAGCAGAAATCTATTTTAACTGAAAACTAATCCGAATACGACGTAACACGTTCACTTACAGCTTAGTGAAGCACACAGATCTTATCGCCTAAACTGACGAGCAAACTTTTAGGATGGGGGTGGGGAAGAGCAGTGCCGGACTAAGTAAAAAGACCAAAGCTTGTGCAGACATGGCTTTTATCCTAAAAACCTCTGAGCCGACTTCCTTACGTTGCAAGTTATGGGTTCCCTTTTGCAGCCACAGTAAAATAGTTGCAAATAACGTTAGTTCCAGTGTGATGGGGCTTTTTTTGATTTAATATCAAACACTCTGAAAATATCCTGGTGCCTTTAACTTTGTTCTAAGACGACAAAATAACTTTACCTTTCCCTCGTCCATGAAAATCTCACGCAGCTGGATTCTGGTCCACCCGTTTCTTGTTTCTGACTCACAGGGGGGAACTTATCGGAATCGATGATCTAGCTGTCACGTCTGGTGAAATAGTAATATGAAAGGATGACACAGATACTGATGAGAACCTGGGAAATTGTCGTTTTGAATCACATTTCCTGCATAGAAGCTGTGCATGCCTAGTTTATCTACGGTCAAACTGACTGCTTTTTCGTACCACAATCGGGTAAATATAATGCAGCGGCAATGAAACCCTGCCTCGCAGAGGTAGCTGCAGAGCCAAGTTCCTCCGATGTCTTCCAGCCTGCATATTCATGCAATTTTTTATCGATGCGTCAAACTCTCACTTGGCACCTTCTAAGTGTCTGACAACTGAACAAAGAATGTGTGGTAGCCTTGGGTGGTGGCCTATGCAGGCAATATAGGCACAGTTGGATGACAATCTATGCGCGTCATTTGGAGTAAATAATATCACATAACGCTGATTACTCAGCCAATGAGCCCCACGCTAATATTGCAGTCAACTATTTCGGCGACAAATGAGTTCCGAACTGTGAAATAGTCTAATCGTTTTTTGGGAAAGAACGGAGTAC
>JAYGXS010000004.1:64463781-64495638 GCA_036362985.1 Ligula intestinalis | reverse complement strand
ATGACTCTCTCCGCAGGTGTTTTCTCTTCAATTGGCTAACATCAGACTCTTCGATTCTCTCAAATTTTTTAACCATACACTATGGCAGATAGAAGCGCTTGGCGTATGGGAGAGATAACAGCAGTACATTGATTAGAAGCCACTATTTCGACCTTTGTTTTGCCAAAAATCTGCAGGCAAAGCTTAGCTTGTCTAGTCACCTACATAGGTCACTCGTTCACAAAGAAGCTTCCCATTCAAATAAATTATATGCCGTCGGTCTAGTGTCAGTTGTTTGGGAGGAAACTTCACTCGCAAGTGCTTTTGGATGTTCTTCTCCAGGCATCAGAAATCGTCGAATTTTGTAGAATTTGATGCCTGTAGATCGCGTTGCGCAAGCAGAGAGATGATAATCTTTCTCTTTCCTGCTGGCAAATTGGGCTTTGTAGCCGGCGACTGGGCTTATCAGCCAACGGATTTTGCTATGTCACATTCTGTCCCAAGCTAATTTGGGCTTAATACGTGGCTGGGCCTATTAACCGTGGGTTTAATAACCGGCGACTACCGTAAAAGGCTTTCTCGTCATTAAGTCCAGCCCTTAGATCGCTTTTAATTGACCTAATGTATGCTCAAGTGTCACATCCATTTCAATTAGGACTTCGCATGAATTAACTCGCTTATGTTTGTCTTCATACTACGCACATGCTTGCCCTTCATTGAGGTGAATTGTAATGCATCTAATTAAAGTTGGTTTGTTGTTCACCAGCATCAACCTCTATTTGACATCTTCTAACTTTCTAGAATGCGTGCTTTGACTCTTGACGTGACTTTGTATAATTTACCAGAAATAACAAAGAGGTCGGATAGTCATGCATAACTTTTTGAAAAAAATAATGTACAGGAAACCATGCGTGAAAATTCGTATACAATAAATGCCGGAAAAGTAATTTAATACTGGAGTGTCACGCATTTTAAATCTGATAATTCAGGAATGTAAAAAGATCCTAAAGTAAAATGCAATAAGTTGTCCATCCGGTAAATTGATTAGTAAACGTTATAGGTGTTTTCGTTCAAAAGTACCCTTTCGTGCGAGAGTATAATAGTAAATATCTTGCCGTGTAATCATAATATATTTCAGCCATGCAAGGCGTTTCTCTCCGGTTGACTGGAAGGTCAACACTCGGCAAAATGCATGCATTCTCGAGAGACAAGGGAAAAACTTAATCCTAACGCGAGGTCATCACCCTACGACCGTGTGTGTCAAGGTCATCAACAACAAAAGCTACAGCACTGGCTTGTAAAGGCAGCAGACCAAGTTCGGCATTTGCCACTTCTCAAACCTCATCCTAATTGGATAGTTCACATGTGTCTTAACCATTTCTCCCTTGTCTATCCTATTTTGCATTTTTAACTTACAAATTTAACTGATACTATTTATTATCGTTAACAGTGACCTTGCGGTTGAGCTTCAGTTTTCTGTACAAATTAAACTTTTAATATGCAGTTTTATTCGTCATCTACATAATGCAGCGATGGACTGAAGTTAAGAAGGCAATAAGAAAGTAATTGATGCAAACAGATTCTGCTATCCATGCCACTTTTAAAATAATATTAGGAAAGAATACTTGGCCACAGTAGCTTATGTAGCCTCATTAATTCCTACAATCTGCATGTTTTCCTACGAAAACGGTGGTCATGGGCGGCAAAGTAGGACATGCAGTGGAATATACTTTAATAAATGCTCAATAAATGTTTATTTTATTTTATTTAGAAGTGTTGTTGGATTATATGTGCAGATTTTCCTAATCTGTGTTATCGTTTAACTTATTATGAAAAAACCTGATTATCAAATTGGAGGTTTGCTGAGTTTCCCGAAAAAGGAAAACGGTGGTTATAAGGTCGACTAATTCAACTTAGCTGCGGTCCAATTTACCCTTCTGGAGTTAGATTTGTATAGTCCTTGGCGCGAAGCGCCGCACACCCCTTCAATTTACAAGCGAAAAAAACTTGCTACCAGCGGCCGCGGGAAATAAATGCTACTTCATTTTTTACTTTACACTTACTTTAAAAAAAAATTTTTCTCTGCCTTTTCTATTTCTCCACCCCACAAAAGTCTATAACCACCGTTTTTGCAGTACAACTGCTGGGAGTAGGGGTATATGAGTGGGGCTAAATAACCGCTTTTGCCGAATAATTCAAAGTATAACATCACATATTTATGAAATGGATCCAGCAAAGAAAAGGGAGACTAAAATGGCCATTTTCGGTTATTAGCTGTCATCAGCTAGACATGCCTAATCCTAGGTTTGGATCACTCAGGATTCGAACCCAGGACCTTTTGTCATTGAGGTTGCCACGTTACCAGTGCAAAATGGGATCCTGGCTTTGTTGGCTGCGATTGGGATTACGATCGCTGATCTAGTAATGAAACAATGTTTGTCCGGGATTCGCACGGGAGCCCACTTTAGAGCACGCGCAGGCAATCCTATGGCGATGAATACCATAGAATAAAATGGATGCCACAAAGCTAAATGAGATCAATGATCTCCATATATGCATTTATAGATATTATTAAGAGCATACGCACAAAGATCCGTTCCGTACTTGGTTTGCATTCCATCCCCTCTTCTTTTAATATTATGCTAAATGACATAATGTTTTTGGATAAAGAATAGTCCTTCAATTTCACAACCATTCCTATGGATATTTTCGCCTTTTGTTGAGTAGACCCTTTCTTAATCAATAATTAATGATTGTTTTGAATAGGACGCACATGAAACGCGTAGAATAGACTAGTGATGCCTAAGAACTTGCTCAGTATTACATTAACGAATGTTTGTTTTAAGATAAACACATGTATAGGCCAAGGTTTCGATGGCTTTATTTAATCTAAGACGCATGATGAAACATTTATAATTACTCGAGGCTATTGTTTATTTGATGTCACCATTCCATGAGTAAACATATGCTGAACAGTTACTAGTTGCAGCTTCATTTAGACGCGCGTGATTTACACCCAAGATTTACACCCAAGGTTTAAACAAAAATATACGACTGTTTAACCTTCAAAGTATAGACAAGGCACAGATTCATGTATAAATTCGAAGGTTCTTTGTCGTTTTCCTCATTGTTGCCAAGAAACGCGAGTTAAAGTCCAAAACACTTTAAGAAAAAATGAAGATTTAAAGCAGTCATCTCTTAAAGTACTTGCCCTTTAAAAGATATATTGTGTGAAACGAGAACACTTTTGCATCAATAAATCTTTGCTTGGGTGCCCAGCAACAATGGGTTGTGTAAATACATACTCTGCTTTCTCGACCAGGTATTTTGAGGATCAATGTCACTGTACTTCAAAGTAAGCCCGACGTATTCAAAGAAGAATGCAAAATCGAAATCGCGAGAACAATTTGCGGCCGTATCACCAGCCGTTTGAATAACAGGAGCGAGATTTTATTGCCCTCCAGACAAAAACTAATGAATACCTGCTGCACTACAAAACAGTAAACGCGCAATAAGTCTGGAGTTTGGTTTCAACAATAGCGATAAAACTTACCAGAAAAAACATGAAATAACTTTTTTCAATTATTCTACAACAATGAATCTCCACAAAATTTTGTTCTCCAATGCATAAAACAACAAGAATCCAAAAGAAATGAAAAAAACATTTCAACAGGTACGACCAGTGGGTTACGGAAATCCCTTACCTGACATTCTCTCCCATACGTAAAAACTGTATGTGAGCTTGTCGAAAGAGAGCTTAAAGCACCAGATACAAGTGGCACACCTGCCTGCAACCACCTTATTCACAGCTTATACACCCTAAAGACAGGCTTTGTTATTTTGAAAGAAAAGGAGTTGTGTACAAGATGCCGTGTTCCAGTTTTGGTGCAATTTATTTAAGGCCAAACTGGGAAATTCTCCTCAACCCGGATACACCAACATCAATCAGCGGTCAGAAGACGATACCATTTATCCCAGGTGGTCATGCACACACTGGAAACCAATCACAAATTAGCATGAAAGAACACACGAATTGTTGGCACTTGTACAACTAGAAAAGGCCATGAATTCCTGGAAGAAACGCACTCAGGAAAGGCATGCATTTACAGGTATATTGATTTGGACGCTAGCAACGGTTAACTCAAAGCCAAAATGAATGCGCACTACCAAAACACAGCAGACAGCCAAATGGTGGTAGGCACATAACACCTACCAGCACAGACCGAAGATCCTGCCAATCCGTGCAGACGTCGGGTGAATGCTAATTTTCCGAACGTTTAAACATTTTAGTTGTTTGTTGCACAGTTTTCCACGTCTGAAGACCACCGCTTGGTTCGCGTCCTAAATTTACGAAATAAAATTGGAATCTTTCGCAAATAAATGTTTATTGTCATAACTCCTAAATTACAGGTGATCAAAGGCAGTGCAACCGATTATTGGGTACTGTGAAGCAGGGCAGAAGGTCCACCCTGCGGTCGGCTAAGCCGAAGCATTATTGAAACGCAATCCTCCCTGACAGCGTTTCAGTTTTTTTCGTTTGCTGTCTGTTTTCTCTGTAGTTTACTTGTGGCAACCGTGCATTATATGTAATTGTATACTTCTATCCTAACGCTTTTCTTTAGAGTAACAATTATCAAGTGTTTGGCAACAAAATTAGCCAATGTCCTCAGGGGAGGCTCTTGCGTATTAACACTGACCAAAAACACGTAGGAGGGGTCTTCCAATGCGCCTAAAATGTAACTTTTTTTTCTGTGAACTCTCTAGAAGCCTCAATGAAGTTCACTGGTTGCAATTTTCTCCACTGCTGCTACTCTTCCACCCACATAAAATGGGGTTAGTCTGATGTTAACAAAAAAAAATGTGCGGAGTCGTGTTAAAGTGCAATCGTCCTTTTAAAATGAGTCCTTAACAGAATGTACTGTAAACCACGCAAAAGACGTTTAACTTCTCTAGTGCATAGGCTCTCTACCGTCTGTAGCCGTATGATCAAGTTTATTATAAAAGCATTTTTTAGCAAAAGTAAAAAAAACTTTGAATTAGTGTGCTCATAAATATTTTACTGCTCAATATTGTTAGGTTACAGAACATGTTAAAGTGTTCTGATATAATTTGTTGAAAAAGCTTGAGAATATTTTTGTGCCTGAACAGGTTGGCACCTTTATGTGCAATTCATAAGCACAGGTATGCGTCAGATATTTGAAATCATTTTTGACGGTCTTCATGACCTAACTTTTATTCGTCTGTCATATCGAGTGTAACACAAGCCAGGTTAACGTTTGCAGACACATTGCTTACGAAGACGGTTGGGAAAAATGCTCCTAAGTTATAAATTTGGGGAGATTGTTAAAAATATTCTGAGACGCCCACAGAACGCCATATTCGGTAAAACGCTCCTTGCTTAATAGTCATCCGGAATACTCAAAATTTTAAAGTTGACCGAAAAAGCAATTCGTTTCAATGTTAAAATATTGACAAAATGATCCACACTCAGTGTTTGGTCCCTAAACGAAGTAAGCGATGCTAACAGGTGCCAAAACTGCTAGTTAAATGAAGCCATAATTTCAGTGAGCGAAGAGCCTTTTTTACATCTTTACTTATACTTACTTATTTTTATAACAGCCGATCATCAAATTTACTGTAATCAAATAACTCCGTAACACAGTCCTCGAGAGCAAAGCTTTCCTGAGGACCATTTTCCCTCACATATAATAGCGTACGCGGCACCATGGCCTGCTTTCGCATAGTTCTATGCAACGTTCATATTTAAACAACATTAATCAGTTGGCGAAAAGCTATTAATATCGCCAAAGTGCAGTAAATAATTTAATTATTAAAACGTAGCACATATTTTGAATTCCAAAAAACGCAATAAATACAAAAAAGCTCACTCTATATTTATCCTTTTAACCACGGTTAAGTCTGTTGTTTTTTTAAGAAGTGCCGATTGCTGTGGTGTTTCGTGTAATATGCTGCCGCAAATGTACCTCGCATTATTTTGATACTCATGGATTACAGTAATTCATCGTTATTTGGAAATCGATACACCTTCCTATATCAAATAATTTGGCGCATCCTTCCATGGTCAGCGGCTAAGTTCTTCCTTGAATATTTATCTGTTGAAATATTCTAGCATAGAATGTTTACCAGTTTCTGATATAAGTCTACATGTCTCATGCAGCTGACAGCTAAACCTATAAGCTTAAACATTTGTGAAGTAAAATTATTACGTTTTAGATGAACACTCAGTAACACCTACTCACGATCGCAAAGAAAAAGAAGATGTTGACGTGTCTACAGGGAAAATACTTTTGTTATAAAGACACCCAAACTTCCGAAAAAAAGTGCATCAAAGTCAGTGTTGTTTATGCGTTAACTGAAGTTAGTTGACTGAGCGACTGCTCATTTAAAAGGCATACTATGGTTCGCAAAGCAACTGCTTCCATTTCGAGCACGGTAAAAGGGAGCCTGTTTGTTTAGGTTTTAATTGACTCATATCTTTTCTTTCATCTCATACACGTAATAATACAAAATACCATCAAAGGACCGGCGGGATGAGGCTATAATCCCAAGGAAACAAATACAAGAATCTATTTTCTTGCACAAATGTCACTTTTAGTGTTGCGCTTGTGCTAGCATGACCAATAGAATTTTTTTTCAATTTGAAAACCTTATTTTATCCTTCACACGGTATGGAATTTGCAGGATTGGATCACAGTATGGTCTTATTAACAGTTTATCTGAAAGAAAAGCGGTACGTTAGATGAAACATACTGATTTTGGAATGATCTCCCGCGTTTGATTTAATGTTACTAAATAATTGTCTAACACATGAAAGCCAGGATATGAAAACGAAAGTCGTACTCAGCTAATAATCACCTTAGAGGCTGATGAAAAAGCTTGGAATATATGACACAGCAGAGGACATCTCAGGGCACTTTAAGAATATTTACGTAAAAACCCATCGAACTACCCGGAACACACCTCTGAGAAGGGCAAATACAATTAACAGGAATGCAGATAAATATAGGGAATTTTATGTGACCATATTTCTAGATGAATGAAAATACGGGCATCCCAGGAAATTGAAGTATGAAGATAAAGGCCTTTTTGGGAAAATTGAAGCTCTATTGAGCTAATTTTCGAGGCGGGATCCTTCGCCTTTTTTTCAGACGCGAGAAAATGTGCAACAAACAATTAGAATTCTAAAATTTCAGAAAAATCAATGTTCATTTGACGTGTATAGCGATTGACAGGATTGACAGTCTGCGCTTGTAGGCGCTACGTGCGTTTCATCATTCTGCTGTGGTTGGTGGTGTGCATTAAAATTTGCCTTTGAGAAAATTATAGCTGGCGCTCGAATCAATATGCCTGTTGATGCATGTCTCGTCTGAGAGCATTGCTTTCAGGAGAAGTACCAGCAATCCGTTTATTCTTCCATGCAAATTTTGGGCCCGTCTCCAGTGTGTGCATGGCCACCTATGGTAAAAGGTCTCGTCTTTTGACCACTAATTCATTTTGGTGTATGTGAGCTGAGGCGCATTTCCCAGTTTTGCCACAATAAACAGTATCACAACTGGAAGATGGCATCTTTTAGACAACACCTTTTCTTTCAAGACAGCCAACCCTGTAATTAGGGTGTACAAGTTGTGATCATAGATTGATTGTGTGTTGGTATGATAGACACGGGTGAGCGCTACTAATAGTGCACGAGGTTTTCTAACATATTTTCACTGTCAGAAGAAGACTGTGGCAAAACCTACCATACCTCCGAATCCACCACACTGCCCTTCTTCATTTAAGGGCTTTGAGGATCACCATGATGGAAGGAAATTCACAGAACAACGTAAAAGACGTGCTCGTCATCTTCTGCCTTGGGATTTGAGCTATTGTCCTCGCAATCATTCGAAAAGCAACTACTGAAAATACAGAAGGGAATAGTGGAGAAAGATTAAGATTTGGATGGCCATCATTATTCAACCTGGCCCAATTTCCAGTCTGAGGGATCTCGGAGGCAAGATCAGATCCACTGATATTTGCATTTTGAGTCATCCAACGCTTTACCATTTTCCTGCTGGTCATAACTGAGGATGTTAAAAGTAGTGGAATTTCTTTCACGATGCATGTTTCTCCGGTCTCTATGTGATAGTCTGAAGTTGGTGATACAAAGCGCAGGTGACGATGTTTTGTTCTCAGATATCCATATTCGAAGATAAGCTGCATAATGTTAATGCAGGTGACTGCAACATGACCTTTTAGGGTCAAAACCGAAAATTCTATGAAATTCTATAGATATGGACACTAAAACCGTAGAGTCCGGAAAAACGAACATGTGCATCGGAAGATTTGCTCCGGAAATCACAGATTTATAGACCTTGTGTCTTGTTGAACAAATCGGTAAGGATCATCATTCTGGCGAAGAATACAGTCAGCCTCAAGAGTTACAATGCTGCTTTATTCGGCATCGACTAGGCCCTTTTTGTGACTTTGTGCAATATTCGAGGCCATATTGTCTAGCAAGAAGCAGTTTGTCCCGGTGGAATTCTCACATGTATCGACAGACCTATTTTTGATTACATTTATTTTAGCTATAACTGGACTTCACATTCACAACTTGGCCTCTTGGGGTCCAAAGTGTTCCGCATACTGGATAAGAAGGCGAAATGGCATGAGGGCTGAAACCCTTGAGTCAATTTATTTGGACACTTATCTATAGCATTTGCGCCTAAAGCATTCCATGAATATCCTTGGATTTTTTAAGGGTATGTCATGTTCACCTCTCTGCATGCTGCATTCTTAAGTTTTTGAGATGCTAAAAAGCCCATATGAGTACGCTTGAATGCATTGATCTGAGAAACATCTTCCCCATGCTGTATGCATTACGTACATAGGAGTAAATATATGCAGATTGACATTACCAACAAATACGAGGGCGACCGGAATGACCATTCCTGATTTATTAACCGTCATCAGTCAGTCCTATCTAATCCCAGGTGCCGATTATCCGGATTCAAACCCGCACTCCTTGGTCGCTGGGTGTAGCACTCTGACATTTAAGTAACGTTTTACTCTGTTACCTTCCAATCGGCCAGAGATACAGGATTCTTTTTTCTTGTACAGGTATCACTTGATTACATCTGAAATTCTGCGCTTGTGCTCACATGGTTGAATAAAGCTTTGTTTGAATTTGAACACCTCTTTGCCTCGTTCATACCTTCGTGAGTTTGCAGGATATAGTCACAACACAATCTTATTACCATTCGACCTGAAACAAAAGTTTTCCGCCTATGAATTTTGGAATGGCTTCCTGCGTGTGATTTAAGTTCACTAAAAATGGGCTAATAAACAAAGGCCAGACCCTGACAAAATGATTTGTTCTCAGCTACTTTTCTCCTAAAACCTTTGAGAAAAGCTTAAAATCTGTGATATAGGAGAGGATTTCTTAGGAGAGTTCGATAATGTTGAAGTCCAAAACAATCAACTAATACGGAACCTACACTTTCGGAGTACGAATAAAATAAACAGGAAATCAGATAGATAACAAGGAATTGAGATGTGTCTATGTTTCTGACTAAACTGCTTGTTAACTTATCCAAAACGAAATAATAGAGTCGGCTTGACAGCGATACACCGCGCTGAAAGTCCATGAGGATTTTTTAACCTTTTTGCTGTCGGTGCAAAACCGAGATAAGGCCTGACACACCTCTGAATCCACCGTAACACGAACTACCGCCCAAGGGCCACTATTGTGGAAGGGTATTCACACACCGACGTACGAGACGTGATCGTCATCTTCTGCCTTCGAATTTGAGCTTATGTCCTCGCAGTCAGTGGAAAAGTGACTACTGAAAAAAAAAACAGAAAGGAATACTGAAGAAAGATTAAGGATCTCGGAAACAAGACCAAATCTATTGGCATTTGAATTTTAAGTCATCCAATGCTCGACCATTAACCCATGAGCTCGTGGTCCTGGTGATCATCCTTGAAGATGTCAAAGATGGTGGAAGGACGTTTACCGATGCATGCATTTCTGACCTCAATGTGGCGGTCTAAAGGTGGTGATACTGAGCGCAGGTGAGAGTGTTTCGTCCTCAGATGTTTATATTCTCTGGAGCAATGGATAGACTGAAAGCACTGGATGTATTGACGTCCAACCAAGCTTATCTAGACTTTCACGTTTGTACTCTTTTTAGATTCTGTGTGCATTCAAAAGACATAAAATAGTTTAAACGAGTAATAAAAATGCATATGAGTGCGCGATCATAAGGAAATCAGGAGGAAGAAGTAAAATTTATTTTCACACTAAACCCTTTGAATAAAAAACATTCCCAAGAGTTAAAACCACATCCACTTATAACCGACTTTGAATGTTAAAAAAGTTCACTGTTATATGGTTATAATTGCATTCGCATATCCCGCTTCCTTACGCAACAATATAAGCATGAAGGACTCAAAGGAAGTTACCAAATTAAATGTATGCTAACCATATTTAACTTCGAAAGGCGGCATTATTTTTTTCTATCCGTCTGTTGAACAAGGCGATGCATGTACTGATTGTGGTAGCATTTTGCTACAACTTATATCAAATCAGTTCAAATTTAGCGTAAATTTGGTAGATGTTGTTGGTCTTGTCTAGGCTCACAAATTCACTGATTGTCAAAAATATATAATGCAGCCGTTCAGATAAATATATTGGCTTGACAATTAATAATGTCATATTTAAAACCACTTTTCTTGTATTGTAGTAATTTTCCCCTTTTTGTTTGGACAAGAAAAAGATAAAAAACAGCAAACAAGCCCCAGTTCCAAGTTGTGAGCATATTAATGGCCTGCAGGTGCTCCAACTACAGACTCAGACAAGGTCACTTTGCTAATGGTCTAAGACGGACCTTTATGATTTTCCCTATTAATATTCTACATGACAGAATGACAGCAAATGATTTGTCATCCCAAGGGTACATCCCAGTCGCCAGCGTCCGAAAGTACGCGTGCACTCACAGTCAGATCAGCCCATGGGCATGGTCACGATCAGTTTTTGTGACAGGTCGGTCTAAAAGGAATCCCAAACAGTACAGTTAAGTAAAGGTTTGCAGGACCTACTTAAGTACGATGTATAATTTGCAAAAAGTGAGACGGTATGTCCCACGGGAAGTTACAATGGTGTGTGTTATAAAACCGCCCACAAGCAAAGAAAGAACGAAAAATACTGGAGAAAAAGACCCATTTGGCGCGATTGGCCGTCCTCCAGACCCTTCTCGATGACGCTCAGATAACTGCATAGGGTTCCTTGCAGACTGAGACGCGAGAATGCAACGCTTGTTAGCACATGATGCCAAATAAAGACAACGGCCAAATCTACCTACTCCCTAATATTAAGAGCTCACTGCGTCAAATCTTAGGTTACAGCCCGTGGTTGGCTTTAGGATTGCAATTAGAATCAGGGGTTATGTTTGACGTTAAGGTTTGGTTTACCATTAGCTGTGGTACTAGGGTTGCGTTCGAGGCTGCGCTTTAGACATATGCTAGCCCTAGGGTAAGAAAAAATGACTATTTATGCCTTTTGAAGTGTAATTTCCTTTAGGCAAGATATTCCTTTTTTATCTAATTTTTCTGGTTTCATGTAAGTAATACGAGCATGCATGGGTGACTCCGCATGCGAAATTCTCAAGCAAAGGGCAGAAAAGTAGGCCATGGATGGCCGCCTGACAAGCATGAGTAATACTGTGACTTGTGAAATTATATGGGTTTTTATGTGGAATCCCGGAAATTGTTTCAATTATCTAATTTGTTTCTTTAAAGTAACGTGGTTTAAATATACAGTTAAATTTACTTGTGTCTATTACTTTCTTGTAGTTTATTGGGTGTGACAAATTTGGACCTTTTATTTACTCTTGCTTCATAGTCTTTTGGGTTTTATTGACATTTCTGACAAAAAATGATGCTTAGGCGTTCGTCTACTTCAAATTACCTGGTGTACAACATATCGTACTAGAGTGAGATTAGTACTTCAGTGTAGATGCGCAAACAACTCTTCTTTAGTTAATATATTTGGTTTCCGTAATTTTTTTAATATTTGAATTCTGTTTTCAGTTTAGTTTTCCGTTCATTAAGAAGTCGACTATGCCTGCTTAAATTTTAGATTATGTTTAAATTTTGCTCATTTTTGCTAACTTTAGCTTACGGTTTTAGTTGATTAAATGTAGTTTTACTAATATTATTTTTTATTTTTTTATTTCCAATGTTAACGCATTTTCACATTCTAAATATGGCGCCTTTTGCTGTAAGCAAACGTTAGGGCATTTTAATAATTAATCCTGCTTTTTTCTTATTTTATAATCTTTCATTTTTATTGACCCTTTCTTTCGTTTTTATTGCCCAGATTGTTTCCCTATGGGATCTAATCTAGGATTCTAGCGATTATTACTGAGGTTGCGAATTATCGAGCAGACGAAACAGCTGAAAGCCAACCTTGGAGCAAAATTTTAGCAAATATATTTCTGATGAATTAAATCGAAATGAAACGACATTTGTGTCCTCATATACCTTGATGCATTTGCAGCTAATTCGGCAATATGAACATAGCAAAAAAATCAAAAATCCTGTCATCTCCTTCTCCAAGCCACTTCAAATGTCTGAGGTACCGTGTTGACGATTATAGTGCCTCCTGAATGGCTCGAAAACTGTTTGAGGCTCTTCGTAAGCTGATTAAGGAAAACAACACCCGCGTGGGTATTCGGCGAGGTCGTTTACGCGGTCTTACAAATGCTAAGACTGCAGAGAATTCTAGCAAAACAGACTCAGGCATTTAATTGAACCATTTCTACCGTGCATTTGACAGTCTGGTGATTCCAGAACGCGAAAACATTCATCGTAAATAGTAGTGCTAAAGGCAATTGAAAACAATGGCGCGAACATAATAAAACTCTAATTTTAGTTCTTTTTGGTTTTTAAAATCTGGAAAAATTAACCCATGCATAATAACTTAATGAATATGACTATGTTTGGGCACAGGATTCAGTTGATCCGCTTTTAGAGCTCTGTGACACCAGTAACCACCATGCCCTAAAGACTACGACTAGCCCTGGCGAATAAATGACGCATTTATACAATTCAAACAAAAAACATCATGAAAATTACATTTTAATAGAATCTGCTTAACTTATCATACAGCAAAGAAAGCTTACCTAATAGCGAAAATAATTATTTCAAATGGATCATTTAGGGGAGCCAGAGTAGCAAAATACAGTGTTGCTAGCGTGGAAATTCTGCATTTTTCCTCCAAAGAATTTTGAGAAAGGCTGATTGACGTAAGGCGTGAACACATTCCCGACTTCCCATTTTTAAATGTCATGTCACAGTCACCCACCTTCAAGTCATTCTGTTAATAATTTTCACAATTATTTACCCAACATCGTCGTTTGATGTATGGGTGTAGTTCAAGTGTTGCTGCCCTTTGCTTTCTCTTTTCGATAAATTTCTGCTGTGACTGCGGCTCTCGGTGCCAAACAAATTGTATGACGTGTTGGCAATGCACTAACTCACACCCGACAACTGATCCAGTTGGACAAACACTTGGCCTCGAAACTGGAGCAAATCACTGGCGCCGACAGAAATCATGAATAGTGCGTTGTTGATCTTTATTGGGATTTTCAGAGCTGGCGTTTTTTATGGTTAAATAAATTGCACGGAGAGATGAAAGTCCGTGAATTCCTGAAAGCGCTGCACTTGAACACATAATGCATCAACAGGTGTGTGGAGTTGGACTGTTCGTACAAAATTCACAAGCCAAAATGGGCGAGACGCAAACGGATCCGAGCGGAGGGAGACACACGACAGCATCCTACCAGCCCATTAGTCCCACATCCTAGCCTTGACCTGACCTGACCTGACCCATTACCACCAGGCGCAACTGCATTCTGTAAACTCGCCCCCCCCTCCTGCCCGCATGACTGTGGTTCATTTCCCTGTCTGCGAACTCACGAAGCTAGTTGTTTTGGCATTTTCACTTTGCTCTGCGTCTGATGATAAGTATGGGTTCCAATCTCGAACATGAACGAAATAGAGTTATATTTCCCGAGAAACGTATTTGACCTCAACTAATATTGCTTGGAATGCTCACATTTCAACATATATATATATATATATTATTAATGGGGTATGACAGGATTTGGGGGTAACTTGATACAGAACTGTATCGGGCTTATTAGCCTTCATCAGAAAAGCATAACCCTGAACACCAGCTGGTCGGAAAACACAAACAAACGCACTCACAGACGGCGCAGTTGGTCCACCACTGGTGTTTAGTTCGAAAGCCTATTCGATCGGTGTTCGCACATTTCTGAGTAAATATATATAAAAATATAACAATGATATTATACCGTACTTCCGTATAGATATTAGCTAAAAGCGCAGCCACGTGTTTCGCCGATGTTTCTGGTGTTGCATGATACAACAATGAGGGGTTCGGTTCCTCAGTGCGTCCCCCAACGTTCTCTATGCGGTTAAATGGTATCCGTATACATACATATGCAAATACACACATACGCATACATGCATGAGAAGATATCATGATCTCGAAAACCATAATTTTGTCGTCCTGATGTCTCAAAAGCGTACAGACTTCCATAATCAGATGTGAAAGTTGAACCGCGGTTCACAGTATTTATAGGGGTTGACAGTTTCAGTCAATAGGCGTTAAACGTCAGGAAGATAAAGAATGGTTGCCGACATCGCTTTCTCTTCTCATTCATGTCTAGGGACGCGCATCTTCTTTTCTATCAGCAATATGCATGCATAGACGCATACATACACATCTGTGAAAAGAAAGGGCAACCTCGAATATGTGCATGGATACTGATCCATTGGCAGGCTAAATGTCGTTTATTCTCAATAAAATTGGCCTAATAGTTGACAAGCATGGCCAACCATCAATAAACAAGGACTTTTCTAACACATATTGCTCTTGATGATCTCTGAAAAAAATATAAGTCGAATCAAAAAGTGTTTTGTTTTCAGCCTTTACGAGTGACTACAGTAAATTCCCTATCTCATGAAATATTATCTGGAATCCTGAAATGCGTTCTCAATTCAAACATAGTAACTACGTTTGGTTGTACTAATGACAATCGTACAGTCTAATCTCAAAATATTTCAGTCACGTCAAAATGCCGGCTTTTTAACGAGCTTCTTTCTGACGGGTCATAAAAAATATGTGATGTAAAATGTGGCTTCTCAAGTAGTATGCCTTTTCATCAGACATTTTGTTTGCCTTTATAAATTCAAATATGTTTTATGAAAAACAAAAAATATATTTCTTATTGTCATTTGGGAGCAAATTGCACATTCTTGATATTTTTAACATAAAGAAGGACTATGTTTCGGTTTCAATAATAGTTTCTTAGTATGAGTTTTTTTACGATTGTGAAGTGATCATTCATTATTCATCTCATCCTTTTATTTATTAATGCTGCGTATAATTTGTACAAAAATTTTCACATCTGTTGCAATATTATATCCTATATATGCGCCTTCTTCCTCAAATCGTAGGCAAAAACGTACTTTATCCTAAACAAGATGTACACAGCGCGCAGTTTGTAAACCTTGAATGCAACTGTAGCAGTCCATAGGCTTCAAAATTATTCGGAAATTTAGAAACTTTTTAAAACCTAAATATACTCTTTTTTATGCATAAAATATCACGAAGGCGCAATTTCAGACCAAATGACAAAAGCAAATCATTTTTTCGTGTGTTTTTTCTTTAAAATATATTTGAAATTATAAAAAAGTTAATAAAAAGTCGGCACACTGGCGTGAATAGAGTACATCGAGATTAGGCTGTACGATTTTCACTAGTACAACCATACATTATTAATATGTTTGAATCGAAAATGCATTTCAGAACACTGGGTCGCATTCCATGAGACAGGTTACCTACTGTAGGCACACTTTGGTCTTCCATCTCTTAGTGCGATTGATTACACCACAAAGACGCCAGCTCTGAAAAGCCAAATCAAGTTCAATGGTGCAGAATTCGTGTTTCCTGTTAGCGCCAATGATTTGCCTTAGTTCCGAGGCCGAGTTCTTGTCCAACTGGATCAGTAATCGGGGATGACTAAGTGCAAGGCCAACACGTCATGAAATTTGTTGGGCACCGAGAAACCTAATCACAGCGGAACTTTATGGCAAAGAGCAAGCAGTCGACATCAACAAATTAACTGCACTCACGCGCATAAACGACCACTTTGACGATAGACAGGGGAAAACTTAACAAACAGAGCCCTTAAAAATGTCATGTGCATCGGTAGATTTGATCGGAAAGTCTCCGATTTATAGAGATTGTGATTAATTGGACAAATCAGCATGTATAATCTTTCTGGAGCAAAATAAATTTAGCCTTAAAATAAAGAATTCTCGAATTTATGAAAACGTACGCGTTCAGGCTATTTGCATAGAAAATAAAGAAGATTTGTCGAGCATCGGATCAATTTTTTTATTTTTCTGAGCTTTCAGGCTCTCCTCCTATGACATTTGATAAGCTCCTACCTTTACAACTGTTGCTTGTCTCCGTTGACTCTTTTATTTCTGACGGTATGCCCTTTCCCTACCCCTTATAACTCTTGCCTAGTTTGTGGACGCTTTTATCTCTGACGATGGACTCCCGCATAAGCATAAAAGCTTCGAACTACAAACAAGTTGATCTGGTGATCGACAACTCTTCTTCCACTTCCATTTGACATTATGCCTTATTTTTTAGCGAAAAGACCCTGTTTGTTACTTTGCACAAAATATGCAGTCAACATATCTGGCAAGACGCAGTTTGTCCCAGTGGGATTTTCACAGGCTCGACAGACTTTTTTTGACAACGCTTATTTTAGCTATCGCCGGATTTCACACACACTTCTTAGTCTCTTGGGGTCCGATGTGATATGCCTACTGGACAGAGTGATTGAATGGCATGATGAATGAAATCCTTCAGACAATTTATTTAGGACAGTTATCTAAAGCATTTTCGTCGCAATCTTTATATGAATATCCCTAGATTTTTTACGTTATGCCATATTCACGTCTCTGCAAATTGCGTTCTAATGTTTTTGGTATATAAACAAAAACCATTGAACTACGCTCGAATGCATTAAGCTGTGAAAGACCTTCCTCATGCTTTATGGCTTACATATATTGAAGTCAATATATGTTGAAGGAAATTGCCAACAAAGACGAAGTAAATCAGAATGGCCATTTCTGGTTTACTAACTATCATCATTCAGACTGGCCTAATCCAAAGTGCCGAGGATCGGGATTCAAACCCGTAATCCTTGGTCGCTTGGTGCAAAACTCTGCCATTTAAAAACCATTTTACTCTGTAACCTCCAAGTCAGCAAAATCGAGCGAAAGTGGGGTTGCCTTAGGCCGACGTAACTGAAGCAATTTAATAACAGAAAAAGCGAATAGCATTTCCTTTGAGAACGTGTTGGAATAAATACTCGAAATTTGGGCTATTTATTTACACATTTACAATACATTTAACGTAATGTTGAAATATATTTAGATAAAATGTTGCAAAGCGTTTATTTACCAATGTTATGCTGTTGATGCTTCTTAAATCGTGTCGCGATTTTGCGCGAACAGACTTCCTTTACATTTACAACTTACGTTTGCCATCCACACCCGATTTTTACTCGTTTTAGATTTTTCTTTCTGCTGAAAAAGCTGCTATTTCTAATCCACGTATAATTTCTTGATAAATCACAGTTTGCTATATCGTGAAGAAAGACCATTGCTTTCTTGAGTTATAGCGAAGAGGAGTGCAGCCTGGGTTACTGTTGAGTCACATGGAGTCATTTATAAAAATCCCTTGATTGCATGAGTAAGGCCACCTACTGTAGTAGCGTTTTCGTTATGAAGTTACATGCCTGGAGTGTGCATATGAGGTCTTGAAGGTTATTCCACTGCATTTAATGTGTTTCAGGCAAAATATACGTATCTTCGACTTTGGAAAGAGTAGAAAGTAGCATGTTTCGAAAAACTATCTCGACGTTCGCGCTTAATTTTCCATACAATCTCAAAGATACTGTTATACTGAATCTAATCATAATCCTAAAGACAACCACGGACAAAGATTAGCCGCAGGAGCTCATAATATTGTGCAGTGCTTTTTGTCCGTTTTCCTTATTTGGCATTATGTGCTAAAAAGCGTTGCATTCTCACATAGGAGTCTACGGAAAACCCTACGCAATTCTCTGCATGGCAGCGAGAAGGATCGTGCCAAAAACGGTTTATACGGAAAGACACTTTTGTTTCTCAGGATTGTGTTCTTTTTTTGCCTCTGGACGACGTTGCAACAAGCACCATTATAAAGTACTACGGGGTCAGCGTCCTTTTTTATAAAAGATACCGTTTCAATTTTCGAAAATTATACACCGTACTTAAATAAGTCCTGCAAATTTTTACTTCTTTGTTCTGTTTGAAATTCCTCGTGGGCAGATCTGTAACAAGGACTGATCGTGACCACGTCAATGTACTGATCTGACTGTGAGTGCAAGCCTACTTTCGGACGCTGGCAACGGTGATTTGCCCTTGAGACGACAAATCACCTGCAGTCATTCTGTCATCTAGGATATTAATAGTGAAAATCATAAAGGTGTGTCTAAGACTATAAATAAAGTGTCCTTGTCCGAGTGTGTACTGGCTGAAGCACCTGCGAGCCATTTATAACCTCACACATGCGAAAGGGGAATTGTTTGCTGTTTTTTTTCTTTCACTGGATATAAGCCCAAACAGAAAGAGGAAAAAATTGTTGCAACAGAAGAGAAGTGTTTTGAAATATAACACTATTAATTGTCAAGTAAATATATATATTTGAACGGCCGCATTACTTTTCTCTGAAAATCCAGTAAAATTGTGAGCAGCGACAAGACCAATTACATCTTCAGAACGTACGCTAAATGTGAACTGATTTGACATACGTTTTAGCAAAATGATTCCACATTTATAACATACATCGCCTTATTCAACAGACGGTTGGAAAAACCAGTGCTGCTTTTCGAAGGATAATACAGAAAGCATTCATTTTTTCGATAGCTTCCTTCAAGGCCGTCATGTTAAAACTGTTGCGTGACGATACAAAATACATGAAAAGCTACCAAAACTATAGAACAGTGCGTTTGTTTATTTTTCGAAGTAAGTTATAAGCGCAGGTGGCTTTAACTCATAGGACTGTTGTTGTTTATGAAAAAGGCTTTAATGTTCAAATACATTTTCATTCTCACTATTCTTTTCCTTATGTGAGCCCACTCACGAGCATTCTCTTATTGCGTGTTTTTTCTATTTTATGTTTTTGAATACCTAAATGAAAGTCGGGATTGGCTTGGTTGGATCTCAACACATCGAGCGCTTTCAATCTATCCGTTGCTCGCTAGGATAGGAACATCCGAGGAAAAAAGGCAATCACCTGCGCTCAGTATCATCACATTCAGAACGTCAGATGGAGGCCAGAAATATATGCCTCGGTGAACGCCATACCACTATCATTAACATCCTCAAACATGAACACTAAGACAACGGGCTCATGGCTTATGAAAAAGCGTTGTATGACTTACAATTCAAATACCAAAGGACCTGGTCTTGCATCCGGGCCGAGCTGGTTAACGATGGCCATCCAAGTCTTAAGTCTTCTTGTCTTCATTTTCAGCATTCGGTTTCGAATGACTGCGAGGACACTAGCCCAAATATCACGGTACAAGATGAGGAGCACGTCTCGTAATCTGGTCCGTGGATGCCCTTTCACCAATGTGACCCTTTAGCAGTGGTCGGTGTTATGGTGGATTCTGAAGTGTGTCAGGACTTGTCTTGGTCTTGTGCTAGCAGCAAATAATTGAAAATCTTCATAGACTTTCAGCGGGGTTCATCGGTGCCTAGCCAACACTTTGATGTCATTTCTGATGAGTCAGTTAGCAGTATGGTGAGAAACATAGACACGTCTGAATTCCTGCTTTTTACCTGTACTCCTTTTGACTTTATTAACCCTCCGAAATTATATGATCCGTGTAAGTTAATTGGTTTGGACTTAAACATTTTGAACTTTCCTACGAATTCCTCCCCTATCTCAAGCTTTTCTCAAAGTCTTAGGAGAATAGCAGCTGAATACAAATCTCTTTGCCATTGCCTGGCCTTTATTTATGTGCCAATTATGAAGTAAACATAAACCACACGCAGAAGGCCACTCCAAAATCTGTAGGCTGAGCATTTTTGCTTTCAGGTCAAATGTCCATCAGATCATGTTGTGATTTTATCATGCAAACTCCATTGCATATGAAGGAGGCAAACGACTGTTCAAATTCAAACCAAGTTTTATTCAGCCATGTTAGCACGAGCGCCACATTTCAAATGTAATCGAGTGATATATGTGCAAGAAAAAATATAACTCTATCTGTTGCCAACTGGAAGGTTACAGAGTAAAATAGTACTTAAATGGCAAAGCATTACGCCTAGAGACCAAGGATCCCGGGTTTGAATCCCGATGCTCGGCACTTCGAATTGGTTAGGTCTGGCTGATTACGGTTAAAACACCAGCAATGTCCATTCTGATCTCTCTTGTCTTTGTTGGCAATGTCCTTCTGCATATATTTACTCCTATGCATGCAAGCCATGAAGCATGAGGAAGGCTTTTCACAGCCAAATTCATTCGTGTCTACTTTAATGGGTTTTTCATAATGTTTAATACATTAGAATGCAGTATGCAGAGACGTAAATATGACAGACCTTAAAAATCCATGGATATTCATTCAACGATTTAGATAAAAATGCTATAGATAATTGCCCCAGACTCAAAGGTTTCATCCGTCATACCATTTAATTATTTTATCCGGTAAGCAGAGCAGATCGGACCGCAAGGGTGCAGGTAATGGCTGAAAACCAGCCATAGCTAAAAAAGCGTGGTCAAGAATAGGCCTGTGAAGGCATATGAGAATTTTACCGAGACAAACTGGGCCTGGAATGTTGTGCAAAGTAACAAAAAGGGCCTATTCGCTGCAGAATGAGGCTCCATTCCAAATCATGGGACCGACTTAATTCTTCACCATAAATATCATCCATACTGATTTGTCCAACTAGACACAAGAGCTATAAATCGAAGAGTTTTCAATCAAATCTTCCGATACACATCTCCTTGTTTTCGATCTCGCCTTGAATAGTGTTTATCTCCATCTACAAGCATATTTATTTTGAGTTGAGCCAATTGTGAGGAAACTCGAGGCGGTCGGCGGGATTTGAACCCACGTATCAGAAGGCCTTCTCTGATATGCGGGTTCATATCCCGCCAAACGCCTCGAGTTTTTTCACGAGCGGGTCAACTCAAATTGAGCAAATTTTCTAAACCTCCTTATAAGCATATTTATCTCAAAATGGCTCTTCGGTGTTTGCACGCAGTTCATAAAATTCTTCTTTCTGACCTTAAAAGGTTAAGCTGCAGTCACCAGCCTTCAAGTCATGCACCCAGTTCTTTCAAAAATGACTTATCCGATATTCATATATATTGTTTATATGCATCAGATATGAGAGACCATATATTCACGCGTGTGAAACAAATCGCAGTCCCCTTTTGCCTTTTCCCGATTTTTAGAGTTGCGAAAAATCCTATCAGATGATTCAGAAGTCCGGTTTGGCGCCTATCCAAAATAATAAAAGAACACCTCCCGGCTTGGCTGAGAAAAGGTGAAGTCAGGAGCATAAAGAGATCTATTCTGGCGCACATGGTCGATTGCGAACATCGGGTGAACCCCAACTAATCTTTCCTAGTGATCTACTGGGTCCCATCAAATTATCCGAAGCCTCTGGCCTCTTAGTATGTATTCCAACATGGTTTCGTGAAAATTGCCGGCTTTTTCTTCCTTTTGTAAATTGGAAGATTTACATTGGGCCAAGACAATCAGAGGTTCGCTTGACCAGACCGATTTGAAGGTCCCAGGAGTTGAATATTTCGTAAGCTCACGTCCAGACAAACCGGTCACGGACTAATGTATTCATATAAAATTGTCGGCAGCAATTGTAAGCATCGCATTTTTTGCACACTAGAAGAAATTTTCTCACGCCAAATTCCTTTATAATATTTTGGATTTCGATAAGAAGAGGTTCGGATTTTTTGAAATTGTACTTAACGTTTTAGGATTTTCACTGAATTCAGTCGATTGGCCATAAATAAGGATTACATTGTACGTATTACCAAAAAACTTCAAAATACGATACTTCTTAGAAGCAAGTTTTAAACAATCCTTCATATGCAGCTGTTTTCGAAGTCCTGGTTTCAAAATCAATCAGAAACATCAAAGAATTGCTGAGAATAATGAACGTCCACAACAAAAGTCATGAATGAATCTGCTTAAGATTAATTTAACAATTTCTCTACAATTGGTTGCCTGCGAAAAGAAGCGATTTCATTCAATATTTTGGAGTTGAACATCTGCGAGCCTTATTTTTCAGGCTTAAATCAAGATCCGAATTGAAATTTTGACCAGGTTTTTAACTCCCCAAAATCGGGTAAGCATTTTCTGCAGATACTGAAATTATATGCACTTTTCTATGTATGCCTGAGCATTTTTCATTGAAGCTAAATACTTCTTACATATCTTCTAAGATTAAAAAAGAAGATCAGACTGACAGAATATCAACAAAGATTATGAGAAAACTGGTAAATTTCTGTCCGTTCCCCTTCAAGTTTTCCATTGATTGCTTTTCTGTATGGATAAAACATGTTATTAATTCACTTTAAATGCAGTTCTACACAGAAAATTGATGGCATGTCTTGTGCGTTTGTATACGCGCAAATAGCAGCTACATAAGTTTAAGTTGATTTTATATGATTTAAAAAAAATAGTCAATTTTTAAAATAGCTTTTTTAAAATAAATTTTGCTATTTTTTCCAAAAATAATATGGTATATTATAACTGCACTTGCCTTAATTTCATGAACACATAACAAAGTTTATGGCCCCTGAACATATATAGTTTTAATGTGTCTGTTTTATTTCAATCATAGTTTAGAGCACAACGTGTAAAATAAGGACGCATTTTTCCGCAGCGTTTAATAGCTTAGGAAATTACTTGGATACTAGCAAACGTTGGAATCGGCCCTGATTCCATCCCTTATTGTGCCCCAGTATACTGAGTTTCAATTAACTCTTCACGCAAACAGCATTTTGCTGTCTAGTAAAGTTAACTCAATGACCAAAACAAACAACCTCAAATGTTTATTAAATCACCCACTCAAATTCTGATCTTCACATTTCCTCAGAGCTAAACTCTACTTTATACTGACACAACAGCTGCTAGGCAAGAGTCTAGACATGCGTGCTTTGTCCGTTTTATGCTCCCTGCGCGATGTATCTGCGAGGGACAGGTATCGATTGTTTTTTATAATGATTTATCAGTAGTATAGATTGAGATGAAGACTCGATCGCTGGGGCAATACATTTATTTGCCTGACGTTTTGACATCCATCGCGGATTCATCATCAGAGAAATGAATATGAAAAAGTAGCAGAATCCCATTTCTAGAAGTATATATTTGCAGCGTCTTTTTGCAAAATATGTATTGTACTTAGATTGAATAGATGACAAAAGTTACACCTAAGCGTCCGCTGTCGTCGAAGTTGAATGACGGCACTGCTTCGCAAACAACGTCCGGCTGTCCCGATCCACCTCAGATATTTGCAACGTTCAGGATATTTACCACAATAACTGCGATGGATAGAGATCCTTAAAGATCTGTATCTCCAAATCTGCATATCCGAACGATTATTTGACATCTGCTCAGAAATTGTTGCCCTTCGAAACGGCCGCGGACAAATCCACCTCTGTCAACTGAACTAATGGTTTTTTTTCTGACCCATATTATTTTTTACTACAAAACACTAATACCTATAAGGCTCAGATATTATATTTCATATTTCACCATGAATGGTCCACTGAAGTCAGGTTTTTTACTTAAAACAAACTTCTTATTTCGCACACTATTTGACAAGCACAAAACTAAAACAATACTTAATATTGAATTTAATCTTAGAAGTTTGCTTCAGATTTTTTCCTATATTCCAGGGTTTTCTCAGTGCTCAAATGAGTTTTACAAATACACCATAATACCATATCAGTTAGTCCCCCATCTCACCTTTTGTGTGTTTCAGCAGTTCTCTGGCATCAGAACTTCAGTATGCATGTTGGCCATCTTAATGTTTTTCAAAATCGATTAATTTACTGGGAGTTATGACTTTGGAACAATGTCTAAGACTCGCTCTTAATCTTTCGTTTCTGATATTTTAGACAGTACGTGTGCTGCCAGTGTAGTTATTCATTCAGGATTCGGCTCCTGATTATTGCACGGCCAATCTCCTGAATTTTAAATAAATTATATGCACGTACTTGATTTATAATTCTTTTTTATTATTAAAGGTATTATTTGCAGTACTTTTTACTGAATTTTTCACGTTGGTGTTGCAGATACGATGGGGCCATTGCCATCTAAAATCCTCATACGTTTAGTGCTACAAATTTACCTGAATAGAACAATGCTGTCATCCCCCAGTATACTACTGCCCTCGATGCAAATTCAGAACTGAATAAATTCCCAACACATTGCCAAAAAATCACTCTAGCATTTGTATTTTAAAATTATATTAAAATATTAATGACATTTGGAAAAAAATCGACGCCTTCTATTTTTATAAAAAAGAGAAATACAAATGCAAAACTTGTCATTAAAAAATTCGAAAGATCACGTTTGAGCATTCGTCTGCCTTGATAACTTGCCTTCAGGCGTATATAATTGTTTTGCTATTGATGCAAAATATAATGTGTAGGGAAACGGAAAATTATTCAGAGGCTAGGATGTCGGGGAAGAAAATTGCAAGGGCAGCGGAAAAGCCGGCTGACTTGAAAATCCTCGACAAAAATACCGGTGTGCCAAATGGGGCGCCACTGGAGGGTAGGTTTTTTAAGATGCAATCACGTACATACCACAAACATAGTACTCACAGAGTTTCAGATATTTGATCTGGCAAAACAAGCTGTAAATTCACCCGTTTTTTAAGAAAATATATTTGCAAGAAGTGGGCCAAGATACAATTCCATCCGTACTCTCTCTCTCTCCTGCCTATTTTCAAATAGGAATTGCACTTTAAGGCTTATCGCAGTGGGCTGAGTAAGTTAGACCCTGACAACTACGATCTTCAGGCGCGGTTCTTAGAAGAAGGGAAGTCATGGGCGGGCAGACTGGTAAAAATAGTTTTTTCTTCTGTACAGAAGGAATGAAAGAATAGGCAGTAGGGAAATAACTGTCAAACAACCGTACAACCGGAAGCTCTCGGACGGCGGTTAAAGTGAGGTCTGCTCGGCAGTCGTCACATGCCGTCCTTTGTAAGTCGGCTTGTGATTGGCTGTTCAAGTGGCCTGAGGCAGAAAGCGCTCACAAGTGCACTTCGCGTGGAGTCCGTCACTAGAGGCTTCATTTCAAAAGCATTTAATTCTGGACATTTACTGCCTTTTTCATATTCTACTGAGTGGATATACTGAACTCACAGGCATGCGAGTTTCGATCACTTTTCTCCAAGTAATGCTATTAATAATATATCTGTATATATGCATAAGGACAATACCGATAAAGACATAGATACTAGGATAGCCATTTCTGGCCCATTAACCGTCTTCAGCTAGTGATGTCCAAATCCAATGTTACCGCTGAAATTGCTGCCACAATCGAGGTTTGAACTCCGTCTTTTCCCTCAGAGTCAAACTTCTTAACCATTGAGCTAACAGCTCGCAATCTTGCTGGTATTAGATCGGAGATATGCAGTAGCAGATACACATTCACCGATCTATTAGAGGACACACTTGTCTGTCCATGTTGCCATTAGAGCCCTCACTCGAGCCTCTACCGCGAGGCGGCTAGGATGTAGGCAAAAGGACATTACCGACAAGCACATGGGACACTAGAATGGCCATTTCTGACTCAGAAGCCATCGTCAACTATTGATACCCAACTCCGATGTTACCGTTGAAATTGTTGTCACACCCGACTTTCAAACTCGCGTTTTACCGGTCAGAGGCAAACTTCCTACTGTATATCCGCGATCTAATACCGGCACAACTTATCACCGCAGGATTCACATGACCACTGGGCAGCTCGCTTGTGCGGCTCTGTGTGCCGCCAATTGCTTGGAGTCTCAACCGTACTGTATTTTCATTGATTTATGCAGTCGTCAGGTGGCCTTACCTGCTTTAGCCAAATTTTGCTTGGTTTGGATGATAATATTTACCAGTTCAGCACGTCTAGTTGCGAGGTTTTGTTCAGGGCAATTAGTGCACGGTTGTTTCGGCAGTTGCTTAACCACGTTGCGTGCTGGAACGCTACAGCTGACGCATGCCTGCAAAAGGCGTCATGCTGCACCTAGTTCCAATTAATCTGTACCTTTAAGTCTTTTTTATAGATATCAGATCAAACTTCTGGCGTGTTGGTTATAGGGGCAGCGGTGGTGGTGAATGTTAAGATGTATGTGTTCTCGGAAGCCACCTCTCCGAAGCGAGTGAGGTGGTGGTCTTTGTAGTTTGCCTTACTGTAGCTGTGATGATGGAGATGGTGACTGTAGAGCATGCGGCTAAAGGCGGTCGTCATCGTGGAAGTTTTTTACAGAGGTAAAACATATAGATGTTTGAAGGGGCTGTAGGAAGGAGTTATCGCCGACTACAGAAGGCTCCTCAAGTAACAAATCAGTAAGATCGGATAGGCTGAACGAAAGGAGCTGAAAAAAAGGCTCTGCAGAAACAGGTTTCTCACAGTACACAAACCATTTGATGTATATGTTTGCCCTGTGCCTATGCGCAGGCTTGCAAGATCCGGGGGCGTCCTCCAACCAATCAGTAAATGGTCCTCCCTGATTAGCTCGAGTTCTCACGGGGACTCGAGGTTGCGGCTCGACCTTGAGACGGCCGTAGGTGACCGGTGCAAGTGCACTTGTCAGTGGCGGTGGGGTTTGGCACATGCTTGCCCGCGAAGTGAGGCATGTGCAGCCTACAGCTACTCGTTTAAGGGCACAGGCGGCAACGCAAAAATCGATAGCAAAAAACGTTTTAGCATAGGGGCTGATTTCAGAAGCATGATGGGGCCCTATTCCAAGTTATCTAGATGTTGTTGCAGTATGTTCGTAGATGTGCATGCTAAAAGGGTTTAGATGAGCGCGTTGAGATTCCAGCTGACATCAGGTCGGTGCCCATGGCTGCCATCCCGTTGGACAGTGGGTGTGGGGTTCCGATGGTCCTGTGGAGGGCGGAAGAAACAATCAGGTCATCGTTCGTTTCCACTTGAGGAAGTCGCTTGCAAATGGCGTCGACCGTTGCAGGTGGTCGACTGAGAACACTTACGGAATTAGCGATTTCCCTGTCAAAAGTGTTGAACCGTCTGAACGGAAAACCGACGTGGTTCCTTTGATGTGAGGCTGTAGAAAGCTCTGAGTAGAGGCAAATAATTTGTCTCATTTATGTGCGGGTCGTGTATTCTTGGATTTTCTCTTCCATACTAGCCATCCTGCTGTAACTGCTTCACCACGCGGCGGCACCTGGAGAGCACTACCCTGTTTGCGTTGCTTCGGCGAGCATATGACGGATTTACCTGTCGTTTCCATCGAACGGCAAGGGGCAAACATCGACAACAAGGGAGGTGGCTTAGGTTATGTTTTGCGTAGAGTTAAGGCTAATAAGGTTAACCCTTACAGCTACGATCTTCCAGGCACGGTTCCTTAGAAGAAGAGAGTAATTATAGGGAGGCCAGTATGGTACGAACGGTATATGCTGTACAGAAGGAATTCAAGAATGGATAGGATGAGATTTGACTCTCGGGCGTATCAAGCCCATTCGCTAGTCGGTAATGGTCTGAAGTGCTGGCCTGACGCCAGTCACCACATTTCAGCCTGCATCCAAGCGGATTGAGGCCCACCTACTAATTGAGGATAATTTACTTAAACGAAACAGTCCAATGGACGGATTGAAGAAAAGCCACTGTGGATTGACACAAAGAATGGGAGGTAGGGTGTGCACGTTCACCAGCAGTGAGGGGTCGCGTGTTAGTTTGCACCTGCCCTGAGGCACGTCAAAAACTGCCTTCGCGCGCGGCCTTATGTTCTGAATGACTTCGTCTGGGGCGTCACGCATTAGTAGATGTCGGGCTGCAGAGTTACTACAAATACTCGCTTCCAAGACCGGAGTTCGACTGATGAAATAAATCGAACGAAAGAAGAAACGCTAAATAAACGGAGGTATGTACCAACGGTAGTGTTTGAACAGCTGGTGTTCATGTGGTTGGCATAAGTTAGCCACGTTGAAGGGGAGATTGTGACTTGCATGAACGCCTGTGGTCGGAATGCGTGAGTCGTGTCACTGCCGATTGGTAGGAGGAAAGGTCACCTGTATTACGTTTGCCTCTGAGTCTGCATGTTGGTAGGAGGTAAACGTGCTTCCGTGCTCTCGACTACGCGTGCATCAGCGTATTGGTGGGAGGGGAAGGGGGTGAGAGGACCTGTGATCTCGACTACACATGCCAGTGATTCGGCACGTTAGTAGGTGGGTAGAGCTACTGCATATGTTCCATAGTTGGCACCACAGGGTCTCGACGGTGCTGTTGCCGTTCAAGGACTGCAGTTTTTCAGGACGGTAGGACAGCTGGTTGCCGAATATAAACCATTGAGCAGTCAAAGTCCACGGGAACGTACTTAACTAAGCTGACTGTATTTTATTTAGGGGTCTCATGCGAAGATGTAGTCGTCGCCTCATCTTGGAGATGACGAGGCGGTTGTCCGTCTAGTCATTAGCGTCGCAGACCGCCGTAGATCTGGCCTCCAGACAAGGACCTTGTCCGGCAGCTGTCAGCACCACGATTGAGGCTTCACCCCGGTTACCTTATCTCGCGTCAAAAAGCAGGTTCGTAGAAGGCCACGGGACCTAGCATTTTCTGTCGGAGAGCACGGTGACATGAGTTATACAAGATCAAGTGAGGCTGCGCCTGAGTAGGGAAATCAGTCACGTAGGGAGGGTCTGGGCTGCCAACACTACCAACTACAGCGAACCAAATTACTATCTTATTGCCACACCAATATCCAACGCGGATGGTTTGGTCGCATGGCCACCAAAGAATATGACTACTGTGCAGCTTGTATCTCTGTCACCCGCAGTTGTAATTGCCTATGATGAGGGTGAGCGAGAATCCAAAAAGTCAGGCCAATAAACTTGTCGCCAGTGGTCGTGTCGACAAGAAGAAGGCTCCTCAAATCGAAAATAAAGTAGGACAAAGTTGGTAGGAACAACGTAGCTGGAGGAAGCTAAACTGTATAAAGGTTGTGCCACGCGCCAATTGCCAGCTATTGCTGCACGCCCGGTATGTCTGTGGAGTTTTGTGTTGCTTTGCCTGCGCGATGAACATTATGAAGCCAATCAAATGAAGCGGGAGTATCGGTTTACTTGGAGCTTATACGCTTATCAGGTAGCGAGTCGATCGATAGTGTCAGAAAGGCCGATAGCGCGCAGAGTGCATAATTTCGCGTGGGAGAAACGTTTGACAGAGCATAGGGCATAATGAGTTAACACGAAATTTTGTAGGGCGGCAGACACCATCAAAATTTTTGTTCCAACGATCGCATATTCTCAGTCTGTATTAAAACCAACCAGGATGCGCATGCAGTTCCTCGTAGAACTCGTTTTTTCATATTGCCTGATCTGGTTAGCGGAGGGTTGTAGATGATGATGACTGTGGCAAAATTTTCTCCCGAAAAAGGTTGACGCTAATTAAGGAGACGATTGTTGCTACCTTGCACCAGACAGGCTAGTCATCCTATGATGCCGTTGTGGGTGTCAGAGGCAACGCCCACATTACGTCGCTCTGCCTTGCAAACTGCATGATTGGCGTAGTTGTTTAGTGCACCTTTTATAGCTCTATCCCATCCCATTGCGAAGTGGTAAACAGGGCTATTGCTAACCACAGTTGCCTAGACATCGCAGACGGTTATCGAACACCACTGTGGGACGTGAATTTGTTTACCAGGAGTGACCTGCTATAGTCTGGAGCGCATTTAGGGTAGCGTGTTGCCTTATCCATGGAATATTTTGGTAGAATCCTAGTTTAGGTCACAAATCTACACGCGAAAGCTCCGTCCTTTTGTAATACAGGACCAGGATGTAATAAAAAGTATGCAGTCTGGGCAATACAAAGGAAATGAAATAAAAAATTTAAAAAATGAAGTTTATGAAAGTAGAAGAATAGGAATAATTATTTAAATAATCTAATGTGCAATGAACAACTAGAATTTCAAACATGCGGAAAAAATCAATAGTTATACTGGATGAGACCTGTTTGGTAGGTGTGGTCTCAGTCAGTCTGTATCGTGCCGTATAGCTATTGATTTTTTTCCGCACGTTTGAACTTTTAGTTGTTCATCACACATTACATGTTAGTCCAGCGATGATCTGGGGCATCAGACTCGAAGATTCACCAATTAAAGTTACGTTATATCCGAAGGAACATCTTCTTGTTCAAATACCTTAATTCGTTACATCCAATAAACTCTAAGTAAGTAAGAAATAACAGTTAATTTCTGCGTTTTTTGTAGCGTGCTATTTTATTGCTAAAATATTGGATTATTTAAACAATTTTTCAGACCCAAGCTAGGATTCTATCGATATTTTGAAAGTGAGTGGGACTAGGATGAGGGGGAGGGGGATGGACTGGAAGCAGAATCGCTGTGTATGGTGACAGGCACAACACTGGATACTGTATAATCTGATTTAAACCCCAGGTAAGGGCTTAGCTGCTAAGCAGCGTCTAGCCCAATGCAAATTGGGTGCTGTGACCTACCATATCCTCTACACCTTATCGCCTAACTGGAGTGTCTTACACCTTAAGCTAAAATAACATAGACCGGTGTTTCTCTGAAACCTCTTATTTAGGTTGGTCGAGCTGTCAGCAGTGTGGTTCAAAATTTAACAGCAATTTGATGCTGCAGAAGCGAAGTTGTAATGTATATATGAACCTATTAGTTTCACATACTACGGCCAACGTTGCAACAAGGACAAAAACTCTGGTCGATAACGCGTGTTAGCGCTGGGGTTAATTTAGTTGAGGCTGAGGTAAAGCGTACCTATTATTTGTTACTATAGGATCAGTGTTAAGGGTTGGTGTTATAGCCCAGTCTGTTCTGACCCAACTAGTCAGCAAAGGAAGGCAACAGAGCGGCTCTGGTGGCAACGGTTTTATTTAGCACCACACAAACACAAAGGGGTTCGCGGGATTATTTAGTTTGTCCACTCCGGCATATTTACAAAGGTTTCGTCCTTCTTTAACACTTGTGGCGTAGTGTGCGCACGTGGACATTCTGGAACCTTCTCGACTGCGACCACTGCCCACGCTGTGTGGGCGTGTTCTCGTTTACTCGACGCCCAGCGTGAGCAGCTAGCATGCTGGCGTGACCTAGCGTGGGCGACTTGACAGCGGGCGTGACCCAGCTGACCTGTTCGCTTCACCGACTGCTGCGAGTGCATGGGGTGTCCCGCCTCCGAAACAGTTGTGTAAGGACTAACTTTAGGGTCAAGTTAAACATTTTGTGAAGATAAATAATGAGCTTTAGGCGCGGGACTGCATGCCCTTTATTAGTGCTGCGACACTGTAACACATGTATATGTTGAACAGCCAATCCGTTTTTTAAAAAAAAATCCCAATCGACTGCGGCGCGCGTCGACAGGCTGACTACACCTGCCAATAAATTTTGGCGAAGCTGCGCATTAGATAACTGGCTGACGCGCACAATTAATTATAGCCCGAGGGAGGGAACAAAGGGTCGAATAGACATGTGGCGGGCAGC
>JAYGXS010000004.1:64366699-64439050 GCA_036362985.1 Ligula intestinalis | reverse complement strand
AATTTTGCGCAAGGGCACTTGCATTTTGGGACACTCCAGTTCCCAAACCATGTTTGGGGAGAAGGCCATATAAATCATTTTTGCCCATTTTCAGGTGAAGAGCAGCTTACTTGGTGAAATTCTTCCCGTAAAAGAGCAATCATGTTTGTAATAATATAGGAAAACACCTTACCATGAGTTATGGTTAAATTCTGGTCGAAATTTGTTTGCTAAGAGGAAAATAACATTCAAGTTTCTACAGCTTTCCAAAAAGTGTTTCGCGCTGGACAGAAGCGGTCAATAATGCATTCTTCCGTTGGTCAAATTCTGCGCTTAAGGGCATATTTAAAAGGAGCTCTTAGTAAAGTTTCTTTAAAGGGAACGAAATTCTCCACCATGTAGCAAAGAAAAACAAAAATGTCTTTCTGAAGCAGCTTGTGTTTTTTGTCCCATGTTAGAATCTAGCGAAAGTGGCAGACTAGCGGTCGATAGCGGCGATGAAATGAGCGGTAGCTTTTTTTCCGAGAGTTAAGCAAAAGTCACTAGCCGCGTCGAGATTGTCAGCATGGCCTCCTTTGGATCACTCGGTGAAGCACATATCGGGGTAGCAAGTTCTGTGAAGTAGGCATCGAGTTGTCGCATTTCATTTGACAAAGAGAAGACACCAATGATGGAGAAAATTGGGCGGTCTCATCGAATTACTGATATAAATAAACGGAAAAATCTTGTTTGTGGCATTAAAACATTAAATGCCGAATGTCAGATCAGAATCAATGCCCCAGTTGTGATTAAAGTGAGATCCGCAGACAATTTAAGTTTACTTTTGTTTTTTAACATTGGTTCTTGGATGTTTTGTCTAATGCCTCTTATTTTGCCCTGATTAACTATATCTAAGAAGCTGTTTAAGAATTTGCTTTAGAAAAACACCCAAGGCTTCATTCAATATTAGAATAAATATTATTTACATTTGTAAACCAAAACGTAAATGTTCACAATCGGTGTTGCATTTATGTTCCTTGCATACCGTGGATACATGACAAACCGGGTTTTTAACCGACGGTTAGGCAGGACTGAAAACGTTAGTCTAGAACTCTCGAATTCGTAGATAGGAGACCCGATTACTTATCGAGTGACCTGTCCCAGTACACCAGACTGATGGTATGAGTCACGGGTTGACTGTGACCTAAAGTTCAGTGCCACGTTGATCAGCGTTGAAAGGTGAACACGGAAAACGTTGTCTAACATTTTCCGTCCGATAACTATTTAAAACAGATTAAGTTACAGCGGCTGAAGTAGATCTTGCTTTGGTAACTTTTAGTTGGATAATTTTTCGTCAATTAAAATTATCTGTTATTTTTTTCAAACAAAAACTTTTAGGATAAGCGTGGATTTGTAAGCAAACACATTCCCAGTCACGATCGACAAAACATAGCGTGACCGTGGCTTAGTGGCTAGGTATTTTCTAAATTGAATGTCATGTCAACTTGTGGGTTGTTTAAATCAACTTTAAACAATCCAGGCCACCAAGGCCAAGTGGCGCTTAGAGCAATTCTGAACTTTTTTTGGATACCTAGAGGGTTGAATGCGATGTCCGTTTATACCGTTTATACATATAAATACACTTCCTGTTTATTGGGCACTAAATTAATCCATATGGTTGCATAATAAAGGGATCGAATGACTTTCTTTTTTACCAAACGAAAAAAAACAGGAATTTTCTTAGCGCTATTATTATTATTATTATTATTATTATTCACGTTTGATTGGCTTTTACAAAGCAAACGGAATACGACTGAATTCATTCTGCTTCGAAGACCTGGTCCAGAACAGTCACGTAATTTGGCATAGTAACCAATAATGCATAACCAAATGTGCACTTTCCGCCGGAAAAAGTTTAAAAGAGCAAATGCCAGCTCGCGTGCTGTCTTCAGACACCGGAAGACAAGCCGGAAAGGTTGTTTTCACTTTTCTTTTACTTCAAAATTACATTTTATCAATATTTATATGAAAACCTTTATTTTGCTAAGGGATATGTAATGTTGCTGTCTTTTATACCATCAGAGAAACTGCGGGCATTCTGGACCCTACCATGCTTTTTTTTACATTTCAGCCATTTTTTGAACTTAATACTATAAGTCAAGGCCGCTTTCTAAGTTTGAAGTTTGTCAGGAAGAATCTTAAACGTTATTTAAAACGTGCACTTCAGTCCTTTTGCCATACATTTAAAGTAATACTTCCCGACTGACAGATATGTCCATTTTATTCGCCATGAATACTCTGAGTGGGGAAAACTCGTTTCTGTCAATCTGAAAGCGATTCCCCTTTTTATTCAGCACAATTCTAAGAAACCTAGAAATGTTAAGGGCAATTATAGTTTACTTATTGTCACTGTGAATTTCCTGATCCAAATAATTCAAACGCTTTAGCCTTGACTCTTCACTAGACGTGGGACCAAAATTTACTAATTTTTCCAGTTACTTTTATACAGTTCTGCCTAGAATTCGCGTAACCTATCGACATATGCGAAAGTGAAGTTGTAATACTGTTTATCGTGTACCCTTTTCTGAAGTCATTTTAGTCACGATAGGATGCCGGCTTTTTAACGAGTTTCCTTCTGACCGCTAGCAAAATGTATGTACTGTAAAAGGAAGCAACTTTTTAGTATACATGTTAATCACTGATTTGACTTGTTTTTATAAATTTATGTATATTATTGAAAAACGTGCCCGAAAAAAGTATATCTTATACTCGTTTGTTAGGAAATTACAGCTTTTCTACATTTGATAATTAAAGAACGGGTACCTTTCGGTTTAGAAAATGTTTCGCAGTTGCCGAATAATTTTTAAACCTACTGACTGCGACGATTGAATTCAAGGTTTACAAATTGCGCGCTGTGTGCATCCTATTTAAGGAAAAGTACGTTTTGCCCATGGTTTGAGGTAGGAGTTACATAGTTCTCATAAAATATTTCAACAGGTGTGGAACATGCTGTATACGTTATAGGTAGTATTAGTAAAGTGACAGCTGTCATGCTTAATGAATGATCCCTTCACAATCTTAAAAGAACTCTTGTATAGAAACCTTTTTTCAAAACCAAAACGTACATTTTCTTTTAATGTGAAATTTAAATAGGGTGTCATTTGCTACCATACAATAAATAGTTTTTTTGTTGATTTTTTCACAAAATATGCTTAAATTTATGAAGGCAGTCAAAATCAATAATACAAATGCGTACGCTACTCTGTTGGCGGTCAAAAACCGGCATCCGATCGTGACTGAAATAACTTCACAAAAGGCTAGAAAACAAGCAGTATCACAACCTAAGTCAATGCCGATTAGCGAAAGAGTACCAATCGTACGCATATGTAGGTATGCCACATGAATTCTAGGGCGCACTGTTGGAAGGTCGGGTAATTTGCCGGGGGCATATTAGCAAAATTAATTCCGGACGCTTTGGATTAGCAAAAGTGTGTTTGGCTTTATCGTGCCGCGCCTATTTCGCGCCAAAACGCACCTAGCGTGTACAACCTGGTACGTTGTCAACGGCGTTGCATCATCATCATCATTCGTGCAGGCAAATGACCACAAAGGTCCGATCCGGCAGCGGCACGCCATTGGAGCAGCAGTAGCCAAACAAATCACCGCATCACCGTGACACGTGAGCAGCAGGAGGAGGCTAAAGGCAAAAGTGCGCGCCGTCGGACGTGGCTGTCGTCACCAGAACTGCTGCTGCTGCTGCTGCTATATTCACTGACCCATAGCCGCACCGCACAGAGCGACGACGCACTCCAGAGAACAAGACGCCGCCGCCGCAGCCGGCGCATTTCACCGCGGTACCCTCACCGGCATTCTCCATCGTACCGGAGGCGTTCTCTGCGTGCACACATTTGTTTTCGTAGACAGGCCTACGCGCTGTCAAACACAGGCACACGCTCATACACACACGCCCACAAACACACTCGCGGAGCGAAAAAAAAACTACCAGAGAGAGAAAGCGGATTGCTACGCCTGAATAGAGGCACGCGCACACGCACGCACGTAGGCGCACATGAGCCCACACGTGTGTCGCGGTGGAGGAGCCAACTGGAGATGTCTGTGTTGTGGTTATACGCCCGCCATGCCAACGTCATCACTGCTGACACAGTGACCACCACCACCCCAGCACGGACGCCACCATCTATAAATTTCGCGTCACTCTTAGTCGGGGTCATTTGTCGTACTCGGCCGCACTCTGACGATGGAGGCCTTTATGGAAATCTACCCCGACATGAATTCCACCCTGCTGGCTAATGTCACCCGGATCACCATCGAGAAGGTGCGTCGTATCCGCGGCTATGCTCAGACCCCACAATCGCCACCGGGAGTGGGCGAACAACCGAACAGCCAGGGGGGCCAACAGCAGCCACAGCCCAGCAGGGTCTCTCGACGGAATAGTCTCCTAAAACAACTCCTCATCAGCAAGATTGCCCAAAAAGTCAGTCAAATGTTGGTGCTCAACCAGCAGCAGCAGCAACAGCAGCATCCAGAGGCTAAGAACTCCCCTGTGAACTCGGATTCAGTGCAATCAGACCAGCAGAACCAGGCAGGTTCTGAACAGGTCTCCGCTAGTGCCACGACCGCCACCACCAAAGCCGCTAACACAGGGAGTAGACTGGTGCCCCAACAAGAAGAAAAGGATGTACAAAAGCCATCAGATATCCCTACTCCGCCACCGGCTCATTCCTCTCCTCCTCCTGTCCTACCAATCCATTCTACTGCGGGCTCTAAGCGTCCCTCCTCATCGTCATCATGCGATGAAAAAGAAAACTGTGTGGATGATCGACTCTCTGCTTCTGTAGGTCAAACGGCTACCGAACAGAGCACTGACAACAGACAGTCCAGACCTCAAAAGTCCCCACGGAAAAGCTACTCCCAGTCTACTGCCGAGACTGTCTTTGTGTTTCCTCCTCCTGTTTCTGCGCCTCAGTTTGTCACCGATGTTACTCCAACTGCCAACGTTGAAGCAACGCCGGAGGCGACTGCTACGAAACCACTCTCGAGCAGTCAGATAGCTTCTCCCGCAAGGTCTCCCATAACTCGCTCCCTTTCCGAACCTCATCTGACCCAGGATGAGCATGTGCCCGTCCAGAAATTGGTAGGTCTCTCTATCAGTAGTAGTGCTGATCATGGCTGCGGTCAGCCGGCACTCTCCTATTCGGCTCCCGAGATCCTGCATACCACGTGTAAAGGCTGTGCCCGCTGTCCCCCTGCTCCCGTTTGGGCCCCACCAACAGAGCTGAGACTGTGCCAACCAATGACCAACTGCTAACCTGGAGCAGTTCCTCTCCCTCTCCGGGCCGACCTTTTCAATTAATTATCCCCCTCCAGGCTGAGGTTGGCCCCACCTGTCTTTCGGCGCCGTGTTTTGGAAACATACTCGATGGCCGCAGCTCTGCTTGCCCACAACCATCATCCAGCGGCACAGGAATCTATATATATGTATAAAGCTCATTATTTTATGCGGCTTCCAGCCCAAACTCAGCTCCATTTCAGCCTACTGAAAAAGCATTTCTGAAGTTTTCAAATTTGAATAATAAAACTTGTTTTAAAATCAATAATTACTTTATGTATAACAATAAAATCGATCCAAGTCGGTCTATTAGACAGGATACACATGCGTAAGTCTAACATCGTGTTATTTATCTCTTTAAGGGGGTTTTGGCGTCCTCAGAAATGTCGTTGATTAAAAGGCAACCAGAAAATTAAATTTTGCTAAAGTGTGCCTTCCCGTTGTTATTCCGAATAAAAATTTGTATAAAGTTTAACATTTACTTAAAAAATTCGAGAAATTTTGCTAATTGTTTTTAACAGGTACAATTTTAACTGTCCGTCGTAGTTCAGTTCACGTTAAGGGTGCGCTTACGATAGAGTTTTTTTCTGTTGAAGGCTTTACATAACGTTGAAATGGGCTGTTGTTCGCATCAACAAGGGAAGATAAATTAATAAGCATGGTTGGTTTCGAGAAGTCAGTCGAAACCAAAACATTGTAATAACCCTTAACAAAAATTTGGTTTTGTCATTCACAATTAGGATGTTCATCTCGGTATTGCAGGAGGTTTTGATTTAATTTGGTGAATATAGGGAACTCTAAACTAAATCGTTGACACTCATAAGAATTCATGTTTCACGTTTTATAAATTTATAAATTAACAGAAGCTCTTACTTTAAAGTTCCTCGGAGATATTAAAACGTTCCAGAATTCATAAGCGCACACTGGTACATTGAATATTGAATATGTTTATTGAATTTTTAGATCAGCCAATGCGAATTCTTTTTCAATCGTCATAATCAATCGAATTATCCGGCCGTAATCTGGAAAAATAGGTCGGCCATTTGTAACTTCCTTAACGTTCACCCTGTTTTTCGGAAAAAAACACATTCATTCTGCTCCACCTTAAATGTATTGCTAAGAGAGCAGAATATACGACATTTCGCCGGCTTTAGCAGATCTCTAAATGCACAGACGTATTCAAACATCCCACGTGTGCTCCTGGGCGTTTTCAGTGGTCCGTGTAGTTTCTATATTTCAAAACAACACAGAGCACCTTCGTTGGCTCCGTAGTCCGTATAGTCTGCTACAATCTTCCCAACGTTGCTTTGCCATGGAGGTGAGAGTAATATAAACTATTAAACGTACATGTGCAAGAAACGTGCACTTACGTATCCTTTTTCACCTTCCACCTTCGCGTTAAGTGAGAAGCCTTTTGCAAGTCTGAATAACGCATGATAGCCTAGTCATGTGCACCTCGATAATGTTTTGTCCTCTGCTTATCATTGAAGGTATTCATTTGGCTTAAGCCCCTGGTACGTTTCGATATCCGTCACAGATTCATCATCAGAAAATGAGCAGAAAGCAATGGCAGTGCTGGTTGAGTTAATCTGCCCTTTCATTTCCATAAATCCCTCCTTCATAACCTTTTGGCTCTTGAGTTGTGCTTATATTTTTGATCAACCTGCTCTGCGATTTTCAGAAGATAAATTGGCGTACATACGTTTGTTTTCGATTAATTCTCAACAGGCTTTTATGTTTATATGATAATTAACAAAAAACACTATGCGGATTGGCATAAGATAGTGCTGTTGTCAGAGAAGGTGGGAGGAGTAGGAATCGGGGTCAAAAATCGGATCAGTTTAAGAGGGAATGTTATTCGAGGACGGTGGTAAGCTGTGGGCTGTGGATCACTCGGAAGACCTCTCTTGCATCCACGCGATGGTCTGAGTCTACCAGGTGCGCTAGAATGGCACTGTTTATACCCCTTGATGGGCCACTCTCTAACCATACTGGAATCTTCGATTTCCATAAACTCCTCTTTCGTTACCTCTTTGGCACTTGTGTCGCGCTAATATTCTAAGGCAGGACTACTCTTATTGGCATAACTGGTACACAGTCGAATTTAGTAGCTAAACCTGTGTAATTACTTTATCTTGCTATCGAGTGGATAAATTACTGATCTCTGTGAAAAAAGCACTGTACAGGTTTACTGTAAGACTTTTTTTATGAAAAAAGTATTCAAACTGCCTGCTAGACGGTAAACATGACTCATTTTAGCCGGCGGATATTGCATCTCGTTTTTAAGTTACCCATTATGCACCAGAAAGTGGTTTAGGCTAATAGTCAGAAGTGTTTTAAAATAGGCAGTTGAAGAAAACGCTGTGAACATTTACTGTTTACATATATTAACAACTGGCGTCTGCATGGAAGGTTCTGGCCTGGTTTGCTAAAGTGCACACGGCAGTAAAATTAATTATGTCGTACAGAACAAAGTGTTTACGGGAAGCTAGGTGGCCATTACAGGAAAAATCGTAATTTGCATACGTAGTGTGAATGCGTTCTTAGCACTGTCATGCCGCACACGGGCGTGGCATGAAACTAAATTCTCGCATGGGCGGCTGTGCATCCACGAGCGATGTGGAGTCGAGAATCTATCGAGATGTGTTAAGACTAAGGAAGTTAACCCTGACGGCTACGATTTTCCAGACTTGGTTCCTGAGGAGAGGGAGAAGTCGTCGGAAGGCCAGATTGGTAGGAAGTGCGTATTCTGTACAGAAGGGTCGGATACTAGTTTAGGGGAAGTTTTGACTGTCGAAGCCGCAAGGGAGACCAGTTCCGAAGTAATGTACAGAGATAGACACCGCATTGAGGCCTGTGTCCAGACGGATGAAGGCCTACCTACTAAATAAGGATTGGTCTACTAAGGCAGTGGTTGAAGGTGTCCAGGATGGTACATTGACTTGCCCGTACCATTGTTACATAGGACTCACATTCGAACCTCTACAGGTCGCCGCATATCGACTGGGGATATGTGCACCCAGAGACAAGACAAAGTCAAGGTAAACGGGACTGACCATTTCGTTCTTCGTAGTTATCGAGCCGTGAAAAAGCTCGGGTTTGGGGCTCTTGAGATCCAAACCAGGGAACTTTGACCATTCAATACAATGTATTGGGATGGAAGCATGGGTCTATCGCAAAGACAGGAGCCTACATCATCATTTGCGAGTTCAGATCACGTCGAAAAGTCGCAAATAGCGGAAGCGGTTAAGCAAGTTTTACCATAGCAATGGCAATCTTTAGGCCCGGTTGCTTAGGAGGGGAGAATTAATGGCAGGCCAGAGTGATAGGCGGAGTTTATTCTGTACGGAATGAGGCGGAAAATAGGCAGCTGGAAATTCACTGCAAGACGACCACACAACCGCAAGCCAGTGGACGGCTTCTGAAGTGATGTCTGCTCAGCAGACCTCAGATGAGGTCATTAGTGAGCCGGCCTGTGATTTGCCGTTCCATAGGCCAGAATCAGCAAGCAGTCCCAAAGTGCATTTAGACTTGAGCTAGTCATGACAAGCGTTCAAAATTGTACTTAGGTTGGAGCTAATCACTACATATGCACCCGGAGACAAGACCAGGACAAGTTATACGGGAATGAACATTTCGCACTTCGTAGCTATTGTCAGATAGCCATACACAAGCTCAGGTTGGGGATTCCTGAAATCCAAACCGGCGACCATGCCGATGTATGACGAGAAATATGACGGAAGCTTTGACGCATAGTACGGAAAGACCTCGCAGCCATTAGTTCAGGGTGGAGATGGTGAGCGATCTTCTGCGGGTCGTGCCTGCCTGACTAGCTCGCATCGAAGTGTACTTTCCCAAACGCTCACCTTTGTGCTTTCTCGACGTCTCGATCAGCCAATCATAGTTCTCGCATCTATGAGGTGGTGAATGAGGAGCCTGCACGCGTGCCCGACGCAAGTTGCCTCTCTGCCCAAAATCTCCAGGCTGACCTACCCAATGAAAGATCTCCCTCTATCTGTCCTCTGGCCCGACTACTCTAAGACCTCACTTGGGCTTGGTCAACCTACTGATCGGACGTATCGCTCCCAAGTCAATCTATTCTCCTCTTACGTTGTGTACACAATAAACTCTTCCATCTACTCTGGCCTTTAAAGACTTCTCTCCTCAGCACTAAGTAACCATGGTCTGAAGATAGCAGTAGCACGGTTAGACTCACTTAACCCCCAGCGATATTGGTGACTTTCCGACGTGAGATGAACACTCAACTTCTGATCTGGCTGAGCTCAATCATCATCAAACCTCCCTCGCCTTCAATTGAATTTCTCCTGTGTCATCTGATATGACCGCGATATGGAGACTTTCTGCACCGAAATCCTGTCGTGAAGCGAGGTCGAGATCTTCAACCGCTCACAACCTCTGATGTGGCCTGCCTTCCCTGCGTATTTGCTGACTTCCCGACCTGTCCTAACGCAGTTCCCTGCGTATTTGGCGATTTATGGACATGTCCCTACGTATTTGGTGATTGGCATTCGCGACTTACTGCCGATAGCCCATTCAGCCCAGGTCATGGTTACTTCCCAATCCAACATAGATGTCCCCTTATGAGTGTCAGCACCCAGATCTCCTTCTCAATCTCCACCCTTCCTTTTACTGCCAACGATTCTTCTGGTTCAACTCATTATGATACGGCATACTGATTTGCTGTTGAAGTTCAACCCGGCCAACCAGGCTCCCTGCCCGTAGTTGAGATGCCCAATCTCCTACGACATGCCGATGCATGCGTAGTCGAGAAATTTCCTCCTACTGCAGACCCAGTTGCCCATGCGGACGCGAGATGACCTTTCCTCATCCCAAGCGGCACTGATGGCAGTAACCCGCCTCTCGAAACCTCATCTTGGTACGTATCTCTCACACCTAACTTAACTACTCTTCCTCCACTCGAAATCTTTCAGTTTCCTCGTTACGGTCTCCGGGGGGAGTACTGTAGCAAGTCGTGCCTGCCTGACTAGCTAGCGTCGAAGTGCGCTTTCCCAAACGCTCACCGATGTGCTTTCTCGACGTCTCGATCCGCCAATCATAGTTCTCGCATCTATGAGGCGACGAATGAGGAGCTTGCACGCGTGCCCGACGCAAGTTGCCTCTCTGCCCAAAATCTCCAGGCCGACCTATCCAGCGAAAGATCTCCCTCCATCTGTCCTTTGGCCCGACTACTCTAAGACCTCACTTGGGCCCGGTCAACCTACTGATCGGACGTATCTCTCCCAAGTCAATCTATTCTCCTCGTCCGTTGTGTACAGGATAAACTCTTCCATCTACTCTGGCCTTTAAAGACTTCTCTCCTCAACACTAAGTGACCATGGTCTGAAGATAGCAGTAGCACGGTTAGACTCACTTAACCTCCTGCGATAATCTCACTAAGAATGCGATCAGCAAATTGCTTGAGCGTTATTAATTGTCACTGTATGATACTATCAGCTAAAAACATCAAAAACGCCGGCAGCTCAAGAGAGCATTCAGAAGATAAATTTAAAATGACCAGGTCCTTTTTAAGTAAAGCTGGGAAAATAGCTGGAGAACAGCATAGAATGAGGGGGAGAATGCGGACATTTATGAATCGCAAGATAAGTATTTGCGGTGTATGGCAAGTGATATGTCGGAAACCTTGGCGGATTGGACGGAAGCACTTCCCAATCATTATGTCCGACCAAAGGTGATGGACAACTGCATCAAGCATTCCATCAGCGTATTGCTTCATTTTCGCGAATTGTCATTGCATTATAACACAAAGAAAAAGTATAAGAAAAGCGGGCAGCCCGAAAAGTGCATTCGGAGGACATTTCAAAAAGTCAGAAACTCTTTTTTACACAAAGCTGGACAAATGAAATTAGAACAGTACATGAACAGAGGAAGCACGTAGACGTCTCTAAATCGCCAAATCAGGGATTGAGGTGTTTGTGATAGGACCATGGTTCAGGGATTTGCGAGATGGCAGCATGCACAAAATTTTTATCTGACCGGTTATCTCGGCCGCTATTTTTGCGGGACTTTCTGTTAAGCAAGCTTAAGTCTTGTAATAGTTAACCCTTTCGATGGCGACGTGGTAATTGCCAGTCACTTGCATTCCACTTCAACTATTTTATGATACTTTTTGAGGACATAATTGCATTTTAAAATGCCTTTTACAAATGTCACCCTCACCTATGAGTTTGTTAGTTGGACAGATGAAACCCGTCTGCCTTTTTGCGCATATGCGGAATAGGGAAGTCTTTCGAGTGCAGTTATTCAGTAGCGTAGATGTTTCAGGCTTTTACGGCGCGGTCTCTTCAAAAAAATAAACTGGCTTCTGATTCCCGAGAGCCTTGATCTAAATAGGGGATTCTCCCTAGACCTTTGACATGCTGGCAGTTCTCAACGAAGTTTGCGAGGAGATAGATCATTCAAAGGAACCAAAAGCTAAGGCCTTAATGTTTCATTGGAGGTTCGGTGAGAAAAAATTGTTTTTTTTTACAGAACTGAGCAAGCATAACCGTGACCTTCTGGTGTGTTCTGGGGGCAGACAGGCAGATGTTGTGTTGGTCGGGCGATCAGCTACTCTGCTGATTCCGACACTGCTGACCTCGGTCGACAAAAGGATGTGCATCACGCGGCGCACCTGTTTACGAAGTCCATGCACGCTCATAGAAGGCCAGCGTGACCTTGGGTGTTTCTTCTTTGGCATGCCCGTCAGGGCTAACACGCCAGTGAACCGCCCTCATTGGTAAATGCGTAAGGACCCGAACGGCGACTACACTGACGTGCATTTGCACACAAGCGTTCTCAAAACGGAAAACAACGGAAGATTAATTGGCTACTGACGGCGAAGACAGACACTCAACTCCTTGATCATTTCGTAAAAGCTTGGTAAACCGCGGGGTTTGAGAGTGCGAGAGTGTGATACGCTTTCTTTTGAAAAAAATTTATAAAACATTCAGCAAAATATGTCATCCATTCTAAAAGACTAAAATTAGGTGCTCAAAATCAAAACTCCGGGATATCAAAAGTAATCCATCCTTGCAAATGACTGCCATGTTTGACATATTGGCTAAATGTCCTAGGAACTGTCATCAAAAAGGCCACATTGGCTCGCTTTGAAAACAGCGCCAGCGTTGTGACATCGTGTGCTCATGACATCATTGTACATCGAATGAACAAAGAGGGATAAAAATCGGCTGGTAAGGTTTGAAGTAGGTCAACCAACGTGTATACAAGAAAATGTACATCCGAATAGAGGGAGAGAAAATGGCAGCTGAAAAAGGGAAAACCCAACTGGTCTGCCGAGATCTGGAGATCACCCAGCTACTGCTACCATATATACCATCCGGTCTAAGGACTTTGCAAAGCTTCTAATGCCAGCTTGTTAGGCCAAAATATGTAGTCGACGAAGACAGCACCGCTTCGAAAATCTACCTGCTGGTCACCCGTTAATTCAAATATCTGTGGATATTGGCGAACGTTTATGATTAGTTTAGATAAGTCGTCTCATTCCGCGGAGGCGCCTCCGAGCGAGGTTAGCGGATCAATGCATGTGGGCTCGAGCAAACGATGCTTGTACGCGTAGCCGTTGGTGTCGCGCTAACTCGCCGGCAGAAATACTGCATCTGAAGCACCAGTTTGCCAAAATGTGGCTTGCCTATTTTAGCAGTGCGGCCGGCGTAATGTAATAGGATAAGAAGAACTAGTAAATACACAGCTGGCAAGATTTAGCGACTACAAAGTATGAACGCAATAAGCGTTCCATGGAATATTATCACCCCTGTGTCAAATATTTATTGTGATCAGACCGCGGATACTCGCCTCTACTGGCAGAAGACGCTTGAGTATGAGTGTTACTATTATAACGTACTACAGGTTATCATAAGGCTTTTATCACGTTGGCTTACCTATCCCTTATTCCTCATTTCTGTTCTTCACAGTACTTCAAACCACTTCGTGGTGTTCCTTCGACTGAGGGAGATAATGCAGGAACATGCGGGGAATATTATGAGACCTGGTTTTGCAGAGAAATTTTCGGCTCTTCAGTCAACTCTTGTTCGACTATAGCCGCCTGGAAAAGGCCATAATGGCGCAAGCAATGTCGTCTGAAACCTGTTCCCTCGGCTATGTTTACCGGTAGGGCAAACCTTTCCCCCTTCAAGACCAGTGGCTCCACGTTTAGTCAAGTGTCTGTTGGCGACCTGTACTACAAAAGTCTGACGTTCTAGGTGCTCGGAAGATGTAATAAAAAGTGATGAGGACTAATAGACTGGCCAGCATCGGCCCGCACTCTCCTGAAACTCATATTCATGACAAATTCGAGAAAACCGGAGGTGGGATCGTGTGCAGGCGGCTGGCGTGGCGTGAGCTTGTGTATATATGTGTCACCATGCCTGCCCCCTATGTGTGGTGCTTTTTGTGTACGCACGCTCCCCCCAATAACAACTGCCGTGTTTTGATTTGGACCCTAAAGGTTCAAAGCATCTACCGCGTGGGCCACTGCTCGCTTACTATGTTGGCATTTCATTCCTTTACTGTCGATTTGGGGCTGTGGGAGTCTGCTGCGTGGACTCATCCTTTCTTTTCGCCAGTCACTTCTTTGTGTGCTTGCGCGTGATAAACTCCCACGCATTTTCGTCGTCAATCGTCGTGAGAGGCCCGCGATATGCTGAATTTCCCCCTCTCTTGGTCAACTCGCTTCCTGAGGCGCAGTTTATTTCGAACCAATCGATGCGCGCCGTACCACCTACTTGGCTTAAGACATACTCTGCACTCAGGGCTTCATAGGAGCGAACACAACGTCACGGACACACCTGGTTTGCAGATACAGCTAGCAGCTGGCTCGTAACGCAGCCTTTGTACCGTTCATTTTCCGGCAGTAAACCTCTGTCTAATAAAACGATCTTCCCTACCTTGAGATTTAGGGATCCTTTGGTTTTCGATACAAAAACTAGCTTGTGGCAGAACAGATATGCAAGCTTAGATGCAGCAAGAAGTCCATTCGATTCGTCCCGACGCCCACCCAACCCTTGACGCCGCAGACAAGGTTACTCAGAGCAAAGGACCTTGAGCGAGTATAATTTTCAGCCTGCCTCCAATCAGACGCAAACTGGCGCACGAGACACGGACCAACCACGCCAGTGTCTACCTTCGTGCGTTCCAACCAATCACCATCAAGGCCGTGAGACAAAGAGAGGATTCGGCGGCCGCCCCCGATTACTGACACCATAACTCACTCGGCATTCCGCCCCTGAGCGGGGCGGACGCGTCGATGCTGCCGCGCTCTCACGGCCCTCACGGCAAACGCAACGCCAGACCGAATCAATCTTCACCCTAACTATTCTTCTATCCCCCTGCACAATAAACCATTCTTAACCATTTGCCGTTCCAAAGACTTCCCCCATTTCCCAAGGAACCATGCCTGGACAATTGCAGTCGTTAGGGTTAAACCGTAGTAGCTTTGACACATTGCAATAGATTAACAAACTACTTCTGGGTTTTTTTAAGCGGTCTCTGACATGCTTATAATCATCTGCAAAACATCACCTTCACTTAAGACATGCTCCAACTCTTCCACCTACCTTTTCCTCGCTTAATATTGTTTTTTCAACCCAGCGCTGCTGCCACTCCAAATGCCTATATATTTAGTTCAAACCTCAGCCAATCCTGTCCCTTTTCTTCGTTCCAAAACTAAATCCAGCGTTGCTTTATAACACTCTAGGGGGCATCGACAGCCAGCCTTGAATAATTATCAGTGCTGGAAACGGAACCGTAAAATAACCAGCTACCTTATTGATGTGTAAGCATCCCCATTAACCTGAGACCAGATGAATCACGGGAATTATTTGTAAGTTTAACTAAACCGATGGCAGGCTGCACAGCTCAAAGCCGTGTCCTAACAGTTTTCCTTCTGAACAAAACTCCTAAATGTCAAGAAGCTTAATCTACAGCGCAGTGCCTCTTCTAAATTCTGGTTGAATATGGCCAGCTCAAGTGGGCAGAATCAGGAACCAAATGACTATTCCTGTTTTCCTTTGTTACATTTGCAACGGTTTTAAACGGTTGATTGCTCGTGATTGCGCAAATGGTTCTGGAATTGCGAAAGTTTACCTGCCATTGCTGATTTGGTTTTGACACGGGACTGAGGACTTAATCTTAGAACGAAACCTAAGAGTAACCAAATATGGTTACAAATGCTCCCATATAAAGAGCAATGTGGGTTGTTAATTGCAAGTTAAACCTATTGCATTTGTTTTCAGATAAATAAAAAAACCGGTGAAAATTATCCATTTTTACTTTGATGTTATCCTGGATAAAATTAAGACTTACAGTTGTTTCTCAGCTATATATTCTACTGAAGTGCTTTTTTGAAAAGGCAAACTATTATATAAACTTTTTCCCACTGTGTAAATTCCTTCTACTCGCAAATGAGCTCCCGGTGTTCAAAAAATAGGTTTTTGGAAAGTACTTTCGAGAAATATCTTACTTTAAAGGTTTTGCTGTAAACGTCGAAGAAAATCTGGCTATGTGGATGAAAGCTCTAAGACAGAGAAATTGTTGTATACAAGTTAATGCTGTTTTGCGAGTGATTATCGCTAAAGTCAGTTCTTTCATTTCCAGTCAAAGCCCTTGCATGCATTTTAGACAGATGAAAAAAAAACTGGTCAAAATTATCCATTTTCACTTTGACGTAATGTTGAACAAACGTAACATGCACAGATATGCGTCAGTTATAAATCTTATTGAAGTGCCTTTAAGGGGAAATCTATTCCATAAAATTTGTCGTGTTGATCCTAGGTATAATAACATCAGAATTATCCTGTGGACATTCCTTTTACGTGGCAACGAGTTTTGGTATAAAAAAATTAATGTTGTAAAAATACGTTTAAGAAATATATCATTTTAGTGGTTTAGTTAGTAAGGTCGAAAAGAGGCTGGATTTGTGGAAGAACGTTTACAGGTAAAGAAAACTGTCAAAAATTTGCCGGAATTTGATGGAAGATCCTAAACAAATTTTAATTCAATATCTTCGTAATGTATAAGGAATTTAAATAAAGAAAAGTTACATTGATGTAGAGAAAATAGCATGGTAATGCATTCACCAAATGTTTATGATTAATTTTTTGTTCAAATATACACTATTGTCTAAAATACGGTTTAGATAAAATAATTCTGTTTTTCGAAAAGACTTTTTATATCGCTTATATTTTATGCCAGTTCGTGAGTGATTATCACTTCTTCGCAAATTTCTGGCATTTTGCATGAAATTCTCACCGCACCGTAGGCCTAGTAATGTTACCCGAAACAAGTCAGTGTAGCCCTTATTTACTGTACATATTATGGACAGTGTAGGACCCTTCTTTGGGCTATTTAAAATCTTAATCAACTTTTTGTTCAAACGCATTTTACAGGGATTGTAACCGTGAAGAACAAGTAAAAATGCGGGTATGTAACGCAATAAGCAGGTGTAAGAAGGCTTTCTAGAAGGTCAAAAGGCAAAAGTATCTTCTGTAGCCCCACTCTTATAGTCCAAGTCCTAGCATTTTTTCCTAAAAAAACGATGGTTATAGAGTTTTGTGGGGTGGGGAAAAAGGATAGGCAAAGAAGGAGATTTTTAGAAGAAAGTGTAAAGTGAAAAAATTGTAGTCGAAGTTGCTTCCTGCGGCCGCTGGGGGCAGGTTGTTCCGCATGTAAATTGAAGGTGAGAGCGGCGCTTCGCGCCAAAAACTATGCTAATCTAACTTCAGAACGGTTAGTCGGACCACAGGTAAGTTGAAGTTGACGACCTACTACCCAACACTTCAATTTTTCGGGAAATTCACGAAACCTGGATTTTGATGATTAGGTTTCTCCTCAATAAGTTGAACGATAATACCGATTAGAAAAATCTACAGCTATAAATCAACAACACTGCTAACTACAGTAAAATAAAAAAGTATTGAGCATTTATTAAAGTATATTCAACTGCGTGTCTTATTTTCCCGCCCAAAAAACAGGATAAACACCTTTTTCGTAGGAAAACATGCAGGGATTAATGAGTGGGGCTACATAAGCTACTGTTGTCGGCCAAAGAGCTCATGATCTCAGGCACGTATTTGGAGGAAGACGCAGCGGCCTACTGAAGGAACATCAGAAGTGATTGATTTTGTGACTGATTGGCACAAGCATACGGGTCCTGCGGATGATGTGCTGAATCAACGCGCCACCAGATTAGGACACTAGTTTGGAAACCGGGTGACGCAGAATCCACGTGTGTCACAACCAGAGCCACAGCTGGACGAGTGGTAAATTGGCAAGCTTAGGCGCTGGCTTACGCCGCGACAGCCACATGTGCCAATCAGATGAACTGGGACAATAGACTGGTGTCTCCTGATAGAGGACAGGGCGAGCGATTGAGTTTGAATCTGGGGGCACTGCGTCTCATTTAAGCTCGCTTGCTTACTAGGGGCCATCTAATGCGCTTGGAAGCGATCGAGATACACAAAGCGTCCTAATTTGTAGGGCTCCCAGTTGACGGAGTTACTCCAGGGCAGGCTAAAGTGACTCCTTCTCAATGTGATCTCCATGTCGCCACAACTCAGATGGGATCTGAGTTGAAAACTGTTTGCTTTTGTGAAAACCTGAGCCTTTGTGCACCAACCCGGGCTGTTTATCTGTGTCAGTCAATGAGCCTAGGAGCGTGGGGCAGAAGATATAGTGAAAAAGTTGACCGAAAAATATTCTTTTTGGAAGCGTGAATGAACTTTATTTTACATTTGCGACGCTGGCACTCCAGGTCGTCGTGAACGGGAGGGAAATGTGTCACGAGCAGTGCACATTTTTTAAACATGCCAAAAGTCGATAATTATTTGTCATTCTTGGTCAATAGCAGATTTTAGTCGTTGGCACTTTTTCAGGTTCTTTTAAGATTTATGTAGATTGAATCCAAATCGACGTGCCTATGGAGGCATGATTTGTTAGAGCAAATGGCTTATAAACGTTCGCGGAATTTCAAATATGGGCAGGAAGGTACTATGCGAGTTTGGTTCCATACAAACCTGTTTCCTGTTTCAAAAGAATGCATTTTGACTTAGGATAGGTAGTCGCACATTTTTACCGATAACTGATGCTCAAGTATGTGTGTAGAGGCAGACCTTCTTGTCTTTACGCAATAAATTTTGTAGACGACTTCTTTTCTGTCCAAATAGCCAACCCAATCCTTATGGTGTGCAATCTGATTTCATAGTGTGCTCGTTGGTATGTGCGCCACTTGCATCTGGTACTTCCTCAGGTACCTTTCAATGATTTCAGGCACGTTTTTAATATATGGAAGTGTTCGCCAACTTCTTGGATTGGGCGTTTGATCGGAACAATCTAATACATTTACTTTTTGTGTAAACTCTTGTCGTCTCATGCATCGACGCATGAGCTCTCTGGGGTCACCGTTTTTAATAACGATTTTAGCAGGTAATTGAATTCACCTTGGTAGAGCTAGGGGGCTAGGATAATGCATTTGTGTTCGATTCTTAATGATGGTAACAGCATACCGTTTGTGAGCATTAGGGTGGTTACTGTTGTAATGAGGGACAACATCAGCATATACCTTTTTGCGGTAAACCGATGTTTGAAACATTCCGCCAATATTACGTTGTACGAGGATGTCAAGAAATTGGAGTATACTGTTAACTTCTTCTTGGATTGCTACTTTCAAATTCATAGTGAAAAATGTCGGGCACGTCTGCTACTTATATAAACAAACTCACGCGCAGGCCAATGTTGGGCAGCCTACATGCTATAGGTCACAAGGTGGCGGTACCTCCCTTCGCGATGATTGGAAGGTCCTGCGCTAGCCGGCGGAATATGCAGTTAAGTGCCAGAATTAGTGTTGCCTATAATGTATACAGCATGTTTCACATCCATTGCAATATTTTATGAGAAGTAAGTGACTTTTTCCTCAAACCATAGGCGAAAATGAACTTTTCCTTAAACAGGATATGCAAAGCACGCAGTTTGTAAACCTTGAATTCGAGTGTAGCAGTCGGAAGTTTAAACATTTTTTGACAATTTACAAAACTTTTCGAACTTAAAGGTACTCTTTCTTTAAGTATACAATTTAACGAAGAAGTAATTTGCAACCAAACAAGAACGAGAAACATTTTTTTCTTTCCTTTTTTTCCATAAAATATATTTGAATTTATAAAGGCAGTCAAATCAATGATAAAATGCATACTACTCAAATAGCGATTAATTACAGCATATGCTTTTTGTAAGGAGTCAAAAAGAAGCTCTTTAAAAAACCGGTATCCTATCGTGACATAAATCACTTCAGAAAAGGCTACCTGATAATCAGTATAACAACATTACTCAATGCCGAATAGCCGAAGAGTATCAATATTTCGCTTGTTACGGCACGTTACATGAATGCTAGGCCACACTATTACAGTCAATTAGACGGTCTCAGCTAAGTACTCTTTTTCAAGGTTGAGACGTCGCGGACTTTCAGTCGCTGCCCCATAACCTGCTGCGCATAGCTCACAGATATGAGTAATCAGATAGCAGTAGAGTTTACGGGTGAATGAGTTGGTGGACACCCACTCAGCAGATGATGTCAGTGAAAATGGAAACTTCTGGTTAGAAAGGTCACCTTTTTATAGAGGTACCTAGTAGTTTGCGTGGGAAATTTAAACACTGAGGTAGAACTATGTTCACCTGAGCCTTAAAAAAGCATTTTGCATGCTGGCACTATTTCTTAAAAATGGTGGGGTGTGGCCAGGAAAAAAACTAGAGGGCGTGGGCATAACGAGTCAAGGGGGAAATTCGCTGTGGCGCTAAAAAAGGCATTTACGTCAGCTTACAGGGAAATACAGACCAAGACCATTTACTTCTTAGTTATGTTGAGAGAAGGAGAACGACGTGTTTTAATTTGAAGGTGTAGTGCCGAAGTCCACAATACGTAGAAAAACTTATTTAAAAAACGCAATAAAAATTTCGAACTTAGTGCTAAGTAGCAGTAACTAAAGTACCGCACTATGCCGATGGGAAAAGTGTAAAACTGGATAAAGCGAAAATTAAAAATGGGAAAAATACAACTCACGAGGTCTCAGTGATCCTTGGTAGCAGTAGCCAAAAGATTGACTTGCTGAAGGATGGATTTGTAGAAGTTGGAACCTCGTTTCGACCATCAGGAGCCAGGGATGTTGCAAATAACTCGCGTTCCGATCACCGTCAGTTGGTCCTGAGCCCTCGAGTGATCACCAGTGGTAGTTGTCGTTGAACGGGCGGGAGAACAGAGACAGGTGAGATGGTAAAATGCAGATAAATGCAGGAAATATTTTGTAACCGCCAGAACAAGGAACGTGTGGTTATGCCGGAAACGTGGATTTATTTCAATAAGTGCGGCACGAGAAAAGTAAGTAAAATTTAAACAACCGACTTACCTGACCTAAAAGTACAAGAAAGTGAAAGAACCTACAAAGGTTATTTCCAAAGATTTCAGCAAAAATGGCTCCATTTACGTGGAGCAAGGAATAAGGTAACGTAAAAGGTCATAAAATACCCAAAAGTTTTCCATGATATCCACTTCTGTTATAGAGAGATGCCGGCCTTCACATTTTAACTTTCCATTTGTTAACACTTGAGGTAGCATGCTAGGAGTATGAGTATAGAGTGCTGATATACCAGGACAAGGTATACGTGAATGACCATTTCGAACTTCGTAGCTATTGTCAGATAGCCCTACACACGCGCAGGTTGAGGGCTTCTGAAATCCAAACCGGGGACCATGCCGATGTATGGCAAGACAAATTACGGAAGATTCTGCGCATACTACGGGAATACTTCGCAGCCATTAATTCAGATTAAAGAGGGTGAGCGATCTCATTAGGGCTGCGATCAGCAAACTTCATCATTGTTTTAAAGTGTCGCTGTATTAAAATGTCAGCTAAAAACGTAGTAAAACACCGGCAGCTGAAGAGAACATTCGAAAGATACGTTTAAAAACGATCAGGTTCTTTAGTTAAGCTGGAAACATAACTGTAGAACAGTAAAGAGTAAGGGGGAGAACGCAAGCATCTATATTTCACCAGATTAGGGCTTGCAGTATGTGATAGGAACGCAAACGATGGATATGATATAGAAGGCTTTCAATATGAAAGGTAAATGTGAGGCCAGATGCCTCATCGGGCACACTCAATGGATTAAGGGCTTGGAGAGGATCGCAGTCTGGACTGACTTCTGCTCGTTACGTAGAAGTCCATTTGCTGACGATCATGTTGAAACGTGGTAAAAGCCTTCCTTCAGTACTTGGAGACGTAGATGACTTACGAAAGGATGGCCAACACACATATCATTAGCAAATAGAAGTAAGGTGGAACAGTTTCATTAAAATGAAATCGTGTCTGCTCCTAGAAGACATACCTTCATGCATTTTCAATTAGGTTATCATGGTCGGTTATGGTTAAATTAGGTTGGTAAATGCATCTTAACTTTCCATGAGTCTTGTTTGCGGTTTACAATATGTTTATATTAACAGAAACTATGACAAATATGGTCTAGCCAGTGACGCTGACACATGGGGATTTGCTGGAAAAAATCGACCTCATCAGTAAAGGCTTCAGGTCAGTCCCTTCCCAAGAGGTTTTCTCAGCTTTTTAACTGCCACTGGGGAGCAACCAGCAGGAATTCTCTAAGGAATGTGCACCCACTTTACGTCTAAAAATGTACTGCTTTTCTACGTTTTCTAAAATGCTACCTTGTCAAATAATAATAATAATGTTAATCAAAATCCATCAGAGCAGCATAACCGGAGCTTTGTCGTCTTAAAGAAGCAATGATTTGTGGATGTCAAGTGACATTTATATTTGCAGGACCTACCCATGAAAGCTACGAAGGAACCGCAAGTTCTGTTGCAGTGGAAAAGTCATATTTTGGGGCTAAGGGAACTTTGTTAGCATATAATTTTCAGTTACAATCAAGTGAGCGAGTGGGTAGATTCTGCGCAAGTCTGCCTAAACTCCTGTTTTCCCTCGCGTCAGTTCTCTGCGTTGCTCCTGCTTGCTGTTGCTTTCGTGTTGCTTGCCCAGCTTGCCTCTGTGTAGGCTGTGGCTTGCTTCAGCGTTTGCTGCGGCTTGTTGGAGCGCGTGGTGCCCATCGTCGAAATCGACGGGGGAACTGTCGTGTGTGTGTGTGTTACAATCAATTAAAATACCATTAAAAAGCACTGCTTTATCTGGCCCTCATAGGTTTTGAAAACAAATTTTCAGTTACAATCAATTAAAATACCATTAAAAAGCACTGCTTTATCTGCCCTCATAGGTTTTGAAAAAAATTTAAAATTATCGCATCGGTGACGCTGTCTTTTCGTGTTATCGTTGGCTGAAGTGGCAAGCCGCGCATAAAACTAACCACGCAAGTGCAAGAAGTCACCGAAATCCCCCAGAGGCGGACAAGTCCCCTCGCGCACACCTGTCTTGCCCACAGGTCCGCCTAGACACTGACGCTTTGACTTCAATCCCCCCACACCGACACCGACACGGGCACGGACAACAATAACAGCGTCTTTCCACCAACCAGCATAGTTTATTTATTTCCTTACCAGATAAATATGAAGGCCTGCTGAGAACTTATCAAAAACGAAAATGTATGTTCGCCAAGTTATCTTCTGAAATCCCTTCCGTGTCCTAACCCCTATCCCAGCATTAATCGTGGATTAACGTAAACTACTAGCAGCCTTGTGTTGCATCTATCGTGCAGTCTCTGGCCTCACTCGCCTGTGCCCAGCGTCAAGAACGGCGGCGAAATCGGGCGCAGCTTCCTGGTGCCTGACTCTGCACCTACACGTGCTAACATCCCTCCCCCCCCCGCTCACCCCCTCCTCCAGGGACGGCATTTGTCATGGGAGCGCAGCGCAAGCAATGCCCTTAGCTGCCCACTGTGTTGGTCCAGCGCATCTACCATGCACCAATTTAGGGGCATTTACTACGCCCTAATCAAGCATTATAATTTTAACCACGAACTTCATAAGACACTCGGAGTGGGAGACTCTTCCCATTGGGTGGCCTGAACTTGGTTTCGAAACCGGGTCTTTCGCTAATTGAACGTCACTTGGACTAGTGTATCACCCTTTCGCCATCGACTCTGAGGGTAAGAAGACTAGAAGTATGATTTGTTTAATAGCGCACCTCTTCGTTTTTCTTTCACAAGTTGTTAATAATAGTGAATAATATTTAAACAAGTTATATCAAGTCATTTTACAAACTCGGATAAACTGTCGTAGCTTTTTAAAAGATAATATTTTTACGGTCCAAATCCCTTATTCTTAAAAATTTATAGCATTGGTTTAAATGCAGTGCGTGTACAGATAGAGGATTGAATGGTCTAAGATGGTGATTAACTACTGATAAAATTATTGGCGGTCATTGTTAAGGTAGAAAATCATTAATGTATGCATAGTAGGTTGTATTTGTTCGCCAAGTGAATAAACACTCCTCTATGCGTTTACATTTCTTTTCTATCGTTGCTCTTGCTTTGTTAAAAGGGTCTTTCTTCATCAACTCAATTATTTTTTGTGAATATGCCCTTGCTACTCCACACATGTATTTTCGTAAAAATGAAACCTGTTGTGTATCCCCTATTTGCTGCACAAGAGTGCCCCCAGTATTGGCCTGGTGATAGAAAAACAGGATGAGCAGGGGGTCAGATCAGGCTATGGCAGGCAGTATTCGTGTTGCGCGCCGATAAAAATTGCCGAAAATGAGGTGGATGGGGGGAAATGATGGCACTCGTAGGGGCGTCTCCGGTCGCGCCAGGCGCCTGCGCCCAACCCCACATCCGTTCTTCCTGGCTGTGCCTTTGTCACCGGGTACAAATGGGAGAAGAAAGGGAGAGGGGAACAGGTACAGTGCAAGTCTGCTATCACGTAAAACTAATTCACCCCCCCTATCCCAGGGTGATATGTCCCCAGGAATAATAGGTTGAAGGGGACAAAGCCAGTTCTCATCGAAAGAGTATTTACTCACGACAATGCAGACAGAGCAGAAGAATGAATCAGCGTGTCCAGTACAGCCTATTATAAGGCGCTGGTACTTCTAGACTGTTCCTGGACTATCGCACAAGAGAGGGGGGTTCTGGCATGATTGCCCACGCTGTGGGACGTTCTAGAAAATTGCAGTGCACGTGGGGGGCGGGCGTCACACGAGCTCACGGCGCGCGCGGCCGGTCTGCCGGCATGGTTCAACTGGGGCGCACTTTCAGCTCTGGGCTCTGAGTGCGTCACCGTTCGTGTGCCCATAACACACGGTCAGCATTTGTCATAGGAGCGCAGGCCAAACAACACTGGCCATGCCCTTAGCTGCCCCTGTGTTAGTTCAGCGCATCTAACTTGCACCCCTTTAGGGGACATAATCCGTTAGCGCATTACCAGTCACACCTTTAATACTGCAAATAATCCCAGTTTCATTCGAAAAGTCGATTTGGCATCCATATGTTTTCAGCGACTCTTCATGAGGCCAGTACATTTACAGAGATGGTGAAAATTGCACATTTGGACAGGGTTAATGAGTGCTCTTATATTATAACTCATCTTTTTCACGCCGCCTCATGGCAAGATCAGCGTATAGAGATGCGTGTGCTTGGGGAGGGGAGGAGATTGGGTTAGGCTGTGGGCACTGATCAGGTGTCAGGTAAATGGACTGATAGACACTGTCATTTTCATGAAGCAAACGACTTTCACTAGGGTGTGGGACGATGTGTGATACCCACTTGGCGTCAGCGTCGGCAATGAAAGTGAAAGGGCTTGTGTTAGCGTCTTCTGACAGCACAGCACTGGATTCGCTAGCCGTATAACCACTGCCTCGGCTATTGCTAACAGCCGTTTGCAAGGGCCCTTGGAGTAGTGGGCTGGTGTCCGGTAGACAGCCCGAAAAGTTGCACACGTACAAGAAATCAGCCAACTTCTCCAAGGGCCCTTGCAAACGGCTGTTAGCAATAGCCGAGGCAGTGGTTATACGGCTAGCGAATCCAGTGCTGTGCTGTCAGAAGATGCTAACACAAACTAATGTACATTGTACAATTGGACAGGGTTAATAAATGTACTTTGATTACAACTTACTGTTTTCAAACCGCGCGCATGGCGAGATCGATGTGTAGAGGTCCTTGTTGAGGTAAAGGTTCGCATCCCAGGTATGTGCACAGTTAACCGATGCATCGAGCTGGCGCCTTCATATGTTGCCCTACGCGGGTATCTCCGGACTCACGGCACTGGTGGTCCTGTCCCTCCTTCCCTCCCTGCTACCTTCCCCTCCCCGCCCTTATGACGATAATTTATCCCTCCCCCCACACATTTTGCTTTCCCCCGTTAACAGTTAATTACCCCCTCCCCTTTATATGTTGGTTGCTTTCTTTAATGGTTAATTGGCCCCTTTCCCCTGTAAACATTTTGATTGCTTTCTTTGACAGTTAATTTACCCCCCCCCTACCCCTGTTTATTTTGATTGCTTTCGTTGACGGTTACTTGGCCCCCCTTCCCCCTATATATGTTGCCTGCTTTCGTTGACGGCCTTATCTCTGACGATGGACTCCCGCAAGAGTTCGAAAGCTCAGAAAAATAAAACTCCGATTCCAGTGATCGAACCTGCTTCTTCTCAGAGGACCCTCTGTTGTGGGAGGGGGAGGGGGAGAAGGGAGTAAATTGGGTTAGCTGGTAGGCATTGGTCAGGGATCAGATGCATGGAGTGATCTCTAGCTCAGATTTTACCGATCATCATCTGTGTACTGTAGGTATTGTAGAGAGTCAAAAGTATCCTGGAAAAAATGGCAAATGTTACTTTGCTTTGACCGAAATGCATGGTTGATCTTCAGTTATCATCAAGTACACGTCTCTTTAACCCTTCAGTTTTCTAAACTCCCCATATAGGATACGCCTGCCAACTAGACTAAAAATTCCTTCATGCACGTACAGGCCGCACTGCAGCTTGTCGCTTGCTGGCTTTCGCAAGTATTTTGACTATAACTAGCACTTTTAGCATAGGCACAGCACCTCTAATAATAGTTTCCTAAAAAATGGTACGTATCGCTTTTTTCCAACCTAAATGCATGATAGATCTTCAGTTCTTATTACATATACCTCTCTTTAACCTTGAACCTACTAATATCCCCTTATAGGTTAAGACTGCACACCAGACAACATTTCATACACGTGCGTACACGTCTTAGCAAAAATGCTTACTAAAACTAGCAGTTATAGCATAGGCACAGCACTTCTCACAGTAGTACCCTAGCCCTTGCCGTACTAAATTAGGAGAAAACCAGGACGAGCACTGATGTGCTCCGAGTTCTCAACACCTGCTCTACTGGGAATAGCAGAAATCCAGACTCACACTCCTATGTGAGATCATGGGATCACGCTCACAAATGTGACATCAATCAGTGTCATTTCTTACTAAATATTAGCAGCACTACTATCCCTCAGATATACCGTTAGAAGCACTAGTATAAGCAACAGTTGCATTACTAGAAATAAGAAGTTCAGATGCCTCAAATTTTCCTGGGGACCTACTGTGGGTGAGTGGGGCCAGACAGTGCAGTAGTTCCCGCGCAACGTCTTCGGTGTTTCAGATTGCATTGGAGACGGCGACTTCTGCCCAAAGCCTGCTTCGGTCATCTGAACTTCGGTGTATTCACCGGTCAAAGCGGTTGAGGATAGAGTGGGGTAGATGGTGGATCGTCTACTTTCACTATACCCGACGTCAGTCACCTGCTCTTTGGCAAAGGTCGAACTAACACCCATGGAGTGATAATTGCTGCTATTTGCACGACTGGTACCAGGGAGCGGGGTGATGTGCAATTGCCACCTGGCTTTGGGGTCGGCCACGGAAATAAAAATACTTGTGTTCGTGTCTTCTGATAACACAGCATTGGATTTGCTAGCGATATAGCCACTGCTTCGGCTAGTGCAAGCACTCCCTGTTTTGATACGTTTTCAAAAAGGATCATGTGACAATGACCCAACCCCATAGAGTTCGAGTTCTGTGATCAAAAATCGTCTTAACTTCCCGAATACCAGTTGAAAATAGTTATCAATTTTGTGGCCGCAATATGTATATTCTCCACCTTCAATTATCAGAGAGATGTGACTTGCGCGAATTCTCTTCAAAAAGGAAACTGGCAGTCGTTTGATGAACCTCAACATAGTTGCATCATAGCTGAAACGCGAAAGACATATTCCTGTGACACTGTATCGAGGATGCTCTTCCAAGCTAAAGAACTGCATGATTATCACAATTTATACCCCAGAAATAGGATCTAACAGAACAGAGTCATCAGTGATGACGTCTGAGGTAGAAGCCAATGCATTTGATTCAAAGGACGCTTATGCGTGACTGTCAACTTATCTGCCATTTTTTATTGAAATCAAATGAATTTCATCCAAATAGAGGCTAATTCTGGCGTCAGATGTGCGCAGTACAGGATGCACTATGCTCCGACAGAGCCCTTGAACAGGTTTCTCTTTACCATTGGCTTCACTGGTATTCAGTTCCCCTGCTAGCGCAATAAGGTTAAGTGTAATTTTTATTCAGAGGGGCGTACGAATGTGGTTACATAGGTAGTGCTCGCGAAGGTCGGAATGGTGAAATTGATACGTTCCTGAGGGTAGTGGGAGGGTCATTAACACGCAGCTCTAGTGGTATAAGAACAGGTAACGGTAAGCTATTAAGCCCCTCTCAGGAGGCACTTACTCCAGGGTCGCGAAAAATGGAAATGATGGTAATGAGGTGTGTTAAGGGTGGGGTCTCACCAAAAACAAGAAACGAATCATGTGTGCGTGAATTGCCACCGAATTTATTCTTCTAGGCCCAGATACGACGATGAAATTGGGCATGACATTTAGAAAAAAGACAGGAATTTTAATAATATAAATTCATTAAAATAACTTTGTGCTTGTTGTTGTAGGAATTTTGCAGCTGGCGTATATTGTACGGTTTCTTCCCGTAGCAATGGAATACTAAACAAAAGCCGGCCGGGATACGAACTTTAAACACAAGGGGTTTACATGAATTATACTTCCCGTAGAACTTCGGACTAGTGAATAAGCTGGGCCTTGGTGGAACCCCACGTTTGCTTCACCTGGCAATGACAGACCCTGGGGAGTGTCAGTGAATCGAGGGTGATAAGTCCGAAACGATGTTCTGTAGTATTGCATAGAAAACGGGCTTTTCTTCTGTCCAAACGTTTAGTCAAATCGTCTGCAAAGATTGTGCCAACCTCCAGGTCGCAGCAAGTGATTAGCTGCGAGGACGAGGCAACGGATGAGTGTTAGTTTAGCTCAGTTTTGGTAAGGGGTGACTCACATCTGAGCACAAGGCTGGCCGAGTCAGCAGTTTTGGGTTTGATGTATGTTTTAAAAATAAGACGTTAATTGACTGAAAGGAGGGTCCAAGGTAGGGATACCTATATGTTCCTGTCAAGGAAACCATCGTCACCAGGGCAGTACTACTGTTTGCTAGAGTTTTTAGCGTTTACCGTAGAAAGGAGACGTCATAATCACCAAATAACTGTAATGCAAGTGAAAATAGAGACTGTGCAAATCATCGCAATATCGTCGTGGTGCTATTCACTTGATGATTCGGGGAGCGTTCATGGGCGGCTGCCTTCCACAGTCCCCGACCCTCGGGTCCATTAGGCCTGTGCTGAATTTTCTCCTTCTTAGGACAAAATCTTTGTGTGAGGGTTGTTTTCGAGACATTCGTTGGGGAAGAAAAGTTACACGTATGTTGTTGAGATGTAACGGGAGAAAAAATCTGAAACGCCTGTGCAGTCTTAGATGCTACCCTCCATATTATGCCATCGAATGGGGCAATTCACATTTTCCATCGTTAATGCGAAGAAAATGTCCCTTCACTTCTCGATACACGAGTTTCCATTGCCAACAATGGCTTGAAATGGTTCAAGTTGTCCGTCTCTTTGCTCATCTCCCCATGTGTTTTTGAAACAAATGTCACCTTTTAAAGAGTGTAGTCGACAAGTATTCTCGATAAAGACTAGAAAAGTCATATCTGGTTTATTTTGCTGCGTTCTGTGATTGTAAAATCAATTAGCAAACGCATGTATTCAGTAATTCACCATTTATGTTATCTTCAGCTGAACAAGTTTGAAAATCTCCATGTCCATACGCTAGCAAAAATCCTGTTTCCCTGTTATGAAGGCTGTACCTCTTTCTTTCAGCTGCGTGGCCTTGTCCCATTTCTTCCCTCGAATGTTGGTCACCCTTCTCTGTTTACCCTTTTCACACATTTCGACTCTCGGACCGTGAAATGAATTTGTGCTGGAGATCCAGTTGTCCGTTTCCCCCCTTTTTTTCTTGACCTAGTTAGCCACGACTACTCCAGGAACCACTCAACCACCACACCTGTGGGCACGCTGCGTGCCTATCCTATTTTCCCACCCCACGAAACCCTATAACCACCGTTTTTACAAAACTAAATGCTGGGACTAGAGGTATATGAGTGGGGCTTTATAAGCTACTTTTGCCTATTTATCCTTTACTATTTTGCTCATTTTGCTCGTCGTCCTGCCATGGTTGGCCGCACGCATTGAACTTTGGCCTTGAGATAATTATAGCTGACGTCCAAATCGACATGTCTATTGGTGGATGCCTCATCTGAGTGCATTACTTTCAGGAATTCACGGCCTTTTCTAGTTGGCCAAGTGCCAACAATCCGTGTGTTCTACGACGCGAATTTGGGACCAGATTCCGAATTGTGCATGGCCACTTGGGATGAGTAGTCTCATCTTCTGACAGCTAATTAATGCTCAAGTATGCGGGTTGAGACGACTTTCTCACTTTGGCCCCGGTAAACTGCATCACAACTGGTACATGAGATCTTGTAGACAGCACCTTTTCTTTTAAGATAGCCAACCCTGTCCTTAGGGTTTACAAGCTATGATTGTAAGGTGGTTTCGGGCTGGTATGCCACTTCTTAGTTGTCTTTTGACAAATTCAAACACATGTTTCATGTGTGGGAGGGTTCGGCAATCGTTGTTTTGGGTGCCTGGGTAGATATATAGCTTAAGTTAGCGTATGGATATCTACACTTCATTCGCTTGTTTGCAGCATAATTAATTATTGGAAGATCTCTCTTTATTTTGTTTTGCATCAAGTGTATACGCAGAAAGTGAAGTTCATTTTCGGCGCATAACGTCGTTGTTTTTAACAATGTCAAATATTAAGAGCTAAGTTCTTATTTTGAGAGAAATTTTCAAAGAATTTATTCGAGCATAACGTGCGAATTCTTAATTATATGATTTTTTACACGTCAAGTAAGTTCAGCACCTGAGGGTCTTGGCAGCGCGCCTGAGTCTTGTTCACATGGAAGGCATGTCTTTTAAAAAGCAAAGAAATGGCGACTGTGTGTATTTCTGGGAACTAATACTCGGCTTTTTATCATGGCCACTTGTGAGCGCTACTTTGTGCAGTTCTGAAGATAGAAACAACCACCTACTAGGACCCTTGATTGAGCATTCTCCTCCAGTGTGGTCTATATCAGTAAAAAACGGAATTAATTGATCCACCAATGTGGCTGAAAGCTCTTCCCGATTACCTGTTTTAGCTGGATAAGCATTTTCTGAGAACTAAAAGCCGTAATCGAAACAATTATATTGGAATGCTGGTGTTTTGCAGCGCTGTGTCGCTCCACTATTGGCAAGGCTTTAAATGCGCCTAAGGCGCAAAAGTGGCCTGTCATGTCATTTGGTCTCGGGTTGATGGATTTTTTGTTTTGCTCATCGTTCGTTGCTTCAGCCTTTTGGATAGAGTTTGACGGGCCTATAGGAGTTAAGCTGGTTAACTCTAACAGCTTAAATCTTCCATACCCGGCTCCTTAGGAGATGGGAGAAGTCTTGGGAAGGCCAAATTGTTAGGAATATTGCATTCTGCAGAAGGATAGGAGAATAGATGGAAAGAGTGTTGACCGCAGTCCGGCTGCGAGGGCGTCAATTCCGGAGTGACGTGGGCATCAGAAATCGCTGCAGTGTCAGTTCATGCTTGGTTAGAGCGGCCAATAGCAGAGCTGATGTCTAGACTAGCGTAGGCGCGCGACCTTTACCTAGCCTGCTAGCGAGAGCGCGCGGTCACGCTGAAGCTTATGTGCGCGTCGGTCAAGGACAGTCAGCGCCTAGCCCCAGGAGGCAGTGGGCGCGCATGCATGCGTGCAGCGACTGGTCTTGTGTTTCATGTGGCTGCAAAAGGCCACTACAGGCCTGTCAGTTGCATGCGATGTGAGTCACGACCTCGATGCGTGTGGTTGGGTCTCTGCGAGGTTTATTCGCTCTGGTAGCCTCTTTTCACTCCCCATCGAGTAATTTCGTCTGCGTGGCTTTCTGCATGATCGTCTCGATCTGAACGTTTTCATGCCTAGTGACACAGGATTGTGTAACCTGCAAAAAGCTCAAGATAACTGATTATGGAGTTGGCATCTGAATACCATGCTTCAAACGTTAACCGTTCCAAGTGTTATTAAATTTTTACGTCTCACGGTGAGCCTCGTAGCTCAATGGTGGAGCGTGGGCTGCACAACAGCCCTCTCTGCTGTGTGTGGGGGTTTGACTACCACCGATGGCGTGAATTTTTCACAAATGGCGCAACTGAGTTAACCGTTGCGTCTTTCACTTGCGCCGGTGTGTAATGGCAGGGCCGCAAATTCTGCCAGGTTCCACCACTCCTCAGCCATGACTAGGCGCAGGTGAAGTTAGTCACACACACACACTTACACACACACACACACACACAAACTCACGGTTTGGCGTGGGTGCTTTTCGTGAGCACTTTAAAATGAGAGTTGAGGCAGTTCATAATTTTTTGGGGCTGCCTGTCAAGTGTCAGCCGGTGTTGCTGTCGCAGCAAAAAGAGTGACGCAAAATCGGTGGCTATGCCGGCTTGACTGATAAGAATTACTGCTGTATAGGCAGAGCACGCTTGTCTTCTTCTCATGGAGGGTACAAATAAAGTTACAGGTATGAGAAGCTGCGTGTTCCGAGAGCATGGAGCTGACTAGTCACGACGATCATGTGGCTGAAGCCTGGCGAAATAAAAATAAGGCTGGAGTTGCTCGACTGCAATTTGAGTCGAAGATATCTGGGTTTGTAAAAATGTGCATATTATAGAATGGGGCCGAGAGTGGCCAGGTGACCAGGCTCACTGCTCCATTGAAGGACCGGGATAGCAGTCCTTCACACCGGCTCTCATAGCTTTCAAGCGTCAGAGAAAATAATTATACTGAAAGTCTACAAATAAGTTTAAGGAATATGCGGAGAAGAGGACTGACTTAAAAAAAGCTGATTTCTAGGCAGACACTTGGCATTAGTTGGACAGATAGCTAACGATGTTTGAGACTAATCGGGGTTGTCTCCTGCACATAATTGGCTAGAAAAAGTGCATGATACTGAACCCATCGCGAGTTCCACTAATAATTCGATCGTTGATGCTGACGAGTTCCACCATGTGTCCTACGACCTGATGTTTGCAGAGACGAGAAGGTCCGCATGAATTGGCCCATTGTAATAGGTTCACTTGGAGCCCACCTGTTGAAGGGAGTTAAGTACGTTTAACCCTGACACATGTGACCTTCGGTCCAGCTTTCTTAGAAGAGAAGGCATGGGAAGACCAGAGTAGTAGGAAGAGTTAAGTCTACAAGAAAAGGAATAGGAAAATAGGCAAGATGAAAGCGACTATCAGACGATCGCCCAAGTGCAAGCCAGCGGACGGCGTCTGAAGTCATGTCTGCTCGGCAGTCGTCACATGAGGTCCTCTGTGAGTCGGCCTGTGATTTGACTGTTCCAGAGGCCGTAAAAATAGTTAGCGCTCACAAGTGTGCGTTCGACTGTAGCTAATCTCAACGAACGTTTACAAGTGTACTTCCTACGAAGCTATTAACTACAACGCCACTGACAAAGTCACCTGGGGCTACTTAGTGGTCGGTGTCGTCGTCCCCAGGCCATTTTATCGTGCCATCTGGCGGCAAGCGGCAGCTTGCAACTATTTTTTTATTGCTCGTTGTCAACCCGTGACGTACGAGGACGCCATGTTGGAGACTACCTCGCTGACTCATGCCGGCTTCGTTGCCAAAAGCCGCGAAAGTGCAGTGGCTACGCGCGCCAGCTAAACTCCTACACACTGTGTCTGTCTTTGGTTGCCGCACACTCGGCAACCATCGCGCGAGACAGGGACTCCCCCACTGGTGTCTGTCCTCGGCGTTCACCAATCACGATCAAGGCCATCAGACAGACAAGAGTCTTCGGCGACTGACGTAGTAGTTACTCGGCCTTCCGCCTCGGCTCAAGACGGACGCGACGCTGCAGTGCTCACGCACGGTGCTGATGGTCGAACTCGAAGCCAGGCCGCGTCAACCACTTTTCGACTGACTATTATCCTACTTTTTCTGAACAGGATATAACCTTCTCCTTCTCCGGTTCTCCAAGACTTCTCTATCATCTCCTAAGAAACCGGGCCTGGAAGATCACAGTCGTTAGGCTTAACCGGCGTAGCCTTAACAGCTTTGCGATAGCCACACTGAAATGCCAGGGCCAAACAGCGCGCCAACATTCTTGTGTGGTCGGACCAAACTTTTGGAGTCATTCTCGCTCGAAGTAAAAGTACAGCGGCCTTCTTTAAAGTAAGGAACTTTTTAGCGATCAAATGCTAAGGAAAGTGGCTTCTGTTTGTTCCCGATCATATGAGACAGGTGGTAGTGGTGGATCACAACGAGACGGTGTGATAACGTGTTTGCTCGAGCGCTCAAACGTTAAAAGCTAAGAGAAAATGTGAGTTGATCCAATTGTGAAACACTCGAGGCGTTCGGCGTTCACAATAAAGTCAACTCAAATTAAGCAAATCTGTCAGCCTAATAGTCATTCTGGGGGATTCTTAATGATTGCGTAGGAAATCCTGCTTGGGCAGTTAGCTTGCTGTACCGTATTGGTGGATTCCATTCGAGCGGTAAAGTTGGGTGGGTAATAACAACCCAAGCGTAATTGAATACATGGCACGAGGTGGGGCGTTTGTAGCTCAGTGCTTAGAGCTTTGGCTTCCGGTAAAGGCCTTCTCTATTACGCGGGTTTAAATTTTACCGAACGCTTCGACTTTTTCACAATTGGGTCAACTCAAAATTAGCAAATCTCTCAAACCTCCTCATGAGGCAAAATGAGCAGCAGAGAGAGAAAGCTGCCAAAACGTTCAGCAAAATGGCCCTCATTCACCGTGAATAAAATTGTTACGCGGAACTTCATAAGGTGTCAAGCGATGCATTGTGGTCATAAACTGCAAATTTTGACTTCTTGAGCAAGTGTAAGGCAGCTTTTACTTCCTCGAAAACTATGCATAATTATTATGCAGATGACTTCACTGCTGTATTTCAAATTAAAAAAGAAGAGTGAGGAAGGAAACCCGTACATTACGAACAGAATACGCGGTAAAAGTTATGTTGCTCGCCCAATCCAGCTAGCCCTGGCCCACCGATGTGCGTATAAACAAGTTCCATTTGAATGTGTTGCAGAAATAATGACGACTCAACTTCAACTTCAAATGACACAATCCGCACTCGCTGTGTTCGTTTGGAAACGTTCTTCGCCGTCAACCTCAAGAGCTCGCTGTTACTGCCCTCGACCTGAAACCTATACCTAACTGGAAACGTTGACGTGGGTTGTCAGGTGTAAACAAGGCTTGACTCAGTCCGTCAGGACATGTAAGTGGTTCTTGGACTTTAGGTCTCCTGTGTTAAACATAGGAGAGCGGCCTTGGGTTATCCGCTAGCTTACCTGCGCTAATTGTGTGCACGAATATAAAGGACAAACTAAACAGAAATCGAAGGCTTGGTTTCGTGGACATGAAGAGCATTTCGAGGAAGAAGCGTACCATCAGTCGTGGCTACATAGCGTCTGGAGCAAACTTAGAAGTTAAAATGAGTTTTCAGAAGACAAATATAAGAAAATCGAAATTTTAGCATTATGGTAAGTGTTGCTGAACAGATTAGGCTAACCAGCATCTGCACGCTGGTTTCCATGTGATCACACTGAAAAGTTAAACCCAGTTCAGTGGTCGCCGGTTATTAAGCCCACGGTTAATAGGTCTAGCTGCTTCTTAAGCCCAATTTGGTCTGGGCCCGAGGTGGGCTTAATAATCGCCGATAACTGTAGTAGGATTGAGGTCTGCTACCACCTTCCGCATATCAATTTGCGGGGATATGAGGCCGAGATGATTGGCTAGTTTGTGCGCACACTCACGGCCAAGTCCCTGGAGTGCCCTGCGTGACTTATCATGCAAACCATGCAGGCGTGGTGAGCGCGTGATATCTTAAGGTCGTATTGATGTCTTGCCTTCTGCATCGCGAGCTGTACACCCTCTCCGCTTCTCACAGTAGACAAAACAGGCCTTGTGGCTGTTGTCTGTGCCTGTACGCGATTTACATGGTCTGGGACGCCCTCCAGCCAATCGGGAGGGGGTTCACAGGCGCATACAACAAGCTCGCAAATAAAACCGTTTATGTTCAGCGATGATACCCATTTAAGCATTCCGAAAGTCAAGATAGGTGAACGAACGTTTTCGATTTATTCATCATCAGGCATGCACAATGGTATAAAGGGGATACAGTTAGCAAAGTTAAATAACCAATCAAAGGTAACTAAGGATGGAGGGGGAAATTTTTTTTGAGATCAAAGGGAGGCAGGAGGTGGAGTAGGAACGGGTCCTACAATTAGTTAATATCAAATGGTCATCTCCTCGTCGCTTCGCGGCGTCTTGACACCAGTTGTCACTGTCTGCTCATCGTCGATGAGTTACTGAAGCTTTGGTAACTCAACCCTTTTTATATTATCGTACATCCCTGACGATGAATTAATCGAAAGCGTTCGTTCGCCTATCTTAACTTCTTGAAACCGTTTATGTTGCTTAAGAGATGGAAGAAAGCTCAGCCAAAAAAATTATTGTTATCAACTCAGTAGCTAGCTGCAGTAGTTGAGATAGCGCAGCTCAATAATCCCTAGCCCCAACATTTTTTCCTACAAAACGGGGGTCATAGGGTTTTTTAGCGTGGGGAATTAAGATAGGCAGTGAAATAAACTTTAATAACTTTTATAAACATGTTCATTTTATTGCATTAAAAATGTTATTAATTTACATCCGCAGATTTTCCTAATCTCTATTATCGTTTAATGCATTGCGAAAAAATCCAATTATAAAATCGCAGGTTCCTTGAAATTCCTGAAAAAGAGGAATGGTGGTTAGGAGGTTGTGTTTTAAGTTACTTTAAGTCCAACTTACCGTTTTGAAGATAGATTGGTATAGTCTGCGGCCCGAGGCAAATTCAACTTTATTTTTTACCGTATGAATTTGAAAATAAGCATCCCGAGAAATGTAATTTGATGAAGAAATTCTTCGGGAAATGGTAACAAACTTTATTCGTTACTTTTCGACATAGCACGCTAGGTCATCTTCAAACTTGAGGAAATAGTGTGATGAACAGTTCACATTTTTAAACGTGTCAAAAAAAAATCGATAATGCTGTATCAGCTGTGGTCATTAACCTGCTTTTGTGGTCGGTCTATTTTCCAGGCCTTTTTAAGGTTGGTGTATATTGGATCCAATTCAACGTGCCTGTTAATGCAGGATTCGTCGGAATTCATAGCTCCTAAAAATTCGCGACCCTAATTGTATGGGCAAGAGCCGACAATGCAAGTTTTGTCCCCTGCAAATTGGTGCTCAGTTTCTACTGTAAGCATGGCGACATCGGACAATGGATATCGTCCCTTTACCGATCGCTGATGTTCACGTAAGCGTGTGGAGTCCGATCGTCCAGTTTGTCCGCAATAAACTGCATTGCAACAGCTACAAGGAATTTTGTAAACGACCTCTTTTCTGTCTAAATAGCCAACCCTATTCTTAGGGTGTACAAGCTGGTTTTTAATATATGGAAGTGTTCGCCAATTTCTTGGAGTATGCGCTTCATCGGAACATTCTAGTTCCTTTTTTGTTTTGTTTAAACTTTTGCTGTTTCATCATCGACGCACAAACTCTTTGGGGTAGCCGTTTTTTGAAAACAGTCTAAATAGGTAAAGGTCGGGCTTAGAACAATGCGATTTTGCTCGATTCATTAGGGTGATAACAGTACTTCGCTTGTGAGCAATAGGGTGGTTGCTCTTGTAATGAAGGATAACATCAGCATAGATATTTTTGCGGTAAACCGATGTTTGAAACGTTCCATCATTATTACGCTGTACGAGGACGTCAAGAAAGGGGAGTTTGTTGTCAATTTCTTTTTCAAGTGTAAATGTGATTCCAGGTATTTTTGAATTAATAATGTTGTGTAGTATTGCCAGTTGGTCCTTTTGAACAATGACAAACGTGTCATCGACATAGCGTACCCACAACTTGGAGTTAACTAGTGGTAGGGCCATGGTTTTTAATTTTTCCATAGTTATTTCGGACAATAAGCCTGAATTTGAAAACCCCATGGGTGCTTCTTTTATTTGTTTATAGTATTGTTGAGCGAAGGAGAAATCCGTTTCGAAAATTTACGAATAAATTTTTTACCGTTTCCCGAAGAATTTCTCCATCAAGTATTTTTTATTATTTCTACTCAGTTTTACAAATTTCCTCCAATGTAATTCTGATTTCTTGAACACCAAAATCCCTATAACCACCGTTTTTGCTGGACAAAATTCTGGGGCCAGAGATCTATGAAGTGCATTACTCAAACTGCCTTTGCCCAGTTAAATAATAAAAAGTAGAAATTTGCGAGAACGTTATCAAAATATTTTTTCAGGTTTTTTATGCCCACATTAGAGTTTGTTTATCGCGTGCGATGATATCCTACAAGTGTTCCACGACAAGGATGCAAAGGACTACAACCTGCGTGTGTGATTTTGTTTACAGTGATAACGAAGAAGAAGAAGCAGAAGAGATTTTGCAGAGCATTTAACATTCCCTTTCTCTCTTTCCTCTCCCTGCTAGGCCCTTTGGAAAAACTAAGCTAAAGCGTTTGGAGGTGGAACCAGAAGCAGGGGCTGCCAAAGATAAAACACGCGCTAACTGATAACTCTCGTGCCTTTTTGGCCACGATAAAGAAGGTATTCACATAGACTAAAAGTCGACCACTTAGATCTCATCTCAGTGCCATGGTAGCCGTTGTAGCCTGCCTCTCCAGTTTGACAGAGCGAGAGACACCAACTTATTACGTCTTTTGACGATCATCCAAGACACGACGTTTAGTGTCTCGTGATGGTTAAAACCTGCGCCAGATTGTTCATGGTGAGGGGGGGGGTGTGCCGAGCCAATCTCACTATCTCGACCTTATAATACCCATTAGTCCTTCTGTCTATTTATACATAGAGGTGTGCCACTAGAGAACAGAAAGCGCCTTTTTTGTAAGACGGCACACAGCGTCAAAAAAGCGTTTCATCTTTATGATGAAGATATTTTAAACTGCCCATTTATAGAGGTAGGCAGAGTAAATAAACCTATATGTGCCTACACTTCATGAATTTCAGGTTTTTAATCTCCAGAGAAATTAATTTCTGATCACTGTATGTATCAGTATATACAAGGTCTATAGGCGTAGACCAAAATAGTAAGCGTATATTTTTGTTGAAACCCGTCAACCCCTGTGAAATATACACCTGCTGCCATAGGACAGTCTTAAGTAGTATAAATTGACGTTTTAACTTACCATACTAACAGGCTAGGTACTTGCTAAAGAGCCTTTTAGCAAGTAACTAGCCTGTTAGTATGGTAAGTTGCAACGTCACTTTAGACTTCATGAATTATTTCGCCATATCGATATGTCTGATTATGCATAATTCATTGTTGGAAGATCTCTCTTCATTTTGTTTTGTATCAAGTGAGTAATTAGTTAGTTAAGTCTTCTATTGGCCAGATGACGGTGCATTACGCCGTTGTTTTTAACAAATTAAAAGCATTAGGAGCATAGTTTATCTTTTAAAAGAAATTTGCATACATTTGATTCGAGCATAGTTTGTTTATTCTTAATAAATAAATCTGCTACGCGGTAAATACATTTCATATGCGAGGAGTGTGTCAGCTTCGCAGTGCGTGTGAAAGCCGTTCATTTGGAAGACATAGGTGTTTCGTCTTCTCACCTTTACTGAATCTATATCCAGCCATCACGTGTACGTCAAATCCAATTTTAACAGCAGTACGGTACTATAAAGCAAATTAGAAAAGGATAAACAATGGATAAACAAAATCAAGAACGAAGAGTGTCGGACCAATTACCTGATTCTGTGCAAGGGAATAACGCACATTCGACAACAATGCCACTCAGAGTGAATCCAGTCTCGGAGGAGCGTGTAAATGTAAGTGGGCGAGTCGGCGACAGGAGGCAGTTCCTGCGGCTCCCATTGGTCAGAAACACCAACGCGAAAGGGAAAATTCATGTACAGACGTCCATAATTGTCACAGAAAAGGGGGGGGGTTGTTAGAGTGGTTCTCGGAGCAGCCGCGGCTAACTGGGTCAACAAGGGGAGGAGGGGGGCAGCTGGCTCTCCCTCACAAAGTCACTTAACGATTCTTCCTCTTGGCTTTTCGAAACAGTTGTCTCTCGAGACTGTGGAAGTCGAAGGGTGGGGGCTGGGGACATTATTCAAGTTTCACTTGGCCGTGGAGCTGGTTTGGGCACCAGTGTGTATTTGACTGGGAACTAAAAGGTCAACCATGGAGAGGGCAACGTCATTCTTGCGTGAAGGGGACTCGGGCACGCGGTTAAGAGGACGGGCGAACAGCTTTTCGCAATCGTGAAATAAGTGTAGTCGGTCGGACAGGAATATATAAACATATGAATGCATGTGCTTCGCCGATCTAGTAGAGGAGCAATTAAGTTCCACTTTGCCCAGGAGCTGACAACATAAACCCGCCAGACCTTAACTAGTAATTATGATGGCATGATGAAGTGGATCTAAAAAAGCAAAGGGAGACTGGAATGGCCATTTCTGACTTTTTAGCCATCATCGGCTAATCAAACGCGATCTTAAGGGTTGGAACCTCCGAGATCTGAGCCCGGATCATTTGGTTATTGAGTTTAATACTCTACCACTGCAATACGGGCTCCTTGCTTTATCGGTTAGGATCGGGGATATGATGTATATATGTGCTTCGCCAATCTGGTAAGGAAACAATTTAGTTCCGCTTTGTCCACAAGCTCAAAACTTGAACCCACCAGACCGTCACATGGTAACTAGGATGCTATGAGAAAATGGATCCGACAAAGCAAAACTATATTAGGTATGAATGGCTGATGATGGCTAATAAGCCAGAAACGGCCATTCCAGTCTCCCTTTGATTTGTCGGATCCATTGCATATAAACACATCTAAAATCCCCTTCGATTGAGAACTTTCCACTGGCGTGAATTTGAAGAAAATACGTAGCATGGACGCACCCGGTGGTGCGGCCAAACGCTCTTGTCAGTTAGCAGTGTAAGCTGGACGCGCAGTGTGATAAATACTGTCTGACATCTAATAAGTTTTCATCTAACTTCGCATGTTAGGATGCTGGCGTTTCAGATACCTTGTTCAGTCCACCATTGGGAAAGCGTTAAATGCACGTACGTTCATAGAAGCAGAAGTGGCTTATAGTGTTATTTGGTCTCAAGCTAATTGCTTTCTTTCCTTCCTTCACTGTCTCGGCCTGTTGGAAGATGTTAGGCCGGCCTGTCATCTGCATTTATTATTAGTCGCGAACTCGATTGGAGTGGCCGGACGCCCGTAGAGACTGTTTCATCAGGCAACACTCTTGCATTCCCCGTCGAGAAAGTTTAGCGCAGTTGCTTCAGGAAGCAGGGGAGACGCTTACCACTGCGATCAGCAAACAAGGTCTCCGGTAGGGAGAGACTAAATGAGACACCAGGTAGAAGGAATAATGGATTTTTGGCAGAAATAGTGAAGAAGATGACCGAAGGAGGTTAGTAGTTGAAAGACGGAAGTCGTCACTGCCCCTCCAGCGATGTCAGGTGTGAGTCAGCCTCAGGGAGGTGATTGGCCCGATTGGATTGGGGCCGGCAGACACAGGTGCGCACGTAAAAACAGTCGTGAGAGTTAGAGCCTTAAACTAAAAAGATTGTTGTCGGGTTTTAACGGCGCGGCTTTCTGGAATTCCATATGGCCATCGTGGCCTCGGCTGCTTTATACGTGCTGAGGCAACACTTTCTAAGCTGTTGGAAGATCAAATGGGCTGGTTGTACAGCTGGCGTGTGAGTACAACAACTCAAAGGTAAACCGTCTCGTCTCACAGGTGCCCCGGACTCAAAACGTCGTTTTCTGTTGATCGAAATCATGGGCAGTTTCTAAAATGTGCGTTACATCTAGCCTCCGAGATATCAATTGGTGCTGCTTTAAGTGGGTCTGTTATATCTGCCTGGTTTCCATAGAGTTGTTTCACCATCGCTATAAATTATTTTGCAGAGAATTACCGAGGTTTCGGTGAGGCACAGTGTGTGTTTAGGTTGCATACTCTTCCAACTCCGATTTTTTTGGCTTAATCATGACAGCGGGTCCAGGCTGGAGAATGGAGTATTGAGTGTGCCAGGTGCCGCGCACGTCTATTCTCACCCAAACTAGGCTAAGGCGATTGGAGGTGGAACAGGAAGCGGCAACTGACAACGGTAAAGCACGTGCTTACGGATAGCACACGTGCCTTTTTGGCCACGATAAAGAAGGTATTCACATAAACAAAAAGTCGACCACTTAGATCTCATACGACTTGGAATGCCATAGTAGCCAATGCAGCCTGAATCTCCATTTTGCCAGAACGAGGGACACCGAATTATTACGTCAGTTGGCACCCATCCAAGTCACGACGTTCAGTGTCTCGTAATGGTTGAAAAGTGCGTCGTTTTGTTTATGGTGAGGGGGGGGGTGTAAAGCCAACCTCACGACCTCGCCCTGCTGCGGAATACACGGTAGACCCCGTCGGAATTGAGGGTCTAACTGTCGCGTCGTATCAAACGGCGACGAATTGCTTTCTGGGGCCGATGGACTAGGTCTGTTCTTCGGGGCTCTAGCAGTCGAAAGACCGCCTCTGAATGCTTGTACACACAGATTGAATTTCTGTTTTTTGGCTATCGTCCGTTCTTGATAAAATGTCTGCGTCATTCATAAGCGCTACGAGGGTTGTGATGGCATATTCATTCAGTTCTTTTTTCTCTGTCGGCATTTTACAATAGGTTTCAAGCCTATGCAATACTCTGCGGACACAGCTTCGTTCGAGAGACTGAGGAAGGATAATTGCTGTTTAAGTGAAGCGTTTGGGCAGTAATTATTGTTATCCCAAGTAAGTCAGCTATGGAACTTTGGCGTTTGAACTGTATTTGGCTAAACCAAACCGGTCTGAGGAATTTCGAAGGTACTTTCGTCTCACCTGACATATTGTGCTCAAATAACCAAAGCAGACAACTGTCAAAAGGCTAAAGGAACTGGCAAAAGAATTGATTTAAATATTTTCAATATTGTTTAGCCTCCCAATGGTCCTTGCATGCGGTCAATAATTACGCACACACAAACGACATCTGTTTTGGTTGCTGATCACGGCCTCACAGGAGATCTCCGTGATGGGCTTGAAGGAACCGAGGTGGCTTTTGTTTTATCGACATCTACGCAGGGTCTGAAAACTGATTGACTGAATGTGTTGTTTACTGTTTTGGCAATAAACAAATCAACCATTTTTGAATTCCGACTATGTCCCTCAAAGCAAGTTTCGCCTTTATCATCGATGAAACCAAAGGCAGACCTCAGTACTTAGCAAACGACACGGTTGTATAAAACAGCGACAGAGCACGGCAAAAGAAACTACACCCCCATCTCCAGAGGCCTTGTGTTATTTTCTACATGTGCTAATGCCTAACTGTAAGGCTATGCTTACTGTTAAGATTAAGTTCTGGGGTAAGTTGAGGATATGGAGTTATATTTTGGTTGATTTGAAAAGCCAACTAGGCGAATGTTCTTTAGCTCTGGCTGCCAGTTGCCTTTGCGTTCGCCCTATGTACTTGCATCCGCAAGTGCATGTAAATTCACAAACACAATTGGAAGTGGCGTGCATTGGCAAGACATCTTTCGCACCAAGAATTGTTAAGGGCTTAGTTGGAGAGCCAAATATGAGCTCAACAGCACCGTAAGTTCTATAAATTGCGTCATGCAAGCGCCTCTTGATGGTGTTGAAAATGTTATCACCCTTACAGGGCAAGAAACCAAAAACGAGGATTTTTGGAGCTTAATTTTCCGTCGGTTTGGGTCGTATAGTGTTGACTATACTTGTCAATAAACCGAGCTGGGTATCCACGCTTCCGTTAAGTATCTTTAAGACTTTCTTATTAAACATCCAATGTGTTCTTAACATTCGCTTTTCCAAACATGAATTTATTTCTTTTATACAAACGGTCTTCCATAAGAATAACTAGAAAGGTCAGTATTTGCGTTGTCTATGATGTGTTCCCACTCAATGGAAACGCAACTTGGCTTCAACTCTTCTCCAGAGGACTAGAAAAATCAGTTTTATGGACACATTGGATGCCGAAATAGAAAGCCTCAAAGATAGATTACGGAAGCGTGGATACCCAGCTTGGTTTATTGACAAGTATGGTCAACCCTTACGACCCAAAACGACGGAAAAGTTAGCTCTAAAAATCCAGATTTTTGGTTCCTAGCCCTTTAAGGGCGATTAAATTTTATACACCATCAAGAGGCGCTTGTACAACGCCGTTAATCGAACTTACGATGCTGCTGAGCTCATATTTGGCTCGCCAACTAAGGCCTTACCAATTCCTGGTGCGAAGGCTGCCTTGCCAATGTACACCACTTCCAATTGTGTCTATGAATTTACATGCACTTGAGGATGCAAGTACATAGGGCGAACGCAAAGGCAACTGGCAGCCAGCGCTGAGGAGCACTTGCCTAGTTGGCTTTTCAAACAGGAACTTAGAAGGCCTCGTTCCTTCATTACATAACATTTTGGTAAGTGTTAGTGTGAGGATTATGCCTCAGTATTATTTATTTATTCTGACATTTTGCACAAGACAAGTCGGATTCCCGGTGAAGGATGTGCCCAAATGAGGAGTTGTTGAGCATACGTAGGCTTTTGATAAATTCTAATCGGATCAGTAAATTTATACGGGAATTGGGTCTAAGAGAGAACATGCGGTCAATTATATTCGTCTTTTCCTCCAGCTGTGTCAAGGCGTCTACTGCCTGCCTTTTGAACCTGAGAAGGAAAATGGGTAGTAAGGGAAAGGCTAACTTAGAGCAAATGTAATAACTAATAGGAATATATGATGTGGAGCTTTAGCCACTATGCAAGAAGGAACAGGCTTACTTCTTTTTTGAGTTCAAAGCTGCAGCCTTCAAAAGTGGTGATATCGTATGAGTCAACTAATAATGCGAAAGCCCCATCTACAACGACGAGGAAGACAAGGATATTTATTTTTGGCGTTTGAAGTTGGCATTTAAATGCCAATTGTCTCCAGATTTAAGGGCCGTGCTTGCTCTGATTCGGATTCGAGGTGTGGTTAGCAGATGGTAACGCATAAGTCAGTTATAGTCTGCGTCAGCACTCAGATTACTGTAGCGCAAATATAAGCCATCGCTACCAGTTAAAAATACCACAGTCTGACGTGGCTTCGTACCAAAATACTAGACCATTAGTAGTGCGAGTAATCGCCCCCATAGAGCTTCGGGCTTATGCTTTGCTGTGCGGCCCTGAATTAACTGGCGTCTCTCAATATTAAAGGCTAAAATCAATGATGCTGGGCATACTACTGCTCTTTTAAACTAGAGGTAAGTCACTGTATATGATAGTAGCTACTGATGCATTTTTGCCAAACTGAAACTTTCACCTCCACTGTTTGCATAGAAAGTTGGAAGGTTTGCGGAACTATAAATATTTACTCAATCTACATTGAAAGTAAGCATGACGCTATCCTTCTCTACACTGAAAGGTTTCATGGGGGATTTCTGTCTGCAGGCGCTCGCAAGTTAAATCTGCTTCAAGAGCTACTGTTCAGCTGTACTCATTCATTTATGAATTGTGTAATATAATGCCATTTTTATCCAAGCTGCTGCAGAACGTTTCTGTCTATCCGTCTTCCTCTGCAGGACGTCTCGTATCCCGAGTTTTCCCTTATCTCAACCGATAAAGCAAGGAGCCCGTGGACTAGAGGTAGGGTATGGAACCCAATGACCAAGGGCCCGGGTTCAAATCTCGGGTGTCCCAACCCTCGAGATTGGGTATGACTGGGTGATGACGGCTAATAAGCCAAAAATGGCCATTCCTGTCACCCCTCTGCTTTGTGGGATCTACTTCATCAGAAATAATACCAAAAGGAAAATCAAAACTGCGGTCTTTCTGTGGCATTTTTATTCACCCATTTAAACTTGGGGTATATGTTTAAAGAGCCTTTCACAACTGACGCAAAGTACACATTAAGACGACCAGCTGATGAGCAAATGTTAAGTTGAAAGTGGACCTGGAAATAATGTGCACGTAAAATTGTCCGTCAGCGAAAACTTTTGAAGAGGTCAAAGATGCTTTATGATATCTGCTACTGATTCGAATGAGGAACTCAGAAGAAATTTGAATACTTAGTTATTTTTTTCTTCAACTGTGGTCACTTTTATCCATTCAAAGAAAACAAGGCAAGGCTTTAGTCTTTCTGCAGCCCATTTTCTCCTATCGATAACGTCACGTAATGAGCATATTGGTCACTCAGTCGCGCTCGATCCAACACAATGGTCCATACCCGCCTGCAACGCACAACCTTTGCCCTCATGCGACTGGAGCACACACACGCACACACTCTAGACTGGTCGGTCCAATTAGGCTCCTGAGGCTGAGTCACCCAAGCCCACTCCGGGCCCTTGTGACAACTCCCGCGCGCTGACGGACACACCGGAACCCGCCCCGACCAGCCGCGGACACAGAGAGCGTTGTTAGCCGTTGTGACGACCCCACGCTCTTACGCGACGCTCACGGTCGAACGCCATGCCAGACCGAGTGGGAACTCCTTCCTAACTAGTCTCCTTTCTTATTGCAATTCTATCGCAGGAGTCGTGATGTCCTAGTTCTGAGGTGTGCGAACAGATTAGGAACATTTGGGGGCTGAACTTCAATCTGGTGTACAATAGGTTTAAACCAGAGAGAAAGGTTAACAAAGGAGGAGGCAAGACAGTAAGGAATACCTTGTCTGGCACCTCGGAGAAGCACTTACGTTATCCACGTCTGCACATCTCTACTTAACGCCGTACTAATGGGACAGAACTTACCTTTCAGTTGAACCTTAGCCCCAACTTTTTTTATACCACATCAGTCACTCGATATGTAATTGTCATAACCCGTATGAACCAACTGGATCTCACGTACGTCGCTAGTCCTTATAGCTCAGTCTGTCCTGACTCGTCTAGTAGGCAGAAGAAGATAAAAGAGCGGATCTGGTGATAACGGCTTTATTCAAAAGCCCCTTATCTGGCCTGATCGCCGAAGCAGTACTACAACGACTGGAGGCACTGGCTTTCGAACATTATTGACCGCGATCGTGGGTTCGGTATGTTGATGACACGTTTGTCATCATTCATCGAGACAAGATTGAGGATTTCACAGACAATCTGAACTCGATCTTTCCCGACATCCAGTTCACGATGGAGGAAGAAAAAGATAGCCAGTTGCCGTTCCTCGACGTGCTGGTGTGCAGAAAAAACGGTGAAGAACTCAAAACAACAGTTTATAGGAAGGCGACGAATACCTCTCGCATCCTGAGTTACCTCAGCAACCATCCCGTCTCGTACAAGCGTAGCTGCGTGCGAACGCTCTATCTTCGTGTAGAAACTCACTGCAGTGAACCAGCGCACAAGAAGGCCGAGGTCCAGTATCACAAGAAACTCTTCACAATGAATGGCTATCCTGGCGCCTTCGTCGAAAAATGCAAGCGACGAGCCAAACGAAGAAAACCAAAAGGACAACAAGAACCAACACGCTGGCGAGCAATACCGTATATTGCTGGTGTTTCTGAAGAATTCGCTCGACTGGTGAGCGAATTTGGGATTGGCGTTGCTCACAGACCGGAAGCAACAATCCGCAGGCAGCTTATGCGGCCCAAGGACCCAGTTCCCGTTAATGAAAAGTCCGGTGTCATTTACCGTATTGACTGCCTTAGTGGTCAAGCCAATTATGTTGGTGAAACCGGCAAACGGGTCCTCGCGAGGATGCACCAGCATGACCTCGCCGTGCAACGGAACGACAAGAATTCCCTGGTGGCCGCCGACGCATCCAAGCCAAGGCACAGCTTCGACTTCGAAAACGTGTGAATACTGGGTCGGTCAGACGACCGAACTTTACGCCTGCTGCAGGAAGCCTGGCATTCACGCGCGGGCTCAATTAACAGGCATGTCGAGCTTCCTGAGGCCTACCTCGCGTTGCGCGAGCAGATCGAGGGCAGAGCTCAAGTGCAGAGGTCAATCTCAGCGGAACTGACTTAATTACACTGTGAGCTGTACGTTTTTTCATTCCTTGACAATGAGCTCGCGGGAGAGTTCGAAACGTCGGACAAATACACTCCTGGTCCCAGAGAACGACTTAACTTCTTCTATCCAGTTACCTGGGCCTCGCATATTCTCGACCATTCAAAAACACACACAGACTAAGGGGTTTGCGGGGGTTCTTAAGCTTGTCGTATTTATATGGTTCCGGCTTTTCTATCATATTCCTAGTGTATGGTGTGTGCCTAGACATTCTGGAGCCTTCTCGACTGCGGCCACTGCCGACGATGTGTGGGAGGTCGTCTCGCTTGCACCACGCACAGCGTGGGGAGTTTGCATGCGAGTACCACCCAGTGTGGGTGGTTCGACTGCGGGCATGACCGAGCTGGCCTGTTCTTCTCGTCAGCTGGCGTGAGGGCATGGCGGTACCCGCCTGCGTAACAGTAATGAAAAAGCATTTACTTAAATAGGCGACATCAAGCCGTGGATGTTCGGGCGATTTATATAAGCGAGAAATTTGCATAAAGCATCTGATTCATTGTGGGTTACAGCGCTCTTTCCCCGGCATATATGCTGTTTTCCTTGCAGTTCCAAATCAGACCAAAAATAGATTCACATTGTAAGAAAAAGAGCGTAACGGTTGGTACTTATGATTGCCAGGCGAGGGACCTAGAGGACCTATCGCAGAATGGTTTCCGCAGACCAATTCACTCTGATGGTAAGCATTTTTCGATTAAGTGCATTTCTTACTTCTTCTTGCCTCTTTATAAATTTCTGATAAATGTACCAGCTGCGTTGATGGCCATAACCGAGGTTTGCAGACACCGAAAGACAGACACTGAAAAAGGCTTGACTTTAATGGGATTTTTTAACGGGCGGAATTCCACAGCACAGTCTGATCCGAGAAAGTTTAGTCATTGAGAAAGAGCGTTTAGGGCTACATGGGGCGCTCTAACCACTATATAATTTTGCTCCAGCTTAAAGGTGAGTGTCTTGTACGGTTTACAAGGGACAAGCAGTTGACATGCATCTCTTGCAGTAATGCAAGACCGTTTATGACCAAGCTGATGGACACTTATCGGGTGCATGGAAAACAGTATGCCACAGTACACCGGTGTCCTTCGAAATCAAGGCAGAATTTACTAAGTTGTTTTGCACACGACGTTTACAGTAACTTTACTCCACGCGAACCCTCGCCTATCTCGGCTGCTAGCACTTGCACACGTACCAGTGTCTCGCCAATCACCTTCAGGGCTTACTCACATATAACCTCACTAAGACTACTGCGCTGCTCTCCCACTTAGGATGTCGGTTCCCTCGTGGACTTTCGTGCACTCGTCCGGCTGCCAACTTACTCCAACCTATTCTCCACTAATTATGCAGGGAATACACTTTTTCTCCCATCTGCCCTCCTACGTCCTCGCTTCGCACACAAAATCGTAACGGCAAATCGCAGCGGCAAGGGTTTCTCCCTATTAACTTAACCCGCTACGTGTTGCAGAAGGTGACAGAGTGCGATAGCTGAGAATAAATAGAGTAAATTCAAACCGACTGACGAATGAAAGCAATGCTCCAAAGGTCGAATTTCCCTTCTTTTGACCGGCTGTCGGAACTCAGTGTTTTGCTTTTATAGGCACAGTAGACGGTCGAACTAATTATACATCTAAATTTACATTTGAGTGGGGTAATTTGGCCGCTACTTGGTGTCCCTATTTTGCCTTGCTGAACTCAGTCAACGTACAAAAAAGGCTTACTTGTATGCTTAATACTCACATTTAGCAAACCGCTAAAAATAAACTGGTCGTCTTATAGCTTGATGGGCTTGAAATTGCTTTACATATTTTATAATTTTTCAATGTTTTCCCTTCTAATGCACCCACTCCCAGTTATAATTAGCTTTATTTAAGGTATCTCTGATTTGCCCATACAAGCGAACATCCGTATCCCAGAAAGCAATTGAGAAGAAAAAGAAGAGAAAGAAGAAGAAGACTCGATCGCTGGGAAAATATGTTTTTTCGCCTGACGTTTCGATATCCGTCGCGGATTCGTCATCAGAGACATGAGTAGCAGAAAGGTATCTCTGATTTATTTGTTTACGTAACTTTTAACGTACAATAACAGGTAATGATTATCATTTAAAGGACATGAAGTTATAAATCAAAATATGTTTTCTTCTTACCAAAAATCATTCCTTTTTACAGCTGTACGCCTTTGGGAAATGCGCTATAGGTGGATACTGTTTGGAAGTACTTTCCTTGTGAAACTGAAAAACACATCGTGAGATAGCACATTCTGAGGATGCGGCTATCCCAGGCAAAGGTCTGAAGACGTATTATAAGCAGGACAGCCTTTTCTACGGCGGCGCGATAGCGAGACGAGGCGAAAATGGGCGTCTGAAACATATTCCCATACATTTAGTTGATGAAAGGCCAAATATCGATCGGTCCTACAATCCATTGAAACATAGTATCGGCCCAGGTATTCCAACATCCCAGCATCCTAAGCTGCCGTTGACGGGTCCGTCAGTTCGCGCGTGTGACTGTAGCCGTCTGGCTCGCTTCTTTATGACAAGGCCAAAGGGGAGAGATTGTTTATTCAAGTTTTTTTTGGATGTTATTGAAAGGTTTTGCCGCTGGGCGTGCTAAAAACAACGAAGACTGTCTTTATTGATTAGCAAACCTGTTCGCGTGGGCAAGCACTGACAACAAGGCCGAAGACGAACATGTACAGAGAGGCCTGGGCGGTGTCAAATAAGCAGCAACAACACGTCTGGACATGGGCGTGTAGCGTCTAGTCTTGCTTATAGTCGGAGCACTTCAATCGTCAGGCTAAATCCCCAGAAGTACAGTAGATTCACTATCTCATGCAATGGCACCTGGAATTCTGAAATGAGTTTTCGATTTGAACATATTAATTACTGATGGTTGTAATAGAGACAATCGTACAGCCTACTCTTAAAATATTTGGACACTTCAGGATGCCGGCTTTTAACAAGTTTCTTTCTGACCGCCAAGACAAAGCATGTACTATAAAAAGTGACTACTTAAGTAGCATACCTTTTTGTAATTAATTTCGACTACCTTTATAGATTCAAATATATTTTTTGGAAAACATGCAGGGAAAAATTATTTTTTGTACTCTTTCTGTAGAAAATTACTCTCTCTTTAAAGTTTATCCTTGAAAGAAGGGTATCTTAACGTGGACAATGCTGAAAAATGGTGGGGATTCGCTTTAGAATGTGGGCCTTGGCCTAAGCAGACGTTTTTGGCGTATATCAAGGTTTCTACTGCTTGGAGGTAAGACCCAGAGGCGACTGGTGGCATGGTCTTGTGAGAGAAGTACGCTGGCCGTGTGCGTGGACGTTAGGCATCTTGGTGTGACCATCTGGTCGGTGACGTCAGTAATGCAAAAATCAGCCTTTGCAACACGCAATCGGTCTTGATCGTGTTGCTCTGTAGCCCATGCCGGACCGGGAGCAAATTTATGCGTTTGCAATGTCAGTGCGTTTCTCTCCTCATTATAACAAATATGAATGCGCTTGCATCTATCATGGTGCGCACAAACCGTGGCTTGGAGGGTTTGCTCACTGACGGGAAGACTCGGGCTCCTCTCGTACGCGTGTATTTGTGTGTGCGTATGCGAGGTGATGGAGGACCGAGACTCAGTCCGCAATGGCTCCTTCTTAATGTGGCCTTTATGGCACTCCCGCGCACGCGGGAGCATACCTAGCGATTTGTCTGAGTCAAGTGTGCGCGTGTTGAGTGATTATCGCGCCAGCCATCTAAACCCTCCCTCATTCCCGGTCATATTGACTTTTTCTTCACACCAGAATCAGAAGTGGGAGTGGCGAGCGAGTGGGCAGATTCTCCGTGAATCTGCTGGTACTCCTGTTCTTGTTCGCGGTAGGTCGTTGCGTTGCTTCTGCTTGCTGTAGCCTTCGTGCAGCTTGCCTCAGTGTCTGCCTCTACTTTTTTCAACGTTTGCTGCGGCCTGTTGGAGCACGCAGCTGCCCATCGTCGAAATCGACGGAAGAACTGTTGTGTGTGTGACTTAGCAGTTTTGCGCGTGTACCGGCACACCTGGTGGACGGCGCCAACGAGGCGCATATCTTTTAGGTAATTGTAAACAAATTTGGAAAATTTGATCCCCTACGCCCACGAAGTCAGAATTTTTTGCGCAGTTAGGACATCGCCCTCCACCCACGCCCATCCCTCATAAGCTGACAAGCAGATCGATCGGTGGTGGTCAGGCATGACCGTCACAAGGTACTCGCACGGCAAAGACAGAGCAAAGCACCGTTACATGACGTTTTGGTGGATTTCTGTCTGAAAAAATGCCCACAAATCTATCGTACCGGAGCAACTGGCAAGCAATAAATTTGATTCAAAAAGTGCCTCCCGACTTCGAACTAGTACGTCATTAAGGTTCAGGGCTTCAAACATGTATTTACTCGAAACAGCATAAACCCAAAGGTCCCGACCTGTTGGTGTACTTGGTGGAGTTAGTCGAAATCGATGTTCGAACACACAGGTCGTATAGGTCTCTCATCTGACCCCTGTCCTGTCATCTACACAGGAACGCTGTCGGCTCTCTCTCGTATGGCTGACCCGTCTCGCTGACCTTTTTCACAACAATTTTTGATAGTTATTCGACTCTTATCCAATCAACCACATCTGCCACTTCTCTGCAAAAATGAAATTGAAAAAAACGTAAACTATTGCACAGATATAATTCGTTTTCTAAAGGTTTTTTGAAGCATTTGTTCCCCTGTACATATTTGAAGCAGGCATTAACGGCAGGATTTATTGAAATCCATAGATTTGTGACAACAGCCCTGCTGTATCTTATCGCTGCATGAGGAAGATAATTAGAAGACAAAGATCAGTTGGAAATTTCCTAGATTTAACATAACAGCAAGGACTGTGGTTCAGTTTAAATAATAATCGATAAGGAACAGTGCCTTAAGTATTGGAAGTAGTGGGCTAAGGGAAGTTAACGAAAAACTTGGTAATTAAAGTAAGTCACCAATTACTAGTACAATTGGAGGCTGACCCACACAGTATATTGGGAACTCCCTTAACATAGGCGTTATTGCATATAAGTTACACTACACGTGAATATTCACCTGTTCTAAAACTAAAACCTAGCCCAAACAACATCAAAACTGCAAACCTCTTCTCATCCTATCCCTTTGCCAATTTTACGCTTACCATAGCATTAACAGTTACCTAAACGCTAACCCTAATCTTCCTGGAATCTGGCCCGAAGACAACTTATTACGGTCGCTCCCAGTTTCTATGTTCTGCACAGAGGATGTGCTTATAATCAATACTGTCGAAGAAAATTACCATTTAGGTAGCCAATCACTATGTATTCATCTGGATGAGTCTACTGCACAATATTCCATGTGCTTGATTACCCGAGGTTTGAGGGCCACCTCAATAACTCATAATTGCTCGCAGGGAAAAAGAGCAGAATTTATTGATATCAACAAAGTTTGTGACAGCTCATCAGCTGCTTCTTGGCGTTTCATAAGAGGGATAACGAGGTCACATACAGCAGTGGAGAATTTCACAGAATTACTGGCCCTAGCAAGGAACGTAGGTCAGTTTAAAAATTAATCTATAAAGGACAGAAGCGTTAAGTCAACATATGGGAAGTAGTGGATGAGGGAAGGTAACGAAAAACAAGTAAGTTATTAAACAAAATGAACAATCACCAGGGCAATTGGAGGTTGATGACATGGTCAAGCTGCTTGCGTAGGTCAGGTTTCTCCCACCATATGTAGGCAGCTTCCAAACAGCGCAGGGTTCGGTTTTTTCGGGCCCGAACAATACTCGAAACGCTGTTTTGACTTCGACAGAATGACCGCTGTATACTAGATGCCTGGTAAAAGAGGACCGTGGTACTCTGTATTCTTGCTTTAAACGCCAACTATGCAAGTACTCCTTAGCTCTGGCTGCCAGTTGTCTTTGCGTACGCCCAATGTACTTGCATTCGCAAATACATGTGAATTCGTCAACACAGTGGCGTGCAATGGCAAGGCATCCTTTGCCCGTTTTACTGGAATACTTTAAGTTGAACTTAAGAAGACTAGTTTTGCTGCCGTTAAGGTCTTTTCTATAGTACAGCGTAAGCGTCGCTTGATTGTATTTGGAATATCGTCACCCATGAAGCGTAAGAATGTAGTGACGGGCTTTTTGGAACTAACTTTTTCCATCAATGTTGGCTATAGAGAAATGCTATACTTCTGAATAATACGTGCCGGATAGCGTCAGTTGATTAGGGCTGATTTGATGCATGAAAGCTCTTCTGGCAGGGTCACACTAGAGAGAATGTTCTCTGCTCATTGAAACAGGATATGCACAGTGAAAGGCAGTAGACTTTGATGAGATGAACAAAGCACGTGATCGTGGGAAAGTTGTGCGTTCATTGTCCTCACACGGCCACAAAAGGGGTTTGCGACTGCGCAAAGCCCCAAAACCCGATGCACTTCCTGAGGCCAGTTGCATCGACTCAAGGATCGCCGCAGGTGACCATTCTAGCGGGACCTCTCTCTTACCCTCTAAGTTCTTGCGTCATTTAGCGGGGAAAACGCAAGAAAATCAAATGACCTGAAGGGGACAATGACTAAGACGGCACACAACAGCCAAACAGTCATAAATGACGCTGATATTGCGGCAAACGGGGACTGGTTAGCTCCCGCACAGACAAAAATATTCCGAACTGAGGCTGCGAAACCGAATCAGCAAAGCCAGCAGGGGAATTATGTACTTGTGAGCAAAATCGGGCCGGCAGACCTGGCGGTAGCAAAACAAATCTCATGACAAATTAAATAGCCGATAAAAGCAACCGAGTGCATAAAATGTGTTCGGGGACAACCACTTGACGATTCATACTGAGCGGTTTTATGCTTGTGTCTTATCCCCGGAAAGCAGAACCGAAGCGTTCGACGCAGGATCCAAATTCCGACTCCGTAAAGAACAAGACCACATACCTCGAAAAATTGCAATCACGCCATCAACAATATACACACGAATTACATAATTTAACTGAACGTTGTTTCATTCAGACAGTAAAGGCAGAGGGGACTGGAATGAGACTTTCTGGTTTATTAACCATCGTCAGCCATTCATTCCCAGCCCCAAGTGGTGCATTACTCAAGGCTCGAACTCGCGACCTTTTTGATCACAGGCTAACGCCCTTACCATTGAGCCGGTTTAGGTCGAGGGATATTGACCTATCAACGTTGATCAACTTTCACCGACCGCTACCGGAACTCACTTCTTCCTCTACCCAATAAGTAGTATGGGAGGACTGTTTTAGCCATCAGTATAAATAAACCCCTAAAAATATAAGTACGTACTTAGAACATTTAAATATATGTTACGCATTGAGAAAAAGAAGAAGAATTGATCGCTGCGACAACACTTTTTTTTACCTGACGTTTCGAAATCCAATGCGGATTCTTCATCAGGGACATGAGGACACAGTAATAGCAGAAACCCTATTTTTATTATTTAAACATTATTCTAGCTGTTCAACTACGATGTCACGTTCATTATTCAAAGAACATTTGAACTGAGGTTTTGGAACCTTTCTCGCTTAAATCGTCAGATTACTGTAGTTGTTGCGTCTGGTGAGCTTGAGTTAGCAAGTCTTGTCATCTGTCTCGTATTATACCCGTGTTAGATGTGTGAACTTTGACCCGCGCGTTCATTGCTGACCGCATTTGGTCTTTCAGAGTTTGGCTGCCGGTGGGCTTGCGTGACCGAGAGCCTACGTTCACAAAAATAGGGGTGGCGGTCGGAGGTCACGCGGCCAACATTAAACTGTCTCATCGACGCGAACCGAAATCCAACCCTCGACCTCCGCGATGGTGGTTCGCGGGCAACTTGAGGAAACTCACGGCGAACAGAGGGCAATGGCAGGTAACACCGGGGACGTCATCTGTAACAAAATTCCCAAGAAAATTCATGGACAATACGAATATCACGAATCGCAATACTGCTACGGCGTCCCCGGTAAGCGACGCGCCTCGTGGTCGCCTGGTGCTCGGAATGTCAAATATGCAAGCCAGTACCATAAATTCGCGACATACTTTGAACATCGGTTGCTGGAATGTGCGGACATTGCTTGATCCCAGTCGTCAAGCACTTCTAGCACGCGCATTATGGGGCTATAAAGTAGACGTTGCCTGTCTGTCAGAAGTTCGTCTCCCAGACTCTGGAACGAGAGAAATCAAAGTCCCACATAAGGATCCTGAGTACGTGCTCTTCCACAGCGGACCACAAACAAACACAGGACTGCATGGGGTGGCAATAGCCATGAAAAAAGGTGCATAACACTCTCTTTGCGTTTGAGCCTATCTCAGAGCGGATTGCCACAGCCCGCTTCAAAGGCACCATTGCAAATATGTCTGTGGTTGCCGTCTATGCCCCAACATTGCAATCGGATGAAGCAGTTAAGATGGACTTCTATGAACGCCTTCAAGCTACAGTTGCCAGGATACCCCCTAGAGACTTGCTCTTCGTCGCCGGAGACTGGAATGCCAGGACTCGCCCGTGCGATGAAATCTCGAGACGCGCCATCGGGAAATTTGGACTGGGCCAACGTTGCGACAATGGAGAACACTCGTTTCCAACACCCCCATCGGCAGTTGCTAACATGGTATTCAAACGATTGTCGAACGGCAAACCAGATAGACTTCATCTTAGTATGCTCAAGGTGGACCACCTCAGTATCCGACAGCCGATCGTTTCGAGGTGCGGAAGATCGGTCGGAGCACGTACTTTCCCGTGCCCGCTTTAAGCTCCGTTTGTCGAATCGAAGTAAGAAACTGCAACCAAAACGTGGCAAAGTTATGGCACTATCACACACAGAAACCCGTGTAGCGTTCAACGAAAGTCTCACTGCACGGATCCAAAATCAATCCACTGTTCGCATCGAACCTCCAGAGGACGTCGATAATGAAACTTCGCCCGATACTCAGTGGCCAAACTTGAGAGGCGCGCTATAAAGTGCGATGAATTCGAGCTTGCAACAACAGGTAGTACCGAGGAAGGACTGGATCTCCACAACCACCCTCCATCTATCGGCACAAGCTAGAATCGCTCGGTTGTCAAACTCAGAGAACTACCGCTCATTGAGACGCCAAACTACGTGATCAGCAAGATGCAACCGTCAGAACCATTGGACCGAGTTAGCTGGCTGCATAGAATCAGCTTCAAACTCTGGTTACTTCCACCAGCTCCAATACCTTTTACGTAAAGCATCATGCAAATATAAACCGCCTTGCACTACCGTTCGGGATAACTCGGCAAAATCGATCGATGGCGAGAGCACTTTAGCGAGCTACTGGATCCGCCTATACGTTCACCTGCGAACCTACAGCTATCAAATGGAATTCCATACGGTAGTGACTGCAAGCCACCTACGAGGTTTGAAGTGGAATCGGTATAACAACGATTAAAAGTTCGGAAGGCAGCGGGTGAAGATGGTATCCTAGCAGGCCACAAAACTAATTGTCCTGCTTTCACGGAATCACTACATCGACTGTACTCAACTGTATGGACTACCGAAGTCATCCCGACTGACTGGTCACTGTCCATTATTTTACCGATACCGAAGCGCGGTGACAGGACATTATGCTCAAACTACCGCGGCATCAGCCTCATAAATATAGCTGCCAAAGTGTTTGCGACCATCCTTCTCCGTAGATTTTCGACTGAGCGCAATCTTCGTTCTCGTCCTAAGCAAGGAGGATTTCGTCCAGGTAGAGGATGTATTGACCAGATCTTCATTCTACGCCACATACTAGAGCACAGACATCAAAACCAACAGATCACTACCGCCTGTTTTATCGATTTCAAAACCGCCTTTGATTCTATCGACAGAGAAGCTTTATGGCAAGTCTTGCTTGCTGACGGTCTCCCACCAAAATTGCTCAATCTTATCAAAGCTTACTATGGCACAACATCAGCCCGAGTAAGAACCCTTGGTGAAGAGTCAACTTCTTTCCCTCTGACTTGTGGAGTTCGACAAGAGTGCCCTCTTTCTCCAGTTCGCTTCAACTTCTTGATCGACTGGGTAACGCATCAGTCAATTCTACCTGACAGTGGATGTGAAATCAGCTCTGAATTCAGAGTACCTGACCTGGAATATGCCGATGACATTGTCGTACTCGGTAAAACTCCTCAATCACTACAGCCAACGCTAGACCGAATCACCGGCTTCGCTGCAACTGTTGGTCTGACAATTAATGTGCGCAAGACGAAGCTCCTGACTACGTATCTGAGCGCAACACAACCACTGTTTATCAGCAGTCAACCCATTGAAGAAATGAGCTGCTTCCGCTATTTGGGCTCGAATATGCTAGCCAATGGACAGGCCAAAGACGAAATCAAGAACCGAATCGCACAGGCTAGAAATGCATTTAGGCTGCTAGCCAGACCACTATGGTCTCGCTCAGACATCAGTTTACGTACTAAGCTGCTGATTTACAAAGCCTCAATCACACCGGTGTTAGTACATGCCTGCGAAACATGGCCAGTGAAAAAAGGCAGACATCCTATCGCTCGAAGTCTTTGACCGTTGGTGTCTTCGACGCCTCTTAAGAGTCTTCTGGCAGGATCGAATCTCCAATGTTGAGCTACACCACAGATGTTTCAAACTACCAAGTCTAGCATCGTACATCCAGCATCGCCGATTGCAATATGTTGGCCATGTCCTGCGCAAACCATCGACGGACCTCTGCAGATTGGTCGTGAACCCTTCTCGAAATGCAAACTGGAGATACCGACAAGGCGGTCAACTGAAGACATGGCTCAGCACCGTTAAGTCGGACGTTGAACGGATGGGCCTCGTTACCGTTTACGGCTTGCAACATTGGAACAAACAATGGGTTAACATCTGCGAAGAGCTCGCCTCTGACCGCCGCCAATGGGCCACCGCTATTCGTGACATCCGTGAAGCCGATTCATCCAACAACAGAAGCTAATCTGATCAAGCAGAAGAACTGTCTCATCGACGCATCGGCGAAGCGGAAAACAACTCAAGCGAACAGCAACGACTGATCAGCCCGCCGGTTAATGTGGGGGAGGACAGAAAGCATATCAACTCACCTAAAACTATGTTGACACCCAGGAGGACAAAAGTCACACGAGCCAGCCAACAGCCAACCTCCAGGAGACCAAATGGAGTCGGCAACGGAGGAGCAGGTCAAAATTTGTCCGTCCAGCATTAGTATAATACGAGGCAGACTACAAGACTTGCTAACGCAACACCATCAGGCACAGCACCTAAAATAACCTGACGATGGCGCATAGTAAAAGTGAATAGTGGGTGAACGTCCGAACTTCTATTCGTAAAATATTAGGAGATATTAATTAACATGCTTTAGAGAAGGTGAAGGATATGAGCTTTGGAGGCAAAAGTGGCTTATGTGTTCCTACTCATATACCTTTTAGACTCAGCATGTTTGCCTACGAAAATGGTGGTTAAAGGGTTTTGTTGGGTGGAGAAATAGGATAGGTAGAGAAGAAAAGTTTAAGAAGTAATTTTAAAGTCGTAGTCGAAGTTGTTTCTCGCTGCCGCTGGGAATAAGTTTTTTCGTATGTTAATTGAAGGTGTGGGCGGCGCCTTGCTCCGCAGACTCCAGAACGGTTCGTTGGACCTCAGGTGAATAAAGTAGACGACGTCCTCACCAAAATTATAATTTTTCGGGAATATCAGAAAACCTGCAATTATATAATTGGGTTTCCCGCAATACATTTAACAATAATACAGATTAGAAAAACCTGCAGATATAAATTACCAACACTTCCATATACACTAAAATTCAAATGCATTTAGCGGTTACTAAATTATATTCCACAGCGTGTCCTTATGCCCACCCAAAAGACCCTATAACCCCCCCCCCTTTTCGTAGGACAACATGCTGGAAGTAGGGATAAATAAGTGGCACTACATAAGCTACCGTTGGCGCTTTGGCAAAACAAATAACATAAAGCAGTGCTGATTCCATGCACGCATAAAGAAAAGTGCATAAGCCTGGAAAGCTAGTGGTAAGGGTGCATTATGCGGCTCCCTAAACAGGACCGGTCCACTTAAAATATGTGGCATAGCGATACCTTTCAGGACATGCAACTATTTCTGTATTTAATATTACGATAATGTTTAACTTTTATTCTAATCTTAACCCTAGTCCAAACTAAAACTAAAACCCTACATATAAAACGAACGCAAATGCTTACGCTTAACATAATCCTGCCCCTGACCGAAAATCTGACCTTAACCTTAACCTTAATAATCAAGCTAATTTCCCGGAATTCGGCATAAAGCTGTATGTATTGCGGGCGGTCACCTTTCCGTGTCCTGTACATGTCGCCCTTTTCAAACCAATCTTTAAGAACGTGAATGTACTACGCGAACCCTCACATATTGCAAATAAAATTAAATTAGCAGTCGGGACACTACTCGTAAAAACATAGTAGGCGACAACCTTTTCCAAATAGAATTACCCAAAGTCCCTACTGCTGTGGCGTATTAACCGGCGCGTAGTGTATGTTCATTATAATCAGCATCGAACCAGTAAATTAGTAGCAATCCATGCTGGAACGCACACCCAACAGCTAAGCCCACTATTATTACCTTTCGAATCCCACACCTGGAGTTGGTTACAGGAACTGATAAAGATCAAAACGCAGGTGTTAGGAGTGTAGCCTGACCAAAGGCTAGCAACCTTGTGGGATCTCCTGAGGTGTCGTGCCTGCCGCCGACTGCGAAAATGATTCCTTTGTCAACATGACGGTTGCCTTCAAGGTGATGTGCCTTCGCGGGGGTTGCGCGGTTGCCGGTGAAATAAACCTCTGGAGAGGATACAGATGCACGCAAGCCTACGCGCCTGCCAAATGGTCGCGTGACCTGAGCCTAAGCGCTCAATGTGGTCACAAGCGAACGCGCATCGCAATCCCTTAGAAGCCACTGTCACCTCTCAGACAGTGAGTTGCAACACGGACTGCGAGGACACCACCAGTCCGGTCCCGAAGCCGGGCTAGTCCTCAAGCTGGGATATTCAACAAACTGGAGATGAACCAGCGGCAACCACCACCCGACACCGCAACTCCGGGTTTTGTACACAATAAACCCTCCTCCGGGTGGATTCCAAATTTACACCCTTCTATTTGTGTTCTTCTTTGCTCTTCACTAAGAAACTGCGTTAGCGGACACTATCTTGAGCCCCAAGGCGTAATCTAACGAGCCTGTTCCACGGTCTCCTCAGTTACTTTCTGTTGCAATGACTAGCAAAAGATAGATTTTTGCCACCCCAGTCTCTTATTGTCAGACCAACAAGGAGAACAACGAACAGGGTCGTAAAGGAAAGAAGTCGTTTATTGGGCCCCTCAAACGGGACTATATGATAATAAAGGTTATAGATGGGACCAATCAGATTGTATCCTCATGCGTCTAGCGGCTCGATTGTCCATCTGACCGCCTCTGTCCTGTCCGCCTCGTATGACCTCAGCTCCTTCAGGCGCGCCCTTTATTTGTGGGCGGCCCGATAACGTGAACTAAGAGCTCGCCAAGGCTGCTCGTTAGGAATCATCTTAACACTTACACGCTAACGATAAAGCTTCGAGGTCCAAATATCTTAGTGAGTTCATACGCTCCCTAAGCAGGCCAAGAAGAAAGGTGAACGAGTTTAAGTACGGATTGGTAATTGTACTGAAGTTTTGGAAACTTTATCGCTTCCATGACCAAAGTATTGTGATTTCTTTTCCTAGCAAAATTGATTTAGATAGACAAGAAGAAGGCAGGAGCCCATCGACGATTATAGGGGGGGACAATCAACCACCAGTGCCGTCATGCCGGAGACGCCTGATAGAGGGCGATGCATGCCGGCACTAGATCGATACATTGATTGACAGATTTTTGGCGGCGTGGGCGATTATCCTTTCAGCTGCAACGTTAAACTCGTGACAGACTTCGGAGTTGTGGGCAGCCACTTGTGACAATGTGTCGTCCCGTCTGACAAACAGATTTTTGCGTGTATGCGCAAACCAAGCATGAGTCCAGTCTGTCCTGATCCTGTTGATCGAAACGCCTTCTCCTTCTCTATCTGTACAAATACCTGAACTGCAAACATTTGTCTCAATTCTTGAAATTCGATTCAGTAGGTTTTGCTGCTTGCCTCGTATGACAGCCATGCTGTACACATTAAATTTGACCGGCCCGTTAACTGCTGCCTACCCTTGACTTATCCGAGTTTTACAAGCTCCCGCGACCTTTGTCCCCGTCGGGGCCAGCGTAATTGTAAGCACGTCCACACGCCCGTTAGCTTCCTTCGCGTCAATCGGCGAATTGAGCAGTCATGAGTGTTCGTGTGTTGAATAACAGATGTAATGTGCATTACGAGATTATAGAGTGAAGGGGGAATAATCGTTGGAAATATCGGTCTATTTTCGAGGATTTTCAAGCTGTCATCACACAAAACGAACAAAAAACGCTATGAAATGAGTAGACATGCAGGCAGCTGGTATGGGAGAAGAAAGAGCACATAATTATGGAGGGGAGAACTATTACTGCTCCCTGTGTTAGATGGGAAGGGGTATGAAGATTCAGTGGGACTGCAGCGATGCTGGACTGGTGGTTTTTGATGGAGGTGGGAGCATAGAAGTCAGTGCACTAATATTTGAGGCGTTAGGAGTTTGAGTTGCTGTTTGCCGTGTCTGAAGGAAGGATTCGCTAGACAATGATAATCTACACGGCTCATCATGGATTAGCAGGTTTGCTACGTTACGCGCGCAAGTCATTGAACCGTGCACGCAGGGCTCCGTAAAAACCGTCTAGATCAACACAACGCTTGATGCGGGTCAAAATAGAGTGTAACGTTTCTCGCACACGGATGATGCTACCAAGTAGCGACCACATCCGTCAAACCGGAGGTTGCGCCCTGGGGCTTGAGCAAACACGAGAGACGTGTAGTCGCATCAGCAAATGACTAATTTATGTAAGTTGATGTCAAGCTCAAGTCGGCGACTTGCAAGAGCAGTTAGCACATGAAATGTGGTAAAGTACATTCATCTTCTGCTTTGACCAACACGAGTGTGGCGCGCAGGAAGAACGTCAACCACGCGGAAATAAATGTTGTTAATGCCTTGCATGATGGAAAGGGAATATTATTCCCGCAGAATTATTACCTGCATTATTTTGTCTCTACTATCTGAGGTTGCTTTCCACAAGATGACTGGGTTTCTGTTGTACCCAGATAACTATTAAAGTAGGCGACTTATTTGCAACGTATTTCATTGCTGCTACAGTAATAAAAAGCGCTATGTTGTGCGGTTCACATACAGTTTCGTTTATGGGCTGCAGGATGGTTGCTTCTACAATCTAGGATTACATTGACGCATGAACACCCGTGCTCCCATTCCGTGTCGAAAACCAGCCTCGCTGCATCTCCATTGATTCATGATGCAGCATTTCCTCCAACATAGGGAGTTTTAACAGTTCCCTTTTCCCTGGCTGTCATGTTACGCCAACCGATTATCTGATGAAAGCTTGAAAATCTCTGAGTATAGGTTAATATTTCCGACTAGCTTTATCCCTTCATATGCACACGTTTGGACATCAGGCGCCCAAATAAACTTAACTTGAAAGCGATGAAATTCCTTGGCAATGCAAAAACTTGCTGCTGAAATACTAAAACAGTTCTCGCAGCTCGTGACAGAGGTATATCCGATGTAAAAATCTTTAAAGTACTAATCCGTCTACTTAATTTTATGGTTAGCTGACGTTTTCGTAAATATGGGTAAATTGCCCTTCACCATCCCTTACTTTGTGTCCAGTGTTCGCTGCGAGCATAGCATATATAATCGTCTCCTAACACCTATCTGCTGTTAATGATCGCGGATGGAGGCAGATTTGGCCAAAATAGCCTGCGCCACCAAAGTCACATGGTATTTTGTAAAAAATATATGTTCGATCGAAATATCCCGCCCTATCCTTGGGGAGTATGCGTAACACATTAGTGGCTTGACGTATGACTTGTATCTGACTTTTTAGTCAGCGTTGTTTTTATAAAATCAGACACATTTATCACAGATACAGGAGTTTGCCGCATGGCCATTTTTGGCACCTTCGCAGCTATTTCGCTGGATATACATACTTTGACTTGCTGAGGCTTCATTCACTGGTGCAGAAAGTCAAGGGGTACGCATTTTAGAAAATAATTTGTTTAACATGCTTTGTTCCTGCTCGGTTACGTTTTCTACGAGCTAAGACTTTCCTTAGTTGGCTGCATGCAGCTCTCCGTTCATGAGACGCAGGGCAGTTACGCTGACAGTACAGCTAATTGCTAGAAGCCTTCGACTCAAGTGTGTTTTTATCGCAGGGAGTTAAGCAAGTTCAAACCTGACAACTGCGATCTTCAGGCTCGGTTCCTTAAGAGGAGAGAGAAGTCACGGGAAGGCCAGAGTTGTAAGAAGAGTACATTCTGTGGTAGTCACCACATGTAGTCCTGTGTGAGTCGGTCTGTTACAGAGGCCGGACACAGTGAGCGTTCCCAAAGTGCACTTCCACTTGAGCTCGTCACGACAGGTGTTCAACAGTGTACTTCGTATGGAGCTAGTCACTACCTATTATAATATTAGGCCAGATCGTAAAAATTTCATGTCCCCTGCACTTAAATTCACGTCCTTCCTTTAATAATGTGCAAAAATATTAACTTCATATATGTATACAGAATTTGATGCAGAAGAGGAAAAATGCCCAGAGTAATGAAAATTCACTAACCACCATAAAGATTTTCCGAGCACATCTAGCAAAACATCCAACAAATAATTAAAGACCTAAGTATTAGAAGTACGGTTTCATTAATTAGAATCAACTTTCTTCCGAAAGGAACAATGTCGAAAGCACAAGTAATCCATTTAACGTGGGTATACTCAGTTCTTGAAGTAGATAATTTTGTTGCATATAAATAACCAGCTAAGTAAAAAGGCTTTAAAACAGTGACGTTTCAATAATTTTTTTGAGGTAGCGTCCGAAGAAGCGTCCGAAGGAGCGTGCATAAAATGAAAACCTGGTCTGGGCAATGAACGAACATTAACATTTTCATACCCCTCCAATAGAAACGAAATTTAGTTCGCTGCTGAACGCAAAGAACTAGAAAAATTTGCTCAGAAGACACTATTGAAGAGAAACTCAAGAAAATTAAGGAATTAATTCGTGATAACAGATATCCTGAGAGATTTATTACCAAGAATATGGCTGCCAAAGCTGACAGCACTTACTGTGGAGAAGAAAACCTTATTTAACCTTATTTATTAAAGTGCCCTTTCGAAGAGACGCGGCAGGTGAACTCCTAAAAAGACGCGTTGACGAGGCCGTGTCACGTATCTTCCCAGTAGCGAGAGTTCGGCTATTATTCTCAACCAACTCGGTCATACATGAGGAAAGTAAGGACAGGTTAAGGACTCAGACCATATCCACGTGCATCTACACCTTTACTTGCTCCTGTTAAGCAGGTTATATTGGGCGCAAGAGTCGGCACCTATCCAAAAGAATAAAGGAACACCTCCTGCAATGGCTAAGGAAAGGTGGAGTCAATGCCACCAGGACCATCAACAGCTCTATTCTAGCGCACAAGGTGAATTCCGGACATCGGGTGGACCCCAACGAAGCCCTCAGGGTGATCTACAAGGTCCCACCAAACTACCCTAGGTCACTGGGTCGCGCCTGCTAGCAACAGCAGCAGCAACTGCTATCCAGTTGACGAAGCCGATTTTCGGCACGCAAAAGCACCTGCCGTAAGCTCTAAGTTTAGCATGGCCAACAGCAACCTAGCTACTGGCATTTTTCCGAGCCTCCTCTCTCCGTTTTCCACCTCTCCCTAATTGCCGCTTAATTACCCACTTTTTACTACCACAAGCCCCTTCCCTATCCCTGAACTAATTTGCCTGTAACGTTGACCATAATTTTCCTACAATTTTACCTTTTACACTTTACCTCCCTCCCATACGAATGTAACGGTCTGATGAGAATTTATGGAAAGTATACATATGCTCGCTAATTGTTTTTCGAGTTTAAATAATTATTTTTTCCTTGCATTTTCATGAAAGTTCCTCAAAAATCAGTCTTAAAGAAATTCACGTGTACTATTCCCAGTCATGTGCTATAACAGTTTGGTGTGGAAAATCTATACATAATTCCTGTTTGTGTCTTGGCGGAGATGTAGCTGAATAACTCATGTTGCCAACAGAGACGTCAAATGAATAGTCCTTTCAATAAGGTCACATGTTGGCAGGCCGGACAGTAAATATTTAATTTGAATATGATTGACAGATGCAGTCATCAGCATAAGTATTATAAGAGGAACTTCTGTCCATGCAATTGATGCACACTTTTGCTTCTGGTGGTGTCTTTCGAGTTTCGGAATGTCCTTGGGAAATCAATAAATACTTTGTGGATTCGAGGGTTTTTGATAAATTGCCCACAAAGATACATTTTATGTAATATATTCATCCGAACCTTTAATATGACATCCCTCTGGATAAATAAGGTTTTTTGGCCTTTTCGCCATTTCTCCCATTCCTGAAAAATACTGATAAGTTACATGCAAGGATTTGGGCATATCCTACTGTAATAGTCTCAATTTGTCAGAGCACTGTGCCCTGATAGTCTCGATAGCACGCCGAACCTTCGGATTTATCCTTAGAAATTTTAAGACTATCAAGGTTAGAACTAGCCTTTATAATATGTACGTGAGACCTAGTCTTGAATACTGCTCGCCTCTATTCAGTCTTCTGCGCACTAGTGAACGGAAGAAAATACAATCGGTGCAGCACTTCTTCACTAGAAGAGTTTTCACTACAGAACACCGTAACTTAACCTACCAACAAAGGTGCGAACTTATAAAGCTGGATCCCCTATGGCTTCGTCGATTGCAGAAGGGTCTATTTTTACTGTTTAAACTTTTGAATGGTCAAACCTTTAATCCCCTTAGTACAATAAGGAAGCTTGAGCACTCTCGACGCGCCAGTCATCGAGACGTATTTTTATTTCTTCCTTTGGCACGTACAGTTAAGTACCGGCAATTCTTTTCAGTAAATGCCATATCAATCTGGAATAAGCTGCCCAAAAGTATTAAAACCCAGCAAAACTACCCTACGTTTAAGAGAGCTATAACTAGTTTTCTACATTCAGGGCAACTTTCACGAATTTTGGGTGCTGACTCGGTGGAATCTCTCTTTCGCTCTGATGGCGTTCGTGGACTTTTAACCCCGCCAGGCTTCATGCTGAAGATAATGCTGCTGAAGCAGCAGCCCGCAGTCTGCTAACCCTTCAGCCGATAGCGCGCAACTTTTGCCGACAACCATTGAAGGAAGACAGAGAACACTGTGTTCTTGTGCCAACCCTCTCCGTCTGTAACTAGTTTTAAAACGATATGAAACAGTTCTCCTTCTGATGAGTCAACTCAGCTTACAACTGTACATTTATTCCGTTTGTATGATACCTTTAAAGGCAGGTTTTTTTTCACTTGAAACAAACTCCCTATCTCGCCCAGTATTGACAAAACAAAAACCTGAAACAAAATTAATACTGGCCGCAACATAGGGAGTTTGTTTTAGGTTTTTTCCTGTCTTCGAGGTGTTGGAAGGCGCCCAAGAGGTGCATTACCAACTCTTTACAATTGCCTGTAAACTGGCATAATAAACATATTATTATATTATTATGCTACAAACTCTGTATGTTTTAGCCATTTCCACTATATATGCTTACATTTAGATTAAATTCTAGGATTACGAATCAACAGAAGAGTGATTATATGAATACTGAGATATCGCTTAACTATGAACGTTTTGAATGTGCCGTTTCCAAATTGGGCATGAGTTGACTTTGGACTTCTCAAATTTGTTTCCGCCCATATGTTCAATGTTTTCAATGCCTATTAAATCGTAACGAATTTGGCGTTTTTCACTTTTTGTTCGCAAAAATCTGCAGCTAAGCGACACATTATTATTAAGTTAGGGCATGAAATGACATGGCTTTGCAAACCTGGCATTTAAAAATAGATATGTTGACTCTTTTTTTCTAAAATGCTCTTTATTTCACATGTCATTCTCAAGGTTATGTGGAAAGGAAAAAATAATTTTTAATGCGACAGGTTTTGCTTGACAAAACTGTCAAACTCAAATTGCTCTCTCCTAAATTGGAAGCAAGCCCAGATGAGCAGACAACGTATACAGGATAATATCACCTTCTTCAGCCATATGGACGGTCATCCTTCTGGTCAGAAAATATGCTAATAAATGTGCGTCGGGGTTATTTCTTTTTAAATAATGGTGAAAGAAAAAAAAGCGAAATACACAGTGCTTTCAAATTCAAAATTTAGGGCAAATAGAACTGTATCCTAAATGAGCGTAGCGATTATGTTTGTCTGTATTATTTCTGGTAAAATGTATTTACTTATCGAAACTCAACGGAACAGACACGCTACGCAAACAATTATTCTACCGCAGATGTGAGTCGCATAGAACGCTGAAACGATCCCTCCAACAAACAAACTTTTTTAACACATAAATTAGCCCAGGGTGTGGTTCATGGTAATTATTTCTAACGGACAGCTCAGTGATCTACTTGAATGAACAGCTCATGCTTTCATTTTACTTAATACTTCACGGGTTCAGTGCCCAATCCAATGTACAGCCCGTGGGTCGCATGCTGTGAGTGCCTACTTAGATACCCGAAATCACACTGTCCCAATCCTACGAGATATCTGATATTACGCCTACCTAGCTATTGACGACAGGAAGAGTGTAGAAGCTAATTTATCCAAAGCCGCGATTGCGAATGCAGGAGCATGCAATCATTTTTTTCGGTGGAATCCTAGTTAAGGTCCCAGAAATTGTTTCAATAATCTAATGCTTTTGCAAAAAACTAGCGTGCTATAAATAAACAGAGAAATTTACTTACATTTACATTTTACCTAAAGTTTATTTGGTGCGACCAATTTGGAATTTTTTACTTACTTCAAGTTTTTAGTTTATTGAATTTTTTGATATTCCTGAAACAAACGGTAATTAGGACGTGGGCTACTTCAAATTACATGAGGTCCAACTTACCGTTCTGAATTAAATTTGTATAGTTCGCGGCATCAAGCGCCACGCAGACCTTCATTTAACATGCGTTAGTTGACTTTATTTGGTTCCTTTAACGAATTTATATTAGAGTTCACTTTTTGTTTAGTTTTCAGTTCATTATTAGGTTTACTAATTTTATTTAAGTTTAAAATTATTTTTGAAGTAAAGTCAGTGTAGCATACTTAAGTTTACGTTCTTCAGTTAACTGATTTTAGTTTTAGTAAGTTACTTTTGAATTAAGTTATTGCCTAATATTTGCATAGTTTCACATTTAACTATGGCGTGCTCCTTTGTTGACATAAATTATGGCATTTAAATGATTTATCCTGCTTTTTCTACTTTTATAAACTATATTTTTTTGTACTCATCATCTCACCCGGTTTTTTATAAGAGAAGGATGAGGTTTTCCGAACTGATCTAGAACCCGAACTAGGATTCTACCGTTCTCCTGCTGCAAAAAAAGTTTCCCTAGCTGCATGCTATCAGACAGCCTTTAAAGAATAATGCCTGTACAGGGGTATTCATGAATGGTCCTCCCAAGCCTTAAAAGGAAATGCTATACGGAAACAATCAAAAACATATTTCGGACGCAAACGGGGGGGATGAGCGGTTGTCCACGACTTAGAGAAGATTGGGACTGTAAGCACGTGGTAAAAGTGTTGATCGTTATGAAGGTTCCACTTTCGTCAGCAGCCAACGGACGGACCTTGTGACAAGATTTATGAAGTCCGACACCGGATTATGTGTGGCTTTATTGCGCCAACTATTTATGACGATTGTCTAAGTTCCGGAAATATTCCCATGGTTAATATTAGAAGTCAGTTTATGGCATCAATTGTTTTCAGCAAGGGCAATTGACGCTGTACATAGCAATTAAAGTTTAAATAGGTAGAAAAATAACTAACTTTCTAACACGGGTGCTGATTGGCCAACGCGGACTATGTCAGTTTGCGCATGTAGGCCATGTTAGCGTGTTGGTTGAGGGACTGTCGCTAGGTTATACAGCGTTAATTTCCCTTGCAAACGTTTGGTCTGATGAAGAGTTGCTGAAAACAATTGTTGGCCATAAACTGACAACTATTATTTATGACGACCTCCGCCTTTCAAAAACCAGCGGAATCACGTGTGGAATGGCCTGTACTTGGTCCGTTGGCACTGCCTTCGTGAAACATGGATATACTGTGAAATGTTTGCGGTTTACACAACAACTGGGTTCATTCAAATTCTAAAGGACTGCGTCAATGTTTAAAATGTCCTGTTTCAGACTGGATTCCTTATGCAAAACCGCAATATGATGGTTCAAAAAGGTGTTTCCACATTTGTAAACTCTCAGCAGCTAATTTTTAGTATTAATTAAAGGCATACTCAGATTATTTTTCCTTTGTTTGCCGGCCAACAACTATACTGAAAATAACATAGTAGTTTTATCTGTTTCCACTGCTAAGGCACGAAGCACAGAGTCATACCTCGGCATGGCTGAATACATGTCAATGTATGTAAGATGACTTTGCTATGGTGACAGTCCCATTCCTGCACATATAACCGCACCAGTAATGTATGCAATCACTTCATCACCCAGCACGCCCCACCCACACCCTACACCCACGTAACACACCACAACGAATATGCGCAGTCCTCGCCTTCTCAAACTGCCCTAGTTTAGTGCCGGTATCCTGAAAGCCATAAAAATAGACTATCTTACTTCGTTGGACCAGGAATTCTCATTCTAGGACACATAGGTACGACTGAGACGGTCCTTCTGCTACTGATTACTTGTCCACAAGGTATTTCTTAAGACTTCGACCATTCAACGGGTTTGTTAACGAATCTACATTGAGGGAGGTGCTTTAGAATGCTACTTTTGAAAATATATCCTACCCGGGTGTCTTAAATGGTCCTACAATGTGTCCTACGTCTAACAGTTTTGCATATCGACCCGCCTATTTTTTGCAAATGCCATTACAAGCTTTAATCAACGCTTTATGAACCCCAGAACATACTGTAGAAGTAACAAGAGCTAAAAAAGTAGCTTAATACGCTAATTTGGACGTCAACGAAAACGGTGGCGAGAAAGTGAGCACGTCAACTTCCGAAATTGGTTTGAAAATGTAAAACATTTTGAATATCGATTGCGGCTTTTGGTGAAATGACGAGAGATAGCTAGGATAAGATCAAGAAGGTACAGGAATCTTGTTAATGCAATCAAAAACATACAAACCATCAGTCGGGAGATGCGATTAGGCAAGATCCCCCCCCCCGAAGACCAGTCGAGCTAGATTTTATGATGATAGAAGGCCTCAATAGTCAATTCGCTGTCCACACACAGATTCTTGTCAAATTGGTTCCTATTGTAGAAACGTGGATATACGCGAATACTATCTTCGGTGAAAGATGACAGTCCAACGGGACTTTCTAGGGCAAACACATGCTAAACCAGCATGCATTTCTTCTTGTTACTTTCTCCTTAGTCAAGGACTATGTAGCGACCTCGTATCCTAAACTATGCTTTGTTCGCACGCCCTTGCGGCATGTCCCGCATGTCTGACTCTAGCGTACGCCAGCACGTGCGCACCAGACGGTGTCAAAGCTCCGATTAAGGTCACGGACGTCTGTCTGCCCCTAACTGACCAATCACTTCCCAAACCCGGTTCACAAACGGCCCTAGTGTGGCGGCTGCTTACGCTCAGACACTCCCGACCGGCTGGAGACATCCGGACCCGGCGACTACACACGCCGGAATGTGACCCTGGGCTCCGGCCCGCTCATGGCTGGACTGCACTCGTCTGGGAGTCACTTTCCTATTACTCACAGTCTTCTCCTTCTGTATTGAATTAAATTATCCATTACACGCTTGCCTTCCATGCCTTATCTTATCTACTAGCTTATAATCGTTGGGATACGTTCTATCTTATATGATCCAGCCGGATTATATCGTATCCTACAAGCATGTGCTTTTGCTCTGGCCATTTTCGCGTGGTTGCAAAGCGGAGCTGGCAGATGCTATGATCGTTCACTCATGGGCGAAGAAACGAGCACATGCTTTAAGGTACATGTGGACGTCCTCTGCAAAACTACGTAACTTGCGGGGGCGCGGATATTGCCTGATGGAGGGTGCGAGGACTAGGGTCAAAATATGAGTAGGAGAAAAACATTATTTTGATACGCTCGTCAGCAGATGTGCATAAGGGGATAACATTTAAATGAGTCCACAAGTAATTCAAGCACATTTATGCGGCGCTACGGTATCTGTGCAGAAACGAAACGGTCAATTCACGAGTCCTCACTCTCCCACCCATCCTGCGGTTATTTTTAGATTTTTAGGTATATTTCAAGTTAGTTTTTAGTTGATTAGTTTAATTTTAGGTTAATTGTAGTTTTCAGTTTAGACAGATAC